>CM062811.1:751316825-751786825 GCA_031772625.1 Pinus tabuliformis
TGTTTTTTCTGAGGAACTTACCCTGTAAATCCTACAGGACTTGAGCACCTAGGTGGGCCCTAAACCCAATGAGTCTCAGATCCCTAAAGGACCAACAATCTAAGAAACAAGAATTTATTTCATTTATTAGAATAAGTATTGGTAAATAAAAAGTTGCATAACTGGAACCTGTAAGCTAAAGCCTCCACTAACTCAACTACTACTAACTTATTCTCACTTTCTAACTGACTTCTAATGGTCTACTTGAGCCCTCTATTTATACAAGATGGATGAGGGGTAGCTTCCTTGGAAGGAGGACTACTTTCTTCCAAAATCCCTAAAAAATAGGATCATTCTCCCTATGTGACCTCACAACTATAGGGAGGAGTAATTAGTGCTTCAACATAGATTTTTTTTTTCATTTTGCAGCAGGGGATAAGTTCCTTAAATTTCTCTGACTGGATATCCTTGCAATCTGTGCCAAATATTCTCAATATCTTGCATCATAAACACATTCAATACACAAAGTATAATAAACATCTCTAACCTTCCTAAGAAACTATTTAAGCTAAGAAAACATATTTAAGTGTAGAAGAAGAGGTATAATGTGACTAGGAAATCTCAACTGTGCATTATGTTATATCTAATTGGGAGGCCCATTAGAATGGATTTATTTGTAGAAATTCAAGATGGTTGGGGGGTTGATGGCTCAGTGACCTAGTGGATAGGAATGTTTCTTAATAGAAAGGTGGAGTTTGTTAGTTGATTATTTGTTAATTACATTAGACCAAGTCAGAAAAGGCTTTTGTTATGTATCCCAGTGCCTTGATGCCTCTGTTAATAGGAAAGTATACTGATGGGAAAAGTGGAGTTATGATTGTTGATGGCTTGTTAATAAGATCAAATGAGAGATTATAAAGACTCTTTTAGTATTCACCTACTAGCCTAATGGTCTAGTCACTTGGTTATAAGGAACATTTGTTAATGAATAGAAAAATTCTTGTCAAATGCCTATGGTTTATCATATTTTCAATTCATTTAGTGATGCAATGGGATATTGGCTCTCGAGACTCGAGTTTTCCTCCTAACACTGATGGAACTTGATAATGTTATAATATGATTTGGGTAGGTAGATCTGGTCAAATAAGTTGGTGACATGTGGATGATACAAATGAAAACATGGAATAAAAGGACAAATCTTCTAATGACCATAACTTTGGATGTAGAACTTAATAGATGAAATTTATATCATTGAAAATATCTCAATGAGTAGAATATGATGGTGACCTTAAAAAAAGGTTTATAATTGTTAAACAAAGCATAGTTTTGACAACTCCACTTCCTTAAAGTGACCTAGGGCATTGGATCTAGATACCTCATATCCTTAATCAGACCATAAGGGATTGGGTATGTTACAAATCTGTTTTGCAATTTCATTTAACCGTATCCTAGATTTTTTTAAATTTCCACATTCTTCCTGACTTCTTCAATTATTCTTTTTCATTCCTTTAATGATATTCCTTGGTTGGTTTTACCTAGGATTGAAGTTCATCCAATCGGCCCTTGATTTTTGTACTCCATTCTCAATATTTTGTTCTCCCAATTGTTTTCCATTTGCATTAGAAGACAAAATTGGTATTTACTCAACTATGGGCCTTTGTAATTGGCATTGCAAATAAAAAAATTATATTTGAATTTTTGTATCTCTATGTCACATTCCAAATGTTGTGTTGTTTATTTTTTCCAAATTCACATTTTGATCTTTGTAATCATTCCATCTCTCTCAACTAGATTCACCTCCAATTTTTGCAACCTCTTCTCTTTTTTGTAGGGACTTTTCCAAGTCAATTTAAGAAAACATATTTGTTGGATTTCCCTCAATTTTACCATTACCATGACCGCCTTCTTTACTATGCCTTTATTTTTATTCTTCAAGTTATTTGCTATGCTTTCATTTTTCTTATTTAAGTTCTTTAATCATAAATGATGCATTGGTACATTTCACATATCGCTTTCAACTTATTTGATTTCCTAGCAAAAATTGTCCTCATGGTTTTCACTATTTTGTCATATTATGCAACCTATGATTCATTTTTCTCTTGCTCCTTTTTCACTTTATTTTGAAATTGAAATTTTAAATTTTCAATCAATTTTTATTTCTCCTTCTTGTTGTAACTTAATTCATCTCCAAGACTACGTATAGTTTGCAATGAAGGTATTGATAAAACCTCTAGTCTACTTCTCAACTCCTCTTGAAGTCTTCTAATAGTGTTCAACTCTACCTTAATATCTATGAACTTTTGCTTGATAATATCAATGTATCTCAAAGATGTATTCTCTAATTCTATATACCTCATTTCTTAATCCATCAATAGTACAATTTTTTTATTTATGGTTATGACTAAATCTTGTGATTTCCATGTAATTATTGATTTCATTCATTTAAAATATCATTATCCTTTAGTTCATACTTTTCCTTCTAGCTATATATAGAGGAAGAATCCTCTATTACAACTTGTTTTGGTGCCTCATTCTATCAAATAATGAGAAAACAAATATGTGATCAAAAGTATATGTAGGATTGTGCACATCTAAATTGAAAATATTAACCATCCATAACAAGGACATTGCATTGAAGCATCATTTTCTGAGGAAGAATTCTATCATTTGCACTTTCTAAAGTGCCTAAAAATTCAAATTACATGTTTCCATGTAATTTTCCGTACCAATTTTTTTCTTCTAAGCTTTATTCATACATACGTTTAGGTCTATTAAAACCTTGGAAACATTAAATTCATCTTAGGTAGTTGTATCAACACAAGTTTCCACACCATAATTCAGATTTTTTAAACTACTTCTTCAATGGTTTTCTTTGTTTTATTTCCTAATGTAAGTTTGAATATGTATTTTTTGGATAGATTGGGCTAAACCAAATCTCTCTTTCAACCTATCACTTAAGCCAAAGGCCACACCACCTCAACCCTCAACAACAGTGATTTCACCTAACCAGTCCATAAATCACTAATACCAAACCAAATTAGTCTCTATCCAAGTTATCCAAGGCTCTAGGAACTAGTAACTCAACCAAAAGCCTCCAGGGAACCCAACCTATTTCAAGCTCCAGAGCGATTTTCCAGACCTGCAGGCTCCAAGGACTAGTAACTTAACCCATCACCTCCAAGTAATCCAAGCTTTTTCATGGCTCTAGAGTGTTTGTTTCAACCCACATCCATAGGAAACCTGAAAACCAATTAGAAAATCCAAGAATGGTGAACCCACTACACCATCTCTTTCCAAGAAATTGCAAGGTTGTTGAATTTCCATGATCTTGGGATCTTGGGATCTAGGATAGAATCTTAAAATCTCTTATGCTACAAACCAATAATCTCAACAAAGCTAATTTGCATGAAAAAATATAAATAAAAGTAAATAAAACATGCACAACTATAGACAACATTTTACAAAATATTGTACAAATATGTACGACAATCCAATCTTCGTTATATTAAACCAATTGAATAATACAACTAATAGGGATCCCATACAAGGGATAATGGCCCTCAGTTGTCCAAAATTACAAGAATACAAAATACAATGACAATCTAGTTTCTCTAGGGAAAAATCACAACCTCTATGTCATATCTCGTCCTGTCAATCCTTCACTTCCGTTTTTCTCTCTAGCTTCCCCTTAGTCCATTAAGAGATATCACATAGGGTTTTCAGGAGGGTTTCCACCTATCACTGTTGCAAGTCATTCTTCTTCAATGAACATGGGCTGAGCTAATATGATCTCCTAGGCTAGCCAAAACCTGAGCTTCAATCTTCCAATCTAGCTATCCATTGGTCCATCAATGTATTGCACATTAAGCTCTAACAAACAGACCCAAACTTCAGCTTTCAAATTTCTTGTCAAGGGATACTCTTGGAAATCTACACACTTCCCTCCAATATTTGTAGGATTCCCAATACCTCTGTCACAAATCCATCATGAAATATGCTCCTAGTTTGGTTTTCCAACCACCCAAGTCAACCCCAACAATTGGCTCCCACACGCTGCAACTTGTCCACACTTGGACACCACCGAACTAGCAATAATTCAACATAATACCAACACAAACATACCTCAAGTCTAGTCCAATATTGTTGTAGGTTAGGATGACTAGTTAGGGCTCGATTGAATCCCACATCAACCCACTTCAATACCTATTCTCTACCTCCTAACAATTGTGCTTAGCTCCTCTTACTTTTGTTCCTCCTTGTTGTTGTCCAGGGAAAATTATCAACCTAAAACTTCCCTTGTTGTTGTCTAGGGCCTACTTCTAGTTACCTACATGGGTTGCGCCCTAAGTAACAGTGGCAAGTGTTGTCCTAAACCACACAAAACAAATAGTGTAATCCTGCCCAGACTTATGTGACTACCTCCTATTATGAATTAAGACTTGTTAAAACATAAATATCCCACACTTTAAGCCCATATCTAAACTTTAGTGTTGTGGATCTCCTCCTGTAGCTCTTGGCCTAATTGCAAATGTAAATTCACTCAAAAAAGACCCTTATACTCATCATCCTCCTTCTTCTATTATTTTGGGTTCTTAGAGGTTTATCTTCTATGAATGTTGCACATTTGGATGTGTTAGAATAAACTCCAACACTTACTATTTATACACAAAAGAGGGGCTCAATGAATTTCTTGAAGAGACATGTCTTTTGGACTAGTTCAGCTCAAGCCTACATGACTTGACTATCCAAAAACCTACCATTATCTTCAAAAATACATATCTCATCATAGACAACTTAGAATTCGATGATTCTTGTTGTGTTGGATTCTCATCAATGCCCTCTATCATCTCCATCCATCACACGTCCAAAATTCTCCATGGGTTTGGACCAAACATCGATGGGTGCAAAATCCCAAACTTGGGTTCCAAGCCCACAAATTACTTTTGTGGTGCTCCAACCTCCAAACCCCGAACTCTATGGCTTGGATTACCTCCCAAACTACTAAAAAATCAGAATGCCCTCCTAGCGAGGGAGGTACTTCCAAGACTAGGAAGTAACTCATCATCATCATCATTGCTCACAATCCTCGCACAATTACTAGCACTCACAATGACAACAATCCCTATAGCATGAACTATGCCTCTCTATAAAGTGTCGATGTCACTAGAAGAATCCTAATTCTTCTTCTTCTTCTAGAATGTCTTCCATTATCTTCATGATTCCTTCTTAGTAGTTGTAGGAGCACCCTTTCTCCCCACTGAACATGTTCTCTTCTTGGGCTGTAAAGTCTCTCTTTGAATATGCAAGCTCCCTCTATAACTCAACTCCCCTTGAGTCCTTGGAATCTAGACCGTCTTCTCTGGAACCTGTACCTACTCCTCTAAAGCCTACACCTGCACCTTCTTCTCTAGAACCTGTACCTGGTCCGCCTGATTCTTCTTCCCATGATCTATAGGCTTACCTATCAACCTGTATAGACCATGCTCTCTAACTCATGGCATAATATTGTGGAGCTAGAACATTTCAGCCTAAGTCTTTCCTTCTCATCCTGGAATAGGACATCAAACCCCTTCTTCTTGATCATCGAGACAGATATCATGATATAACTAAGTCTTGGTACAAACAGTACATCTTGGACCCACATCACCCATTCTATTTCCATCCTGAATGGCACAACTCCCAATCCTTAGATCTCCTTCTAACTGTTGTTGCCCAACACCGTGTGAAACTTCAAGTCCCACCTAGCTAGAGTCTCAAATATGTCTTGTGATCCTGTCATATGTTTCGACTAACCACTTTCCACGTACCATCCATCCTCATCAATGGTACCCTGCAAAAAATGAGAGATCATAGAAAATTCCTCCTACTCTAACCTCCTAGTGAGATCATCTATCTCAGTAGAAGAGGAAATACCAACAACTTTCTTCCCTTTGTTATTTTCATCATCTCCCATCTTCTTCTTCATCGGACATCTTGATGAAAAATGACCCATCTCGCCATAGTTAAAACACTTTAATTTACTCAATTCCTTCTTATACTTACCCTTCATTCGTGTTGTAAATTCTAGGTCATCATCTAAAGCCCTCTTCTTCGAATGAATATCCTCGTCTCACAACTCTTCTTGAAGGAAATCGTCTAATAGCCTATTCCAATCTGAAAACTTCTGTCTAACAACTATACCCATGATGAAGGGCTTCCATTCAATTGGTGAACCCTTTCAAATCAATCCTCGCCATATCAGAATATGAAATAGTCACACCGACTGTAGAAATCTCATCGTTAACCTGAGATAATCTTGTCAGACAAAGTCACTACTTCACCCATATCATCTTGGTGGACTTCAGCTTATCCTCCAATAACAGTACTCGATTTTCGTTCTTATTATGGAATAAATTATGAAGATCCATCCACATCTCATGTGCAATGTTCTTCGCAAACATATTAGGAATTAGGGGATCCTTCACACCATCAAGGATGATCAATCTCTCCCTCATATCTAAATCCTCATACACTTCGATCTCCTTTGGGTTAGTTGGCTTCTTGATGGCTTTATCGGTGAACTCCGAGATCTTTTTGACCTGCAAGACCAACTTGATCCTTTCCTTCCATAGATTGTAGTTGGACAACCCCTCCAACCTATCCTCGTACTGAAGAACAACCTGCAACTTCGAAATTGTAGTGAGCTCTTCACCTACAATGTGACTGACTCCCTCCTAATATGTACTTCGCTTGTGCATACTCTAATTCACTATCTCTCAAGGTAGCTCAGACACACTTTGATACCATGTTTAATTTCCACGATCTTGGGATCTAGGATAGAATCTTAAAATATTTGATGCTACCAAAGAAAGAATCTCAACAAAGCTACTTTACATAGCAGAATATAAATAACATTAAATCACTTATGCACAAGTATAGACAACCTTTTACAAAATATTTTACAAATATGTATAACAACCCAATTCTCGTTATATTAAACCAACTGAATAATACAACTATCTATGAATCCCATAGAAGGGATAATGGTCATCAATTATCAAAAAATACAAGAATATAAGATATAATGATAATCTCACTGCTCTAGTGCACAATCACAGCCTCTATGTCGTATCTCATCATGTCAGTCCCAGGGAAAATTTTAGGGGCTAATATTTGAAGTGGGATAATTTTCCATGTTTTTCCCAGAAACAAAAATCATCAATTTCCATTTTTTCTAAAATGATTCACCCAAATTTTATAGTACACCATTATTTTACCTTAAAAATCGACAAAATATTATATCTACTAATATAAAATCATTGTAAATCTAAATATTTCTACAAAAATATCACCAAAATTTTTACAATTTGCATATTATGGACTAGTAAGATTTGCGAAGGCTTCTAAACTTGAAGATAAACTTCCATCCTTTAAATTTTCCCTAGTTGATCCTTCGCTTCCGTTCTGCTCTCTACCTTCCCCTCCGTCCATCAAGAGACAACATATAGAGTCTCCAGGAGGGATGCTACCTATCATTCCTTCAATTCACTTTGTCTTCAATGGATATGGGCTAATCCAATTTGCCAATCTAGCAGTCCATCAATGTACTGCACATTAGGCTCCAAGAAATTCACGCAAACTTCAGATGTCAAACTGATTGTCAAGGGATACTCTTGGACATCTGCATGGTGCCCTCCAATAGTCCAATGACGCCCAATACCTTTGTCACAAATTGATTATGAAATCTTCTCCTAGTTGGGGTTTCTAACGACCCAAGTCAACCCCAACAATTGGTTCCCATAGGCTGCAACTTGTCCACACTTGGACACCACCCAACTAGAAAAAATTCAACATAAGATCAACACAAACATACCTCAATTCTAGTCATGTACTGTTGTAGTTTAGGATGATTGGTTAGGGCTTGATTGCAGTCCACATTAGCCCACTTTAATACCTATTCTCTACCTCCTAACAGTTGCAGCTTATCTCCTCTTACTTTTGTTCCTCCTTGTTGTTGTCCAGGACCAATTATTAGCCCCAAAATTCCCTTCTGACTCTATAATCTAGGGCCATTAGGCTCTCCCCCTATAGCTTCTCGTCCTAATTGCAAATGTAAACTCACCCAAAATAGACCCTTATACTCATCATCCTCCTTCTTCTATAACTTGGCTGCCTCAGAGGTTGATCTTCTATGAATGTTGCACATTTGGATATGTTAGAATGAACTCCAACACCTTCTATTCATACACAAAAAAAAGACTCAATGAATTTCTTGAAGAGACATGTCTTCCGGACTAGTTCAAAATCAAGCCTACATGACTGACTGTCCAAAAACCCACTATTATCTTCAAAAAATCATATTTCATTGTAGATAATTGAGAATTAGATGATTCATATTGAGTTGGATTCTCCTCAAAGCCCTCTATCGTCTCCATCCATCACATTCCCAAAACACTCCATGGTTTTAGCCCAAACATCGATGGGTGAAAAACCCCAACCTTGGGTTCCAAGCCCACAACTGACTTTTGTGGTGCTCCAACCTCAAAACCCTGAACCCTAGGGCTTGGAGTACCTACGAAGCTACTGAAAAAGAAAAAAGGCAAGGATGAAACTATTTTCAATCCAGGAAAATATCCATGTCAATGACAACACATAACGAAGGAACCACATGCATATACCATGCATCTACAAACTAGCAAGGAGATCACACATGAAACTTGTTACCTGCAAGGTAAGCCTATTATAGTTGTTGATCCAACTATCTCCTTATTCTCCCTTTCTTTCATTTACTTTATTTCTCCAAATCTAAGTGAATTCTAGAATTCTCCAAGGATTCTCCAGGAATTCTCTAAGTGTGCAAGACTATGAGTGAATGAGAATGTGAAAAGGGAGAACCTAAAGTGAACTAACAAAAGTTGTGAATTGTTTCTCTGATGCCTTTTTATTATTAATGTCTCCTTTTTCTTCATTTTCCTTCATTTTTCTTCTAATTTCCCTTACATGCAAATTTGGGTCTCTTCACCTTTCTTTTCTCTTATTTTCCTTTATTTTCATAATTAAATGACATTTATTTCCTCTTTTCCTTTGCCAATTTCCATAGCCATTATTAAACCGCAAGTCATTCCCACTACAATGTTTCCCACCATTCATCTTGGAATATGTGTCCCATGACCATGGTTTTATTTTATTTACGTAGAAAAACAACCAGGGGTTGTTACAAACCCATCCCCCTTGGTGTAACACAATCCTTAGTGTTCAAAAATGCTTATAACCAACAAAATATGCTGCCCAATGGAGCTTTATAACACAACTAGAAGCAAATTTCACATCATACCAAACTGTTCAAACCATGAACACCATACTTCTTATTGCAGCTTTATAACACACCTTGATACAGTATCTACAACATACTTCTTATTGGATCTTTATAACAATACTTACTGCAATATTTACAATACACATATGCATATATAAATATAAACCAAAACACATAAACCAAACACATTTTCTCAACATGGAAATAAGGAAGGATATAAAGCCTTTATCTAATCAGTCATCTCCCACGTAGCTTCATCAGGCCCAAAGTGCTTCCAATGCACTTTAGCTTTCTCTAATGCTCAGTTATGGAGCATGCCTGTTTTCGTTGCAAAATTCACTGTGGTTTTCGATGGAACTATCCCTTTGGCTCCACCTGCAACATAGACCAAGAAATCACATGATCAACATCCTAGACATATCTCTTATGCAATGGAACATGGAAAACATCATGGACTTGCATTGTTGGCAGTAGTGAAAATATGTAGGCCACTGGTCTAATCCTCTCAAGGATATTAAAAGGCCCACAACACTAAGGTGCTAGCTTGGCACACGATCCAATCCTCAAGGAGATCCTCTTGGGCTTGATGCAAAAGTACACATGCTCCCCAACCTTAAACTCCTTAAATTCTCTATGCCGGTCTGCATAACTCTTCTTCTTGTCATGTGTCTCCTTTAAGTTCCTCTTGATAACTTGCATCTCTTGCTCCATCTCATCCAACATATACTGTCCAATCAATACTCTACTCACTAGATCACTCCAATTGATAGTAGTATTCAAAATTTTCCCATAAAGAGCCTCAAATGGAATCATCTTCAAGGACTCTTGATACCCATTATTACATGCAAACTCCACCAGTGGAAGATACTCCTCCCACTTCCTTGACTAATGCATGGAATACATCCTCAACATGTCCTCAAGAATACTGTTAACCCTCTTTGTTTGTCCATCTATTTACAGATGACAAGTTGTGATGAAGGCTAACTTTGTCCCTAAGCCTATAAATAATTCCTTTCAAAACCTGGAAGTGAACTTGGAATCTCTATCTGATATAATCTTCTTGGGAACACCATGCAACCTCACTATCTCCTTAATGAATATTTGAGCTACCTCACTAGCTGAATTTGTATACTTCATTGCAATGAAGTGTGCTACCTTTCTCAACCTATTAATAAAAATCATGATGGAATCATGTTGCCTCGATGTCCTTGATAAACCTGTAATGAAGTCCATGGAAATGGTCTTCCGTTTCCATTCTAGAATCGAAATAGGCTGCAACAAATAGTCCAATAAGGTGTTTACACTCTTCTTTCACCCGCAGATAGTCCAAACATCTCGCAGCAAAATTAGCCACCTTTTTCTTCAAGTTTGGCCATTGATAGAACTTTTTTATTGTTTTCAGAGTGTTCTAATATCCTAGGTAACCATAAAATGGATTGACATGAAACTCCCTCAAAATAAGCTTCTTGATCTCACTCCTATCTGACACATAAATCATGTTCCTAAATCTCACCAAGCCATCTATCATGAGGTGATACTCCTCATCCCTATCACCTTCACCCTACTGCTGCAATATCTACTTCAGATGTTGGTACCTATCATCATGTTTCCCTACATGTAAGATTCACTACTGTAAATCTATCCCATATGAACTCACAGCTTCAGAGTTTTTCAGCTCTAGATGAGGCCCAAGATCAAACCTAGCGACTGCCACTACAACACCAAGATTTTATCCAACAACCCATTAGAAACACCTCCTCCCACATTTACCCACTTTGATAAGCTTTCCAAGTTAAACATGAGTTGAGTGTCACTATGATATGACTTTACCTCCAAGTTTTAGTTATGGAAGTGGGGTTGACTAACCGATAACTTATGACCATCCCTTAGGGACTACAAACCACTTAGGAGCCTGTAAACCACCCTAGGGGATCAAAACCTATGATGAAACTCTTTTTAACAAGAGAAACTCCCCAACCACACCCTTGACACTTTATGTATGTAGTTGAGAGGCTATAACCACACCCATAGGCCTACTTGCATGTGATTATGACCCAAATTTCTCAGTTCAGTGCATGCAGTTGCGAGTTCTATGCCACTTTTTCAACTAAGCCTCTTGACCACTTCCCAAAAATGCTTATAGCTTTCTAGAATCATAAATAACATGATAGCAAGGCTAACCATCCAAAACTTGAACAAGATCTTAACTATAACATGCCTAATACATGATAGACATTTCAACAAACACATGATAAACATATAACCTAAAGGTCATGAATGCATATCTAATCATAAACTTCTAAACTTCATCTTAAAATCCCCAAGGAGACTCAAATCCCTCTCGAGATAGTTGCATATCACTCATTATCCCAAGCATTCATCAACCAACCAGTAACTTATCAAATCATGAACTAGAGCCATAGCTAGAGAAACTCATAAAACCATGCATATAACCAGTATATAACCAGAATAGAAACTATGACAAATCAACCATAAGATCACCATAATAACTAGTACAAGTGCTCATCAATAACAATATTAAAATAGCTCATATTAACATATGAAAGTGAAAACCAAGTCAAGGACTCCCATGTACCACCTAAACATAGATTGAGGTGAACCAAATATCTCTTTCAACCAATCATCCCCATGCCATATTCCAAGAATGAATGTGCGATCATAAGGGATAAACCAAAATAAAACCAACTAGGGCTTCCAGAGCCCACACCACCTCAACCCTCAACCATAGTGATTTCACCTAATCAGTCAAGAAATCATTAATACCAAACTAGATTGGTCTATATCCAAGTTTTCTAGGGCTCCATGAACTAGTATCTCAACTGACAATCTCTAGGGAAACCAAGATGTTTCAAGGCTCTAGAGGGTTTGTCCCAACCCATAGGCTCCAGGGACTAATAACTCAACCCACAGCCTATAGGGAACCCAAGCTGTTTCAGCATTCCATAGTGTTTGTTCCAACCCACAACCATAAGAAACCTAAGAACCAATCAGATAATGCAAAAATGGGGAACTCATTACACCATGGTTATCCAAGAAATGTCAAGGAAAGCTTTAAACCACTATCAATCCAGTAAAATATCCATGTGAATGAAAACACGTAACCAAGGAACCACATGCATATACCATGCCTCCAAAAGCTAACAAGAGATCACACATGAAACCTATTACCTGTAAGGTAAGCCTATTGTAGCTTTTGATCCAACTATCTCCTTATGATTCCTTGCTTTCCTTTACCTTCTTTCTCAAAATCCAAGTGAATGCTAGAATGCTCCAAGAATGTTCTAAGTGTGCAAGAGTATGAGAGAATGAGAGTGTAAAAGGAGAGAACCAGAAATGAAGTGACAAAAGAAGTGAATTGTTTCTATAATTCCCTTTTATTATTGATGTCTCATTTTTTTTTCCTTCATTTTTCCTCCAATTTCCCTTGCATGAAAATTTTGTCTCTTCGCTTTCCTTTTCTCCTATTTTCCTTTATTTTCATGATAAAATCTCATTGATTTCATCTTTTCCTTTCCCAATTTCCTTGGCCATTATTAAACTAAAAGTGATGCACATTATAATGTTTTCCCACCATTTAGCTTAGAATACTTGTCGTATGGCTTTGGTTTTATTTTATTTACATAGAAAACAAACCAAGGGTTGTTACACTAATAAGTTAGATATACCAGGAATTTATGACTCAGAAAGAGCTGAGACCCCAACAGAAATATTTAACAACCTCAACAGGTAAAAAATGGTTGTTAAGCAGTATAGATCTACATCAAATGATAGAAACAAAACTTGACAAATCCCTGATCTATGCAACAGAAATATTTAAACAACAAAATGGAATAAGAAAATAATTGCAAGTAACTCCAATAATCCAATGGAAACCAGATATATAAAGAATATATTTTATTAAATGACACCTTTGAAGGGAACAAATAATTTTATGAGTCCCCCGCTATGGGATGGGTTCTTAGCTATCCTCAATGTCTTAAGCTTTTGTAGAGTCTCTCTCCTCTATAATGTGTAAAACCTAGCAAACAAAATGTTTGAGCTCAATGAAAATTCAAATGAAAAAGAAGATGGTGTGCGACAATGATAATAATCAGAGCTACAACAATGAGTGCAACAATGAAAATGATCAAAAGTGAAGAATGAATGTAAAACCCTTCTATTTATAACAAAATATTAGTTTATTCTCGAATAATGGGAAATAATAAAAAATTATTAACCAAATTCTAGAATTAACCACTTCGAATATTTTATTATATTTGGTTGGAGGGAAAAAGTATTTAAATTGGTTAAATACTTTTATTTAGAAATAATAAATAAATAAATGATTTATTTATCATCTCAAGGAATGTGGTTAAGGAATAATAAAAAAATAATGATTTATTTAAGTATTCCTAGGGGATTTAGTCAAACTTAACAAGGAATAATAACTAATTAGTGATTAATTAATTATTCCTAGAGAAAAATAAGATAATTAATTAATTATTTATTTATTTCTCATAACTGGGTCAAATATGACAAGGAATATTAGTTAAACAATGGTTTAATTAATTATTCCTAGAAATATAATTAAATGAATAGTGACTTATTTATTTATTCTTCATGGGTTTAACCAGAAATAATTTAACAAATGTGGTTTATTAAGTAATTTATTACATTGAAAGCAATTTTACTATAGTAAAATTGGCCTTACATGGTGTACTTTGATCCATCTAGTAAATTATGGCTAGATGATCAGTTTTTGGTGATAACAGATTTCCCCCAAACTTATGAGTGTTAGGAGAAAAATGTATGACTGAAGTATGTTGTAAGGACACAATCACTAGACACTAAAGGGGAGTCAAAGAGAGAGAGAGAGAGAGAGACCAATGTAAGTCTCGTTTTATGTTGTGGTACCTGATCTTAATGAGGTGGGGGAGGCATACCTATACCTATTGAGATAATTCAGTAAAGAAGATAATGATGCGCCTGGAAAAATGAACGTGAGCAATAAAGTACAGCGGAATGGTACATGACATGTTGGCATAAATGAGCCAGAACATAAAACAATGTGTCCCATATACATAATGCACTTGGAAAAAACATGAGTCAGGACTGAATGCAATAACATCTGAGTACATGAGATATAATGGCTCTTCCCTCAAAAAATGGGTGGGAGGGAGGGTAGAACAACCAAAGAAGCCTTGTTGAATAGGAAAGGGCTCTGTAATGCTGAATGGATCATTTGAAGGAGACATGCATGCTATGAATGGTGTAAGAGGCAGGAACCAAACCCATCAAATCTACAGAAATAAATCTAAGGATGTATCATAATATGAAGTCATCCAGGCATGTGGGGGGCTACCTAAAGGGCCTCACCCTCATGAGGTCTGAAACATCTCACACACACTTGGGAATCATTGGTACAATCAACTGCATCACTGGACCATCAAGTGTATGAATCACGATCATGAAACAAACAAGTCAAAGGGAAATGATGATTCTCTTTGCTTGATCCGAGGCATCGATCAAGAGTGGAAGTTGGAACCAAGATACACTGCCCTTCATAGGGGAGGCAATGAGGATCCTCAACTATGGCACGAGGGAAAATATTAATGTGACTGATGGACTAACACTAGGGAAAATGGGGAAAATGGGACTAAGGGACAAATAGATGACTTCCCTTGTCAGAGCATAAAGTGCATGGTTGACCTAGAAGCGACTAAATCGACTCCGGAGGGGATGGTGGACAGTATGAGTGAAGGCCAAAATGGGAAACGAATGATGAATTGTATGAAAATATGGATGGAATACTGTGACATGATACAATGGGATGTGAAACAGACTCCATGGATGCAAAAGTGACTCGTCGCAGATGCTCTGAAGAAGGGTGACTCGATGATGTTGCCACATAGAATAGGCCCAGTGGGGACCATGAAGACTCACAACATCAACATAATTGATATACAGTGTGGATGATGGATCCATCTGAAAGGTGTAAAAAGACAACAGAGGAGATGATGCAACCTACCTAAATGCATAACAGAAATAAATACACGCAAATAAATGGGATATGCTAGGGCTGAAATTTCTTAAGGTAGAATGCATTGCGAGGATTAGGAAGGAGTTGGCCTTCAAAATCCTCTAGAAGAGATGACCCCTTTCCTAAGGCCTTACGAATGATGTAAGGCCCTAGCCATAATGATTCGAAAGCATCCATGGTAGGGAGAGGGTATCTAAACCCATCGACTTCACTATGGATGAATTCTTTAGATTCCACAACATATTGGGTGTGACACTACTGCAGTAGGAAGTACACACAATGGTGCATATCATCCCAAGGATAATTAGGGGGTAGACATAGATTCCATGATGTCCTCATCAAAATGGAAGATGGGTGGACGGGAGGAAGATTGACTACATGATGTGGAGGATGTACCTAGTTCATCATCCTGAGAAAGAAGGTTCACATACGCATCATATGAAATGGTAGATGATGAGCTAGTAGATGGAAAATATATCGATGTTGATACCTAGGTTTCTGACGAAGGAGGTTCGATAGAAGTGTGCGTAAAAACCTCAAAAAAGTTTTCCTACAATGAACTCAAGGATGACGACAAGTAAAGGATATGGACTATGGAGTCTGTCATCTCGACATTGAGGGGAGGGATCGCGATGGTGGGAGTAGAGTCCTCCTATTCTGGTGTAATAGTGGTACCAGAATCCAGATTAGATGATCCATTACGAGTGGCCTCAAATTCGTGAAGCACCTAGAGGCAATCAAAAAAGTTGATATGAGGGAAAAAATGGGAATAATGACCATAATGATCATACAAGGCACAAGGGTTTGTGCACAATCTTTTAAGTCTCTTGGCTGAATCTGGTAAGTAACTTGGACCTCAAGGATATTAGATGTAGGAAATGTTTCATGAACTAAAAGGTTTGAGACAAGGAAGTTCACGACAGTTATTGGTGGCATGCCCAACAACCTCACACAAAGTGCATGGAGGTGTCGACTTTGGTGGCTTAGGAGCTGGAGATGCTTCGGGAACCTTGTCCTTAGGTTCCTTCTTCTTAGCTTTTCCCCCATGTCCGAATGATTTCACAATAGGAGTGGGCTCCTATTGAGGTTGCAGTAGAACTAGGGCAGTGACAGGGGTGGTAGGAACCGGTTGAACTGGGGTCAAAGCATGATATGGTTTGAGTTGACCAGGCAGAGTGTTTGTTGGAGGATCAATGTACTAGACTGGGATACCCAAAGTCATATTAGGGAGACTCAATGAATCCATGACAGGGATAGAAAAGATTCTAGGAGGAGGAAACAAGAAAGGTATTTATCTTGCAGGGTAATGCCCCGACGGAATAACTCTTGGATGGTTAAGACCTGGAGGAATAGTTCCTAGTGGGAACAAAGGAGAGGCACCCACAAAAGGAGCTGGTCTTGGAGGGGTGGATCTGGATGGCTCGACTGAGATGGTAACAACAGGGTTCTGAGGTGATGGTTGTTGGCTAGAGGTACTAGACTGCTTTTGAGTAGCCCATGACGCTTGTAACATGTAGACGCTCAATGAGCTAGGCTCAAATATGGGAGGGGGAGGACCAAGGAAAGCACCCAACAAGGTGGAATCTTTGTAGACTCTGGTTGAAACACTGGTGAAAGGGGTGGCATACTGCTTTCCAGACATCGATGAGATAATGGACTCAAGGGAGGTTTAGGATGATGGCTCTTAATATGTCAATTGATCAATAGTGACTATCTTCCCTTCCTGGGGGAAGCACATCTTGCAGAAAACTACAGACGTGATGGCTGACATGTCGTGTGTGTAATTACGACCCAAGATGATTTTGTAATTTATAGGGGCATCAATAACCTAAATTTATACATTGACAGTCTTTCTTGCAAGAGTCACTAGATAATTGCGATACATGCTGAGAGGCTGGGGGGGTGACCGTCCCAAGAATGCAAAGTGATGGTGGATGGGGCCAGTTTGAGTGACTCGAGTTGCTTCTAAATAGAAGTGGACATCACATAGGTGGATGCACCTTCAGCAATAATCCATCAGGATATGATGGCATTACAGACTTGGACTGGTATCTGGAAAGCAACAGATGGAGGTAATGGAGGATGTTCAAATGCATCAATAGAGAAGACAATCAAACAATCATCTGAAGGATCTACTGTCCCCAAAGAAGTTATCAGATATTTCTTTTGAGATGGGCATGACTGGAGGACCTCCAACGTCGACATGGCATCAAGTGATTGCATGTGGTCATCTACTATATTGTATGTATGGGCAACTCGGTTAGAAGTCATATTATGATGTAATGGTCCCTTGGGGATCTTGGGAATTGACTCAAATTTAGGATGAGGGATCTGTAATGGATCGTTTGGTGTCATAAGAGGCTCAATAGATGCTTTGTTTTGGTGTCAGTTGCGGATGAAGTCAATGGCTTGTCGTATTGATGGAACCGAGTTTGCAAGTTGACATCGGAGGTATTAACCTCATCAGAATTCATCATGAGGATTTGGTAGTCACCAGGACCAAAATATTGGGAAGGGTGAGCTTCTTGACCTTGCTGAGGTTGAGTAGCAATGAATCCTTGCTATGGGAAAGGATTTGTGAGCATGGCCGGCTAAGATGGCACGGGATTCTGAGGCGATTGTTGCATGGTTGGTTGACCTCTAGAAGTTGCTTAGTCTTCCCACATTTGGTGCATCTGAGGTAAGAGGAGACACTCATGAGTATAATGGCCATGTACACCACAACATGCATAAGGCTTGTTCATACAAATAGCCTTGTTCTGCTTGGGTTGGTTTCCCTGTTGCTGGTTGTCAGTGTTAGGCTGGTTCCCCTCGGGTGGATTGGATTGATTACCCTGGTTACCCTAGTTACCCTTGTTGCCCTTCCCCTTATTCTTTTTCTTTGAATTTTGGGGATCGGTCACACTTTGTTTTTCATACACTTGACCCTGATGGGGTGGTGGCTGCTGGGGCTAAGGATGCATGGGAGGCTCTTACACTAATTCCTGAGGGGCTAGAGCACTCGGCGGTCCATAGGTGTAGGATGGTGAAGGGGCAATGATCTAGTAGATAGGTTGAGCACCAGTTGGCCCTGACATTTGTTGATGTGGTTGGGTGAATGCATAGGATGTTCTTTGTCCCGAATACATGTTGCTAACAAGAGGGGTATGAGTGTTGTAGAAACTGTTTCCCCCCTGCGAATATCCATAACTCTGTTGAGTATATGGCAAAGGATGTGAAATAGAACCAACGATACCGTCAAAGGTGCAAGATTCCCCTGGTGGATTGGCACCACCAAGAGAAGGGAGGTCTGGTATAACGATATAGACATAATCATATTGAGAATAAATCAAGACATATCTCAGAGTGGTTTGGAGAGCCTCTTCCTCTATGTAAGGAAAATTCGATGCGACATCTTTGGAATTAGGTGCTAAAAGAGTCCTAAGAAACCAATCGATGTAGACAAGACCTTCGAAGGGTGGAACATGACACATGCTCATCCTTCTATGCAATTCCTGGACATGATCAGAAAGATGGGTGGCATAGGACTAACGAAGTGCGGTCAAGAGATCTATACTGGTGTCGTATTGGAGAGGGAACTAAAAATATGAAATGAACTCTTTAGAAAGTGTTTCAAAATTGGAATGAGAAGCAGAGGGCTAGTCAATGTACCACTTCGCAACATCTGCAATGAGCGTGTGCTGGAACAACCGAAGATGAATGGAGTCATTAGTGATGGAAGGAGTGGACATGTGTCGTGGGGTCCTCTCTAGACTTACCCTCAAACTTGGGAATGTCTAAGGGAAGCTTAGTCGGTATACCTAGCCAAGCAACATCGTGGTGTATGGGGTCATTAATAAACTGGCTAAAGTCCGAGAGACTTAACCCAACCATGAAAGGTAGAAAAGGGGTTGTCAGGATGGTTCCTGTAATGGTTCCGCTAGATGAGACCATCGGGGTAGAAACAGAGCCAACACGAGGTTTGTTTCTTTCACCTGGAGTGGGTCCTGACATGATCAGATATTGATCCAGGGCCTTAATGATAGCTCAAATTTCAAATTGTTCGAAAGAGTGTCGAACCTCAGCGACCAAATAGATCTCATCTTCCTGATTCCAACACTGTGAATGGCTCAAAAAACCCACACTGTATGAAGGAGTTATCCCAATTTGAAAAAGTCCAGTAAACTGTAATTTTTGGACATTTGACCAAGATTAATTTGGTTTTTGAAAATATTTAAAAAATTATATTCCAAGGAATATACATTGGAATATTCCCTTTTGGGATAAGCGCTAAACCTTTCCTTAAGTGCCTTTCTTAAAATACGAATTAAGCACGTGGGTAGTATTCAAAAAGTGGTGAGTGGTATCTCATGCACCCTAAAGGCTAGAAATGGTATTTTGCTAGATTTAACTAGAGTTAGGTGTAGTTCACCAAATTTGGTGGAGTATCGCTAGGGGATATGGACTAAATGCACTCCACGAGCAGTTTTTGATCAAAGAGAGTGAAAAATTAGGCTAGCTAGGCTAATTGGAGCCTTCTAAAGCCAATTGAACAGTCTTGAGAAGATGAAGAAGTCATATTCATAGAGATTTTCATCTAGGGATATTTTGGAGCTTAGGGCCACGAGGTGTTGGAGGCAGTTGTAGGAGCTACCATTACTCATTCTCAGCAAACCAATAGTCATTCTTGACTGTAATGAGACTTTTGAATCCATTTCAGGGATTTGCAGAAGCATTTGAAGACTTCTAAAGGTTGATATGCTACAGGGAATTTTCAGGCGGCCTAGTGCCAATCATGGAGAAGGCCTACTTTGGGGATGCAGTGCTCATTTTGAGAAAATGATCAGTCCGTTGTTGGTGTCTGATATGTGTTGGAGATAGTAGAGGAGGTTTCAATGATAGTTAAATAATTCTGAAGGAGTTAGTGCCATCAAGAAGCTCGGGGTAACTCAGAGCACTCATTGAAGGAATCAAGTCTAAGGGAGCTTAGATCTGTTTGCAAAGTGATGACAGCCATGATAGGGATATAGATTGTATTCTAAGCCCATTGGTTCAGTTCAGTAACCTTTGGAGTTAAGTGTATAACTTGTAAAAGAAACTTTTCCATAATCCCAAAGAGCCAAGTCAAGATGACAAAAGCTTAAGGAGATGTAGCCCATGATATTCGGGTGAACTCCTAGATTAAATTTTTTGTTATGTGTGGTTTTTTATTTGGTACATTATATGACTATTATATGTGTTTAATATTAGTAGAAACAAATGGACTTAAAGCACTTAAACAGTTAAAAACAAACAACATACACCTGTCTCAAGTATTTAATTCCGCAAATGTCATATATAAGCTAGATCATTTATTTGTCAAGTTTTGAGTGGGAGGTTCTTGTAAGACTAACAAGTTATAAAACTCCCATTTCAGATCAGGTGGTATCAGAGCAGGTTGCTTGATTGACAAAGCAATAGGTTGCTTGTTTGACTTGAAAGGTGTTTAAACAATACAAAGAATTTGACTTTTTGACTATTTGTAAACTGATTGTTGCTTGAGTTTATGAAGGAAGAAGGGCTGAAGGCATTCTCCTTACCCAAAGGACCTCAAGGCAACCCTTGAAGAACAAGAGGGTTTGTTTGTAAAAGGCTGCTTGAATAAGAATTTGACTCTACAACCATTTAATTTAGAATTTTTGTCAATAGATTCTAAAAGATTTGTAAATTTGTTGAATTTCTTTTGTTCATTTTGATAATGACAACTTCTACAAGTGATTTTTCAAAATCCTCCTCCTTCACAAGATTCTTTGATGAAGACATGAAGTGAGAGTTGTTCATCATGATGGATATAGTGAACAAATGTATGAAGATGAAAGGAAGAGCACCAAACTTCGAGAGCAGTTGAATTCCATGGAGGAGAAGAAGTTACTTTTTGACAAATTGTAGGAAATGGAGAGCCAACTTCACATTGCAAATATGAACCTAGAAAGGATGCATGAGTTTGAGACATAGCTCCTTGTTGCCAAGGAAGCCTTAGTCAAGCATCATCTTGAAGAAGTGGTAAACAATCCTAGTTTATCTTCAATTTCCTCTAAGAATGTTTATGTTGGTTCTTTTGAAAAACATACAAGAGGCATAGGGTCCAAGTTGATGTCAAAATGGACTATGAAGGAAAAGGATTGGGCAAACATGCACAAGGCATGGTTGATCCAATAACGGTTGAGGAAAGGCCTAAGTATTTGGGTCTTGGCTATGGACAGTCTTGTGGGGAAAGTTCCAAACTAGTCATGAAGGCAATTGAAACAGTTCCTAGAAGGAGTTTCATTTTAGGTTCTCTACCTCAAGTTTGTAAAGATTGTATTCATGGGGAATGCAATCTTTTGAAAAATACTTTACAAGAAGAAGGTGATCATAAGAATGCGCTCGAACCAGGGAGTTGTGAAAGCTATAAAATCATTGAAGAGATTGATGGTATTCTGAAAGGAGCCACCTCTTCATTCAATTCACCTTCTCATGAAGGCAACAAAGGTGAAAGATAAAGGTATAAATCTGATTTCAATCACAATTCTTTTGATCATGTTAAGCATGGTAAATTTCCACATAAGCATTGGAAAAAAATGCATGTTCCTTTTGTGGTTTGGTTAACCATAGTGTTTCTAGATGTTGGAAGAAAATGTCCACATACAAGAAAATTTTGAAGAAAAGGTGGCAAGAAGCCAAAGGTCCAATGGACAAGGAAAATATGCTATAAAGAGGATGAACATGTGTTGCACTTATTGCCATAAGCAAGGACATATTGCTGAAAAGTGTTGGACTTTGAATCCAACAATGCTTCAACGAAATTTGAACAAAGTGGAAAAAGTGAATGGCAAGAATGGAAAAGACGTTTCCATAAATGATGTGTTTCAGGAGAATTCACATGTTGATGTCAATGTGCAGTTAAAGGAAGCGTCTTTGATGTGGATTGGTAAGAAATGGTTAGAGTTCTTATCCAATTAAGGTTGCATGTCTTTTGATTTGATTCATTTCTTTGCTAATGGAATGCAAGTTGTAGGGTGTTACCAAAAAGGTGAATGGAAAAGTTGAGTATGAGACTCGCTTTATTGCAGCAAAATTATGTTCATTTCAGCTTTGTAAGTACATTTACATATGATTGAGGATCTTGTACTTATGATTGTGCATGAGAGAAAGTTGAAGAATGGAATACATACATGAGGATGGTATGTATGAACAAAGGAATGTTGATGATTATTGTTTTTGAACATGTATGTGTAATTGACTTGATGGTCAATTTCTTTGTTTAAACATGCATGCCATGTCATATCGACTTGGAAATGTTGATTTTGACTCCAAGATTGAAAAAGGGAGATAACGATGAAGTGTTTCACAAGAGATGGAATTCTTTCTACTTTGAAAAAGAATCGTCAAGTTATTTTTGTACATTCTTGACTTGGAGAGTCAGTTGTTGAAAAAGGCATGTTTTTGTTGGCTTGAGATTTAGTCGAACATTTGTACACTAAGATGCAAAAGACTTGATGATGATTCACATGATATGAAATTTGTTTCTTTTGAAGGAGCAAGAGTTTATGTCATCAAGTTGTTTTTTTTGCATTTTGTTGTTTTAGACAAGATGTCAGAAGAAGATTTACAGCAGCGAAAGTCGCCATAGAAGTGGCTTGGTAAGAAGTGGTTGACTTCTTGACCTAGTAAAACATAATTTCATTGGTACATATGAAAATTTTAGTTAGTGATATCACATTTATTTGAGCCACCTTGGGTTGATGATCAAGAAAGTGATGTTCAGCTATCTTCTGTAAAATTCTCAACAAAAATTCTGAATGAGTTCAAGGAAGACAGTTCTTAACAGGAGGACAAGTGCATCTAGGAAGGGAAGTGTCGACTACCTTCAAGTTTTGGTTTAAAGGCACTAAACATGTAAGGCAAGTGTATGGGGCTGAAAGAAGAGGGTTTTTTACTCTCATCTATTATACAGATCAGTATATCAGTCTTTTGGGGTCCAAAAGATTCCTAATGGGGAGGAGTGATCAGATATTGATCCAAGACCTTAATGATAGCTCAAATTTCAAAGTGTTAGAAATATTTTTGAACCTGAGTGACTAGATAGATCTCATATTCCTGATTCTGGTGCCGTGAATGGTTCGGAAAAACAACACCGTATGAAGGAATTATTGCAATTTGAAAAAGTCTAGTAAACTGCAATTTTTGGAAATTTGACCAAGATTAATTTAGTTTTTGAAAATATTTTAAAAATTATATTCTAAGGAATATACCTTGGAATATTCCCTTTTTGGGTAAGTGCTAAACCTTTCCTTAAGCACCTTTCTTAAAATATGAATTAAGCACGTGGGTAGTATTCGAAAAGTGGTAAGCAGTATCTTGCGTGCCCTAAAGGCTGGAAATGGTATTTTGCAAATTCACATGATTAACCTTAGTGGTTTACACGTAGCACGAGAAAACCACTTTTCTCGTGTGCTCTTGACCTGATATCGGTCGTGCAATAATTTGCACGAGATTGCGTGACAACTGTTCGATTGGACGGGTCACATCGACGGTGGAGATTGTCCGAGTTAGTTGGTGTGCAGACGACACGATATCTGTTGGATCAAGCGGGATAGATGGACAATGGAGATTCCCTTATTTGAAATTCTTCCAATGTATAGGTAACCATCAGTTGAAACAGTTGACACACGTTTGCATGACTGCCAACTCTATGGAGGATTATCCCTAACCGCCGAGATTATACCGCCTCATATGTGCACCAAAACAGTTTTTTTAATGGCTACCTCTGACGGTTAGCCTGGCAGAGTGGAAAAAAAGGTAGATATGCTAAATTTAACTAGAGTTAGGTGCATTTCACCAAATTTGGTGGAGTATCCCTAGGGGATATGGACTAAATGCACTCCAGGAGCAGTTTTCGACTAGAGAGAGAGTGAAACAAGAGGCTAGCTAAGCTAATTGGAGCCTTCTGAAGCCAATGCAATAGTCCAGAGAAGTTGAAGAAGTCATATTCATAGAGATTTTCATCCATGGAGATTTTGGAGCTCAGGGCCACCAGGGGTTGGACGAAGTTGTAGGAGCTACCAGTACTCGTTCTCAGCAAACCAATATTAATTATTGACTATAATGAGCCTTCAAAATAAATTGTAGGGATTTTTAGAAGCATTTGAAGATTTCTAAAGGCCGAGATGCTACAAGGAAGTTTCAGGCAGCCAAGTGCCAACCATGGAGGAAGGCCTACCTTGGGGATGCAGTGCTCATTTTGAGCAAATGATCAGTCTATTTTTGGTGTCTGATATGTGCTGCAGACAATAGAAGAGGTTTTAATGATAGTTAAATAATTCTGAAGGATTTAGTGCCATCAAGAAGCTCAGGGTAGGTCAGAGCACTGACTGAAGGAATCAAGTATAAGGGAGATTAGATCTGTTTGCAAAGTGATGACAGCCATGACAGGGATATAGATGGTATTCTAAGCCCATTGGTTCAGTTCAGTAACCTTGGAGTTAAGTGTGTAACTTTTAAAAGAAACTTTTCCATAATCCCAAAGAGCCAAGTAAAGATGACAAAAGCTCAAGGAGACTTAGCCCACGATATTCAGGTGAGCTCCTAGATTAAATTTGTTGTTATGTGTGGTTGTTTATTTGCTGCATTGTATGATTGTTAAATGTGTTTAATATCAGCAGAAACAAATGGACTTAAAGCACTTAAACAGTTAAAAAAAACAACATACACCTGTTTCAAGTATTTAATTCCGCAAATGTCATGTAAAAGCTAGATCATTTATTTGTCAAGTTTTGAGTGGAAGGTTCTTCTAAGCATAACAAGTTATCAAACCCCGATTTCAGATCATGTGGTATCAGAGCAAGTTTCTTTATTGACAAAGCAGGTTGCTTGATTGACAGAGCAATAGGTTGCTTGTTTGACTTGAAAGGTGTTTAAACAGTAAAAAGAATTTGATTGTTTGACCATTTGTAAATTGATTGTTGCTTGAGTTTATGAAGGAAGAAGGGCTGAAGGCATTCTCCTTACCCAAATTACCTCAAGGAATGATCCGGATTTAAACAGGAATGCAAAAAATTACAGAGATAACCATATACACAAAGATGCAGCGGAAATAATACTTCATTTCATTAATGGAAAATACTGAAATATGCTTACAACCAGAAATGGAAATAAACCAGCTAGGGCGATGGTAGCTTATCTCTAAGAAGAGATGTGGTGGCTACATGCCTCTCAACTATTTTACAATGAGGCTCGAAGGCCTATTTATTGTTGAGAAGCAATGGAAAACCCTTAACATTCCAAAACCTAACCCTAGGAGATGAAATGCCAAACTGTGGGCCCCGTTTGGGTAAATTGGTACATCAACTTCCCGGGGTCGTAACTTTGGCATACGATCTCCGTTTGACGCGTACAATAGCTCATTAGAAAGATCTATCTGAGCACTACCACTTTGGGAAGGGCAACATCGGTCCATGGACCCATGTTGCCCCCAGATTTCCAAAAAAACGTCGTTTAGGGCCTCAAAACAGCTCCAGAAGTTCAGGACCCGAAAAACTGTTAAAAATAGTAAGCTGTGCTACAATTAAGGAAACTGAAAATGCTGAGAGAAACAATGGTGGGGGTCCAGGTGGACTTGGCAGGTGGCCACCAATATCCACCTGGATCATTCCTCCCCCCTTAGGAAGCAATGGTCCCCATTGCGTTGAGTTCCTCCATGAGATGATGAAACTTTTGCTGAACTTGTTCCCTGGTGAGCCACTTGCCCTGCTGAAGGAGTTGGCCTGCTTTGACAACTCGATACAATTGGATATTCTGTTGGCGAGTGTTCTTGATCTGTGTGTCCATGATCCGATTAGTTGCAGCTTGTTCCATGCAATCTGGATTTAATTCTATGGGTTTGAGCTGTTCTGCAATGTCAGATGTGTCTAGCAATGGTGGAAAGTATGGCCGAAGGCAGTCCACATTGAACACTGGGTGCAGGCCAAGGAATGGGGGAATGCTGAGCTCAAATGCATTGTCTCCCATAGCCTTAGTAATGGTGTAAGGACCATATCGAAGTGGTCTCAATTTCTGATAGGCTCCAGTAAGGCGTTCCAGTAAGGACTTTGTCGCCCACCTGAAACTTGTGTGGCACCCGGTGTTGATCATGTCGCTGCTTGTACTTGGCATTTGATTTCTCCAGAATGTCATGGACCTACTGGTGAATATGTTGGATGTGCTCAATGAAGTTGGTGGCCTTATCGGTTTCGGACTGGACATGAGCTGAATTTATGTGAGTAGTTGCAAGTGGCATGGCCACATCAATGGAGCATAATGGCTGGAATCCCAAACCCACCTGAAAAGGGCTATGGCTAGTGGAGCTGTGAAGAGCTTGGTTGTAGCTATGTTGAACATAGGGGAGGCTCTTGTCCCATGTGCGTGTATGCTTTGAGTTATACATGCATAGAATGTGCACAATCATCCTATTGACAACCTCTGTCTGGCCATCAGTTTGAGGATGGAAGGCTGTGGACTTCGTGAGTTTGGTGTCCAGCATTGACCAGATACTGGACCAAAATGTGTTGAGAAACCGACTGTCCCGATCTGAGATGATAGACTGTGGGATCCCAAAGTGCACCCACACTCGTTCAAAGAAGAGTTTAGCAGTGGCTTTTGCTGTGATATTCTTCTTGTAGGCCGCCATAATGGCCATCTTCGAGAACCTGTCGACGACCACAAAAACACAGTCATTTCCATGCTTAGTGGAAGGAAGGCCTGACATGTAATCCATGGAGATGGATTCCCAAGGTCGACTAGGGGTATGCAACGGGGTATAGAGGTCGTGCTTCTTAATGGTCGGTTTGGCAATGGCACAGGCAGTACATGATCTGATGTACTTCCCAACATCTTGCCGAAGATTCGGCCAATAGAAATAATTTTGCAGTACTGCCACTGTTTTCTCGACCCCGAAATACCTAGCAGCCCGACTGTAGTATGCTTCCCAAATCATCTTGGCACGCTCGCTTGAAGGAACACAAAGGTGACCCAGGTGGCATAACAGGGCATCCTGGAGGTGAAAATCTGGAACATGTCGACCCTCCAAGAGTGTCTAGTATGTGTGGCCGAATTCTGGGTCGCTTTTGTAAAGAAGTGGCCAACCAGAAGTCTCGTGCCCACAAGAGTTGAGCACGGTGGTTAACGCCATGATCGGCGGTCGACTGAGGCAATCTGCAACATTATTGGTGCTGCCCTTCTTATACTTGATATTCAAGTGGAACTGTTGCAGGTATGTAGACCACTTCTGATGGCGATCATTCTGCAATTTCCCTTGGGTCTGTATGAACTGCAGGGGTCGATGGTCTGTGTGGATGACCGTTTCCTTCCCCAAAATGTAATGCTTCCATTGTCGGCAGGCCTGTACAATGGAATACATCTATTTATCATAAGTGGGGTACTTCCGGACTGTGTCTGAAAGTGTTTCACTGTGATATGCCACTGGATGTCCATGTTGAGTAAGGACTGCCCCAATAGCATAGTCAGAGGCATCTGTCTCGACCTCAAATGGTTGTTGTAAATCTGGTAACGCGAGCACTGGTGCCGTGCAGAGGCGATCCTTCAACTCCCTGAATGCCTTCTGTTGATATTCAGACCAAAATAATTTTGCTTTCGCCCCTCCCTTAGTGACTTGACTCAAGGGCCAAGTAATATGAGAAAACCCCAACACGAACCTGCGATAGAAGTTGGCAAGACCTAGAAAGCTGCGAAGCTCTGTTAGAGTGGTTGGAGATGGCCAATCCCGAATGACTTGGATCTTGGCTAGATTGACATGCACCCCCTGTTCATCAATGATGTATCCCAGATGCTGAACCTGGGTCATGCCAAAAGTGCATTTCTCCAAATTGGCACATAGCTGGTGTTGCCGCAGTGTTTGGAGAACCTGTCGGATGTGGTGGAGGTGCTCTTCCCAACTCTGGCTGAAGATCAGAATGTCATCCAAGTATACTACTACAAAGGAGTTGGTGAATGGCCGCAAGATGTCATCCATTAGCCTCATGAAGGTTGCAGGAGCATTCGTCAATCTGAAAGGCATAACCAACCATTCGAAAAGGCCCTCCTTGGATTTGAAGGCAGTCTTCCACACATCAGAGGGTTCGACTGGTACCTGGTGATATCCTGACTTTAGATCGATCTTGCTGAAATATTTCGCCCCCTTTAGTTGGTCCAGGAGGTCATCAATCTGCGAGATCGGGTACCTATTACGGACAATGATCTTGTTCAGTGCCCAATAGTCAATACAGAGTCTCCACGTCCCATCCTTTTTCTGTACCAACACGATCGGGCTCCCACAAGGCGATGAACTCGGGCGGATGTGACCTTTCTGCAGGAGCTCCTGAATCTGCCTCTTGATTTCATTGTTCTCCAGAACGGAGCGCCAATAAATTGGTCCATTGGGTAGTGGAGCACCTGGGGTCAGATCGATGGAGTGCTTGACCTGACAGTGCAAAGGAACCCCTGTAGGGGAGGTGAAGATGTCCTCGTACTCCTCCACAACCTTGTCCATCTGTAGTTGTCGTGCAGAGGGACCCTCTCTGGAGGCCGCGACCACCGTCTTCTTCTTTCCTTGAGGGCGTATCATCAGGAAAACAAATTTCCTAGTTTTGGAAATGATCTTACTGCATTGTTTTGCAGTAATCAAAGAGATGGTGATAGGTGGTGCTACCTCTGGTATCCTGTACAACTTATTTCCCAATGTAATAATAACAGCATGGGGCCTTGATTCATACACAGCATGTCGCTTCCACAAGTATGGCTGTCCTAATAATACATCACAAACTTCAAGGGGAGCAATGTCACATAATACCTCATCCGTGAAGGGCTTGATGTTGTATGGAAGGCGACACTACTGGCTCACGCGAAGATCTCGTCCTTGGTGAAGCCACCCAATGGTGTATGGTTGTGGATGTGTTGTGGTCGGTAAGCACAACCGCTTCACGACCTCTGCTGAAATGAGGTTCTTTTGACTCCTGCTATCAACAATGAACTGTATCGGGGAGCCCTTTACCCACATCTAGGAGTGGAAGAGACGCTCCTCCTCCTCTGGATCTTCGGGTTCACTTTTCTAGATCTTGGCGGTAGCAACAATGGCGTTGGGATCCGCATCAATGATTTGCTTCCCTTTGTCATTCCCTTTATTGGGTTCTGACTCAAAGTCGGAACATGCATCTAATTCTGAAACCTTTAGCTCAGCCACCAGTGACTGCTTGGCCCGACACTCACTTGTGTTGTGAGTGGAGCTCTTATGGAACTCACACCATTTTCCAGTGTCCTTTTTCGGCTTCGCGGCGCTGTTCTTTGCTTGCAGCTTCGGCGGGTTGTCTTGGGCTGTCCCAACTTGGCTTTGTCCTTTGTTCTGTGGTTTAGGGGCACCTTTCCCCTGCTTTGGATTCATAGATCCAAAGTCTCGCTTCTTTTGTTTAAACTTCTGCTTGACCTTGATGGCATATCGGTATGCTGCGCCGAGAGAGGAGATGTTCAGGAATTGTATTTCTTCCTGGATGTACTTGTGTAGGCAGCCACGGTATTTGAGTATCAAATGTTGCTCTGAATCCTTGATACCCAACTTTGTGCGAAGGGTATGGAAAAGATTGGTGAACTCCGGCACGTCTTGGTCCCTTCCCTGCCGCAGCGTGGTCCACTTTATGTATTCATCCTCATAGCTTCCGACAGGGTAGTACTGCTCCTTGATGGCATCCCAGAATGAATTCTAGGTGGGTGCGGATGAAAATAGTGAGCCAGTACTTTCATCCTTCTGCTCGCAGTAGGTTTCCCACCAGTCCTTGACGTGGGGGGCTGCTTTGAGAAGAGCGAAAGCAATCTTTTCCCGACTCGAAAATTCATGAACAGAAAAATAACCCTCTAGCTGATTTAACCATTTATCTACGGCATCTGTGTCTATCTGACCCTCGAATATGGGGATTTCAAAATTAACTTGTACCTTAAAGGGTGTGGCGTTTCCAGAGTAGCTGCTGGAAGCCGATGCGTCACTTCTGGGTAGCCGCTGAAGGATCTGGGCAAAGCTGTCCATCATCGCGTTCCGTTGTCGCTCGAGGGCTTCTTCGAGCAAGATTTTGATGGGATCTCCTGCCCCCTCGTCTTTCTTCTCATCCGCCATGGGAGGCCGTTGGGATTTTCGAGGCTGGTCTTGCAAAGGTTCAACCAGTTCAAGCCCTAACTCCTTATATCCCGACCTTGTTGGGGACATGCAAAGAAAAACAGAGAAAAAGCAGACCGCTCTGATACCACTGATCCGGATTTAAATAGGAACGCAAAAAATTACAGAGATAACCATATACACAAAGATGCAGCGGAAATAATACTTCATTTCATTAATGGAAAATACTGAAATATGCTTACAACCAGAAATGGAAATAAACCAGCTAGGGCGATGGTAGCTTATCTCTGAGAAGAGATGTGGTGGCTACATGCCTCTCAACTGTGTTACAATGAGGCCCGAAGGCCTATTTATTGTTGAGAAACAATGGAAAACCCTTAACATTCCAAAACCTAACCCTAGGAGATGAAACGCCAAACTGTGGGCCCCGTTTGGGTAAATTGGTACATCAACTTCCCGGGGTCATAACTTTGGCATACGATCTCCGTTTGACGCGTACAATAGCTCGTTAGAAAGATCTATCTGAGCACTACCACTTTGGGAAGGGAAACATCGGTCCATGGACCCATGTTGCCCCCATATTTCCCAAAAAATGTCGTTTAGGGCCTCAAAACGGCTCCAGAAGTTCAGGACCCGAAAAACTGCTAAAATAGTAAGTTGTGCTACAATTAAGGAAACTGAAAATGCTGAGAGAAACAATGGTGGGGGTCCAGGTGGACTTGGCAGGTGGCCACTAATATCCACCTAGATCAAGGAAACCCTTGAAGCACAAGAGGGTTTGTTTGCAAAAGGCTGCTTGAATAAGAGTTTGACTCTACAACCATTTAGTTCAGAAGTTTTGTCAATAGATTCTGAAAGATTTGTGAATTTTGTTGAATTTATTTTGTTCATTTTGATAATGAAAACCTCTACAAGTGAGTTTTCAAAATCCTCCTCCTTAACAAGATTCTTTTATGAAGACATGAGGCGAGCCTTGTTCATCATCATGGATATGGTGAAATAAATGTATGAAGATGAAAGGAAGAGCACCAAACTTCGAGAGTAGTTGAATTCCATGAAGGAAGAGAAGAAGTTGCTTTTTAACAAATTGCAGGAAATGGAGAGCCAACTTCATATCTCAAATATGAACCTAGAAAGGATGCATGAGTTGGAAACACAGCTCCTTGTTTCCAAGGAAGCCTTAGTTAAGAATCATATTGAAGAAGAGGTAAACAATCCTAGTTTATCTTCAATTTCCTCTAATAATGTTTATGTTGGTTCTTTTGAAAAACATACAAGAGGCATAAGGTCCAAGTTGATGTCAAAAATGGGATATGAAGGAAAAGGATTGGGAAAACATGCACAAGGTAGGGTTGAGCCAATAATGGTTGAGGAAAGCCCTAAGTATTTGGGTGTTGGCTATGGACAATCTTGTGGAGAAAGTTCCAGAGCAATCATGAAGGCAATTGAAATAGTTCCTAAAAGGAGTTTCATTTTAGGTTCTATACCTAAACTTTGTAAAGATTGTATTCATGAGGAATGCAATTGTTTGGAACATACTTTACAAGAAGAAGGTGATCATAAGCATGCACTCAAACTAGGGAGTTGTGAAAGCTCTAAAATCATTGAAGAGATTGATGGTGTTCCAAAAGGAGCCACCTCTTCATTCAATTCACCTTCTCAAGAAGGCAACAAAGGTGAAAGGGAAAGGTATAAATCTGATTTCAATCACACTTCTTTTGATCATGTTAAGCATGGTAAATTTCCGCATAAGCATTGGAAAGAAAATGCATGTTCCTTTTGTGGTTTTGTTAACCATAGTGTTCCTAGTTGTTGGAAGAAAATGGCCACATACAGGAAACTTTGAAGAAAAGGAGGCAAGAAGCCAAAGGTCCATTAGACAAGGAAAATTATGCTATAAAGAGGAGGAACATATGTTGCACTTATTGCCATAAGCAAGGACATATTGCTGAAAAGTGTTTGACTTTGAATCCAACAATGCTTCCACGAAATTTGAAGAAAGTGGAAAAAGAGAATGGCAAGAATGGAAAGGGAGTTTCCATAAATGATGTGTTTAAGGAGAATTCACATGTTGATTTCAATGTGCAGTTAAAGGAAATGCCTTTGATGTGGATTGGTAAGAAATGGTTAGAGTTCTTATCCAATTAAGGTTGCATGTCTTTTGATTTGATGCATTTCTTTGCCAATGTAACGCAAGTTGCAAGGTGTTACCAAAAAGGTGAATGGAAAAGTTTAGTATGAGACTCGCTTTATTGCAGCGAAATTATGTTCCTTTCAGATTTGTAAGTACATTTACATATGATTGAGGATCTTGTACTTATGATTGTTCTTGAGAGAAAGTTGAAGAATGGAATACATACATGAGGATGGTATGTATGAACAGAGGAACATTGATGATTTCATTGTATTTGAACATGTATGTGTAATTGACTTGATGGTCGATTTCTTTGTTTAAACATGCATGCCATGTCATATCGACTTGGAAACGTTGATTTTGACTCCAAGATTGAAAAAGGGAGATAACGATGAAGTGTTTCACAAGAGATGGAATTCTTTCTACTTTGAAAAAGAATCGTCAAGTTCTTTTTGTACATTCTTGACTTGGAGAGTCAGTTGTTTGAAAAAGGCATGTTTTTGTCGGCTTGTGATTTAGTCGAACATTTGTACACTAAGATGCAAAAGACTTGTTGATGATTCACATGATATGAAATTTGTTTCTTTTGATGGAGCAAGATTTTATGTCATCAAGTTGTTTTTTTTTGCATTTTGTTATTTTAGACAAGATGTCAAAAGAAGATTTACAACAGTGAAAGTTTCCATAGAAGTGGCTTGGTAAGAATTGGTTTGACTTCTTGACCTAGTAAAACATACTTTCATTGGTACATATGCAAATTCCAGTCAAGTATGCATGCGTTTATTATGTAATCTCACATTTGTTTGAGCCATCTTGGGTCGATGATCAAGGAAGCAATGTTTAGCTACCATTCTATAAACTTCTCAACAGAAATTCTGAATGAGTTCAAGGAAGACAGTTCTTAATAGGAGGACAAGCACATCCAGGAAGGGAACTATCAACTACCTTCGAGTATTGGTTCAAATGCACTAGTCATGTAAGGCAAGTGTATGGAAGCTGAAAGAAGAGAGTGATGTACTCTCATCTACTGTACAAATCAGTATAACAATCTTTTGGGGTCCAAAAGATTCCTAATGGGGAGGAGTGATCAAATATTGATCCAAGACCTTAATGATAGCTCGAATTTAAAAGTGTTCAAATGAGTGTTGAACCTAAGCAACCAGATATATCTTATCTTCCTGATTCCAGTGCCGTGAATGGTTCGAAAAACTGACACCATATGAAGGAGTTATCACAATTTGAAAGGGTCCAGTAAACTGTAATTTTTGGACATTTGACCAAGATTAATTTGGTTTTTGAATTTATTTAATAAATTATATTCCAAGGAATATACCTTGGACTATTCCCTAGAATATTCCATTTTGGGGTGAGCGCTAAACCTTTCCTTAAGCACCTTTCTTAAAATACGAATTAAACACATGGGTAGTATTCGGAAAGTGGTAAGAAGTATCTCACGTGCCCTAAAGGCTTGAAATGGTATTTTGTAAATTCACGCGATTAACCTTAGAGGTTGACACGTAGCATGAGAAAACCACTTTTCTCACGCGCTCTTGACCTAATATCAGTCGTGCAAGAATCTGCGCAAGATTGCATGACAATCATGCGATTGGACGGGTCACATCGATGTTGGAGATCGTCTGGGTTAGATGGTGAGCGGATGATGTGATATCTGTTGGATTGAACGGGATAGATTGACGGTGGAGATTCCATTATTTGAAATGCTTCTAATGTATACGTAACCGTTGGTTGCAAATGGTTGACACGGTTGCATGACCACCAGCTCTACAGAGGATTATCTCTAACTGTCGGGTTTATACCACCTCATATACATGCCCAAACAGTTTTGTTAATGGCTACCTCCAGCAGTCAGCCTGGCGGAGCAGATAAAAAGGCGGATATGCTAAATTTAACTGGAGTTAGGTGCAGTTCACCAAATTTGGTGGAGTGGACTAAATGCACTCCAGGAGCATTTTCGACCAGAGAGAGAGTGAAACAAGATGCTAGCTAGGCTAATTGGATCCTTCTGAATCCAATGGAATAGTCCAAAGAAGTTGAAGAAGTCATATTCATAGATATTTTCATCTAGGGAGATTTTGGAGCTTAGGGCCACCAAGGGTTGGAGGCAGTTGTAGGAGCTACCAGTACTCGTTCTCAGCAAACCAATAGTCATTCTTGACTATAATGATCCTTTGGAGTCCATTTCAGGGATTTGCAGAAGCATTTGAATACTTATAAAGGTTGATATGCTACAAGGAAGTTTCAGGCAGCCCAGTGCCAACCGTGGAGGAAGGCATACCTTAAGGATGCAGAGCTCATTTTGAGCAAATGACCAGTCTATTGTTGGTGTCTATTATGTTCTTGAGACATTGGAAGAGGTTTTAGTGATAGTTAAATAATTTTGAAGGAGTTAGTTCCATCAAGAAGCTCAGGGTAGCTTAGAGCACTGATTGAAGGAATCAAGTCTAAGGGAGCTTATATCTATTTGCAAAGTGATGACAGCCATGACAAGGATATAGATGGTATTCTAAGCCCATTGGTTTAGTTCATTAACCTTTGGAGTTAAGTTTGAAACTTGTAAAAGAAGCTTTATCCCAAATAGCCAAGTCAAGATGACAAAAGCTCAAGGAGACGTAGCCCACAATATTCGGGTGAACTCCTAGATTAAATTTGCTGTTATGTGTGGTTGTTTATTTGCTACATTATATGACTATTATATGTGTTTAATATCAGCATAAAGAAATGGACTTAAAGCACTTAAAAAATTAAAAACAAACAACATACACCTGTATCAAGTATTTAATTCCGAAAATGTCATATATAAGCTAGATCATTTATTTGTCAAGTTTTGAGTGGGAGGTTCTTGTAAGCATAACAACTTATCAAACCCCCATTTTAGATCATGACATGATGATGGTATGCGGTGAAGGAGACTCGGAATTGAATGAGGAATCAGATGAACCAGAAGAAGAGTCAGTGTGGGGAATCAAGTGATGACTAACTCGAACCTTATGGGGAGGAGTAATGCATCCAAGTGGAAACTAAGGATGAAGACCTAAAAGCCTCTGCGACAAACACATTGGTGGCACAATGGTTACAAGACACAAGTGACATAGAAATGGTGAAGGGAGATCAAAAGAATGTCTTTGTCTCTGTTTAGGGAGATAAATTAATTAAGTTAAGTCTTGGTTTGGTGGTGTAAACCAAGCACCCTTCGATTAACGTGTGCTTGTGTGTGCAAGTTTGTTTATTAATTAAGCCCAAATCATGTTTGAAAAAGGAAAAAGATTGTTGAAATAAACTGAAATTAGAAACAGGAAATGAACAGCGAATCAACTATCAAAAACCCCACCCTAACTGGGTTTGCAAACACTAAGCTGGTTGGTGGAGAAATCAACTGGAAACACACTAAAAAGTCCAATAGATCTAAGCATCAGTGTGATTGGGATCAAGTGACATGATGTTGCTAGAAAGTGGTGCAGCAACAACAAAAAACTAGTGAGGAAAATCGTTGCAAAAGATAGGGAGATGGGTGTGAAACCTAGGGCAAGCAGTGGTACCCTAAGGAAAATGACCAAACAAGGTTCAAGAGGGAACTTTTGATGGAAACAACCTATCTTTGAAGATCTGAAGAAGGAAGGTACAAATTTGGAAAATATGGCTGAAAGTTTTGCAAAAAATCAGACTTCTTACTCAACTAAACTCCTCCTATAAAGGTGGAAGCGTACTAGAAGCCCTAAGGGGGTAAATTCCACCTCAACGAGAAAAAAAGAGTATATCAAGGCCTAAGTGTGCTAATACCCTGGTCAACCAACCCAGCAGACTGCTCTCGGCAAAACCCAAAAAAATCCTAGAAGCCATAAAATCACAAGTACTGGCCTAATTCCTGGGATATCACACTTTTTGGTCTAGAAAGTGTGCTCTGAACCTCCTGATTTTAGGTTTGGGGTAGAAAAGTGTGATTTCTACTCCTTAGTTCTTGAGCGACAAGTCTTGGAAAAATTTGTTGTCTCCGTCATGGCTAGTTCCTGTGACGTGCGGAAATTTCCAGAAAACTTGCGCAAATTAGAAGTTTGACTGATCTAGGGTTAGAATGCTAGTAAACAACATTAACAGATTGAAAAAAGAAAAACCCTAAATTGAAAACTAAAGGTCACCCAGGTTTCTGAACCAGAATTAAAAAAGCAGTGGAGTCGCCATCTATTGGGGTTTTTTCTTATCGAGAGTGTACGAAAAGAAATCACTTTAGACTATGGATGAAAAACAACCTCAATAGTAAAAATGGTTGTTAAACAGTATAGATCTGCAGCAAATGATAGAAACAAAACTTGCCAAAGTCCTTATCTATGCAACAAAAATAGTTAAACAACAAAATGGAATAAGAAAATAAGTGCAAGTAACTCCAATAATCCAATGGAAACCAGATATATAAAGAATATATTTTATTAAATGACACCTGTGAAGGGAATGAATAATGTTACCATTCCCCCTCTATGGGATGGGTTCTTGGCTATCCTCAATGTCTTCAGTTGTGTAAAACCCAACAAACAAAATGTTTGAGCTCAATGAAAACTCAATTGAAAAAGAACATGGTGTGCAACAATGACAATAATCAGAGCTACAATAGGGAGTGCAACAATGAAAATGATCAAAAGTGAAGAATGAATGTAAAACCCTTCTATTTATAACAAAATATTAGCTTATTCTCAAATAATGGGAAATAATAAAATATTATTAACCAAATTCTAGAATTACCCACTTGGGATATTTTATTATATTTGGTTGGAGGGAAAAGGTATTTAAATTGGTTAAATACTTTTATTTAGAAATAATAAATAAATAAATGATTTATTTATCATCTCAAGAAATATGGTTAATGAATAATAAACAAATAATGATTTATTTAAGTATTCCTAGGGGAATTGGCTTTACATGTGTACTTCGATCCAACTAGTAAATTATGGATAAATGATCAATTTTTGGTGATAACACTCCTTGAGCCTTATCATGACAATTTTACTATGGTAAAATTGGCCTTACATGGTGTACTTCGATCCATCTAAAAAATTATGGCTAGATGATCAATTTTTGGTGATAACACTCCTTGAGCCTTATCATGACAAGCAAAAGATGTGCCCCCATGGGATTTGAAGCCAGGTAGAGGGGATAACATCACATTCTACCAACCACTCGGTTGGTAAAATCTTAATCTTCTTGTTTTTACTTTCTTATAGGGAAGAATGTATTTTTGTTTTGCCAATAAAAGAGGGGCAATTGTGTCCCTATGTTCAACCCAATGAATAACTAGCCTCATGTAGTGTGGAAATATCATGCTTAGGATGATTATTAATTATCCTAAGGATGAGTTGAATCAAATATTTGTATAGACCTTAGGGAACATCTTGTACTTTTAAACCATTCCTAGGAACAAATATTTTTTTCCCACATTTATTACGAGTAATATCAATCTTTTATACCTTGGGGATTCTTTGGAGTCAAATGTTGCTCCCCCTCTACATGGAATTTTCTTTGTTCTTAAAACCAAATTGGGGTCTAGGAAAACCTCTACTCCAACAAAAAATGATTAAATAGCCATATAATCATAATTAGCTATGGCATCATCTATCTCCTCATTTTGGAAATTAAACTATCCAAGGATAAATTTATGAACTTTTTCTCTTCTTAGGATATGTAAGATACTTGTTGGACAATTGTTTGCATCTCTTCATGCATCACTATAGTATTTAAATTCTTAGTGTCTTCCTAGGAACCCCTTGTTTCAACCATTGTCCTATCATAGAAGACACCCATTTTTCAATTGCGACTATGGATTTTTGAGTTCAAAGATGAAATAATGGATAATATGTTATTGAGTTAGGAATGCAAGTTGATGTTAGGGAATACACATTGATTTTGAGAAATTCATGCTAACATTTGGGAAATAGATCTTGATGATGAGGAATGTATGCTAACTACTAAGGAAACCTTTTCGAGGAAAATGAGTTTTTTTTTTATGTGTTTTGGTTAGATTAGTATATTTTTCTACAAAAACTTTATTAAGAAAAATAAATTATTATATAGAGATAATATATAATTTATTTAAAATAACACTTTTATAAAAGTTGGCACACATTTTTTTAATATTACTCACAGTGATTTGTAAACCCTTCCAAAAATTGGACTTGGAATTTCTGAGAATTAATGAAAACTTTTCATCCTTGGTGAAGTTTTGTAAACACTTGGAATATCAAGGGTTGTAATGTGAGATTGACAACAAGCATCAACAAAGATTGTATGCATGTCAATCATGTGACATGTTTGAACACATAATGATTATATTATTGTTTTGGTTTCATATATGTGGGAGACTTATAACTACCATTTTTAGAACTTGCTAAACCTTTAGTTACTAAGTTTTTCTTTGTGGCATCCCCTTTTTCGAATTACCCTTACCGTGTGGGATGTTCCTACTATACTATTCTAAAAAAGGTGCTTCCCATACTTAACCTTAGTGCGCAAATCTCCTTCACATTGGCTCATTCCATTACATGGTTTAAAATCTTGTAATGGATAAAATTTCAATAATACACCCCTTAAATTAGTACCAAGACCAAGGGAACATCCAACCAAAAAGTGTCACCTAACCTTGAACAAATTTGATACAACCACCTCATTGGCATCAATTATACAAAATGGATCAACATCCTTTTTCATTCATTTCCCATGAAATCCATTCATATGGGTAAAGGAAGAACCATTTAAGATTTAGGTCATCATGGAGATGCCAAAAATGTCATGGAAATGTGTTTTTCTTCATAAGGTCGGAAATTTTCCATTTTAGGGCATGGATATTTTGCCATGGGATGTGCATAATTTATCCCAAACATTTGATGTTTTATAAACCTATATATTCCTTATTTCTTATGTGTTATATTAGGTTCATGAATATCCCCACATATTGTAAAATACGCGATGTGTAGTAGGGGGTCACAAAAAAATTGGGTAGTTTTTTGCATCCATTTTTGGTGGTTTTGGGCAAACAATTTTTGCTAAAAGTTATTTTATGGCACAGGTGGTTTCACCAATGGTTTTGTATTTTTGGTTAAGGAACTATGGTTCTATTCTAATCTAGGGTAAATAGATTGGTAGTTCATGAATGACATGGGATACATATTTTATTGTAATATTGTAAGGATATATTTGTGTTGGTTTTCCTAGTATTGGGTTTTTAGGATAAAATATGTGTTAATGTATGTGTTTTCCATTGCATCTTTTCATTTTTATTATGAATCTATTTGTTGTAATTACTTTTATAGTTTTAAACCCTACATTTGGTATTGTAGAAATTTTGGCTTCAAGGGGACACCTTTGTGGCTAAGGGGTTTGGCTTAGGCCTATGGTAGACATTGTTATAATGGAAGATATAAAAAAAAAGTGATTATTGTGCTTAAAAGAAAATGGCGAGAAGTTGAAATATAGAGATGGAGAAATTAATTGGGTAGACATTTGAGTAGTGGAAGCTCAAAATGGAAGATTTATTGGTGGATAAAGATCAAGGGATCACTATGGATCTAAGGACTGCACCAACATGGATGTCAACAAAAGAGTGGACAAAGTTGAATGGAAAGGAAAATAGCATAATATGATTGTGTCTATTTATTAAATCTATAATGATTAATTTCAATATTCATGGAATGGGTGAGTTATAAGATAGCTCGCGATGCAATTCTAATTTCCCTTGCTCCAATGTAGCTCCCTTATTGCCCAATGAATTTTCCATTGTATTCAACTATCTATACACATGGAAGAGTTCAATTTACTTAAATTGCATTGTTCGCAAAATTATCCTTTGTAGGATAGAAGGAAAAGCTACGTTTTCTGATCCTTTGACTTTCCACATCTGGCATATTTCAATCATTGACTCTTCAAACACTATTATTTTGGTGATTTTATTTTCCATTGCAATTTCCAAACCATGCCAAAGCACTAGGTATTCAATTTGGTTATTGGATGGCATACCCAATCCCCAAGCATATTAATAAGTCTCTATTTGTTCATCGAGGCATAGGATAACCACTCCTACCCCTGCCACCCCTAGTTTTTGGGATTAATTAGCTAACATTATTAATATTATTATTAAATGTTTAGTTAGTAAAAGTGATAGTATTATCATTAATGTTGTAAAAATATTAATATTAATATTAAGGTAACAATCTTATTATTCTAACAGTAATATTAATATTATTAACTTGAGATTGTTATTAATGTTGTTAATTAATATTTGTTTAATAAGTTGGGACCTATTGTAATATTTATAATGATATTATTATTCAAATAAGAAGAAGATGAAGATATTTTTTATTTTTACAATTACAAAATTTTATTACAAAAAATATCGTAGTGTTAAAATCCCTCAAGTCGATAAGGTAACCTGAAACTATACCGAAAAAGGTTAGCCATGATTGGAACTTAGTTGGGAAGCATTATCATTGTGAATCCCAACTGATTGGATACTATTATGGATATTTTTAAGGAAGAATATTGGGGTGAGTTTTGATCCACATATGTTTACACTATCACATTTTAATATAGTATCTCTTGATGTAATCATATGTTCAACAACTACCTTAAAATACCTCTATTAAATTCAATCCATTTAAACTTACCTTTTATACTTTAAAAATAATATAAAAACTATTAAAAATAGAAAAATAATAAAAATAAATAAATTTCTTTTTTCATTAATCATAATAATAATAATAATTTAAAAGAAAAACTAAACTTAAACAACAAAATTATTTAATTTCTTTTTTCATTAATCATAATAATAATAATAGTTTAAAAGAAAAACTAAACTTAAACAACAAAATTACTTTTTTATATTGAACTTTTAATAGTGTGAATATGTACCCAAAAAGGTTAACTTTGTAAACATTTATCATTAAAATATTTATGATAAATGGAAAAGTTATTTGCATTTAACATTTACACATTATTGGTAATAAAATAATAATTACAATATTTTATAATTTATCAAATATTAATTAATTTTAATTTTAATTTTAATAATAAATAAAATAAAGTAAACTTAACAATAATGAATAATAATCATAGTTAATATTTATAAAATTATATATATATATATATATATATAATTTGGCCTCCAATAACACCACATAGAATGGCTACATTTTGGTGGAAACATGTTTTCATCTTTCAAGAGAAATCGGAGCACTCCAATTCCTAGCTTATGAAAACTTAAACAAGAAGAGTGAGAAACAAAATTTAATGAACTAGTTATGTACATTATCTAAGTTAGAATGAGGGGAGGTGAGTTAGGGTTTTTACTAGCAGTTGTGGTTGTTGCATTGTCATTCCCAGGGGTCTGGCCTATTGTTACTCCTTAGTGTGCTCGCCTTTTCTACTATAGTTCTTCCTTCCAAGTGGTTTTAACTTTGTCTCTCACATTTTTTTTATTCCTATGACTTCTCATTTTACTGATCCCTTGTGGTCTGCATCTGTCTGAGTTTTCCTATTTTTGCACTAGTGCCTCTTATCTAGATCCTCCCTTTTTGACTCAGTGATGGCCTGGCCCCGAAAATGGGGAATGAGGATCTTCCTGATATTAATAGAGGCTCCTCAAATTCTCTATTTAGGGCCCATCAATCTCAAATTTTCTCCATTTTTCATAGTGCACACGTCAATAGCTCAGTTGGTTTGTCACCTTCTGCTTCGACGATTTTCCCTGTGCCTCATTTCTCGGGCCTCAGGGTGGATGTTAAGAAATTTACTGCATAACATAAATAATTGCTGAGAGGAATAAATATAAAAATAACCAGCAACAACCATAAACACATAAACACAAATGTTTATCTGGAAAAACCCCAAATCTAGGGAAAAACCCAACCTAATAAAATCTTATTAGCATTGGCCAAAACCCCGGCCCATTTGACCAAGTGAGCTTTCACTGCTCACCTCCAGGTCTTGCATTACAATGAAGTCCTTCCAGCCTTTTATAAGCTCCATTACATATAGTACCACAGGCAGAATACCATGGGTGCACAATACCATGTGCCCCAAAACCATCACTGTTTAACCTAGTCAACTTTGACTCTATCCTGAGTCAAGTTTACCTAACAATTCCCCCCTTAAACTTGACTTGGGGTTCCTTGACTAACTCCAGCCAAACTTGCTAAGTGAGACAATCCCGTTCACTCTAGCTCTTACCCCCCTTAGAGTTTTTACCTGGGCTATTGTTAACCCGACATCCCCCCTATCACCTAGGTCTAACCCAGACTTTACCGATGATCACCAAGGGGTACACATGCCTTACCAGGTCTTACAGTAGTATGCCCATTTACATGCAATAATTTTGACTTCATTAATTTTTAATTTTTTTTAATTGCTGGTGCGATTCTGATCCATCCTCTCTCAATTTGATGTGCTCAAAAACTTCTATCAAACCGCTCCAACTGCGAGCCCTCGTAGATTCCAGCACCGGTAAATATCGCAAATGCACTACGATCCCTAGCCGGCACTATCTTGCGCACATTCTCCTTGAGGTTCTTCTGCGTAAGATTGTTCCACCATTATTTTCAGACCCAAATCTGTAAAAGAAAGGCTGCATTGATCTCATCAAGCACTATAACTCCCTGGCATCAAAGAATCCCTTTGAAGCCAATATCTGGCTCCGATACCAGTTGTTAAGAAATTTACTGCATAACATAAATAATTACTGAGAGGAATAAGTATAAAAATAACCAGCAACAACCATAAACACATAAACACAAATGTTTATCTGGGAAAACCCTAAATCTGGGGAAAAACCCAACCTAATAAGATCTTATTAGCATTGGCCAAAACCCCAGCCAATTTGACCAAGTGAGCTTTCACCGCTCACCTCCAGGTCTTGCATTACAATGAAGTCCTTCCAGCCTTTTATAAGCTCCATTACATATAATACCATAGGCAGAATACTATGGGTGCACAATACCATGTGCCCGAAAACCATCACTGTTTAACCTGGTCAACTTTGACTCTATCCTGAGTCAAGTTTACCTAACAGTGGAAACAAGGATTTTTTTAGTTAGGGTTTCAGCCTCTAGTATTTTTTCCTCTGCTTCTATCAGTTTTAAAGGTTTTTAGGGTTTCCATCTTTTTCCATGGAGTTTAGGTCTTCATACTACTTTAGTGACGTCGTTTCTTTCCTCAATCTTCGTCTTGAGTTTTGGTTCCCTTTTCCCCGTCATTCCCACAGTCTCCCATAAGGGTCATGGGTTTTGTGAGGGTTTCATAAACGTTAGGGTTTCTTGTCAGGTATCTCTTCCTTTCATCTCTCTGAATTTGCCCTCATCTAGCAGCATTTTGAAGGAGATGGTGTTATCGGGAAATCTAGTGTCTATTCAGAGCTGCTAGTCCCACTAAGACAGGTAGCTATCTTAGAAACAAGCAGATTAAAGTCACTTGTTTTTCCATTACGAGAGAGAGATGAGAAAGAAGTGGAGAGTACCAACCTCAGTCTTCCGCTTGGTTCCTTTCTCCTTTGACAGAACCTCACCACTACTTCCTTACTTGTCCCGGTTCAAAGAGCACCTGTAAATTCACAACAGCATAATACCATCAAAGCATAGAGATCTATCACTATAAACAAGATAGGATCAAATATATATTGACCATACAAATGCATATATCAACACAATATTCAGAGATACACAAGAATATGGAGGAAAACTCAAATAGCTTTATTAGTAAAAGTAGTAGAAGAGAGGATTACAACCACTTGGTCTGACCCAACACCATCCTCCCAGCTTGAAAGCCCTCTTCACCTCATATAAAGCAAGATCACCCAACAATGTCTTCAAAGAGAAACCAACAACACTTCTTTGCAAATTACCAAATTCCAACCTTCAGCCCCTGGATCTCTAAGATGAGGGATCCATATATAGATATTTGCAGAGGTGTGAGTCAGCTCTAGGTTTTTTATTAGTGTCATTCCACTGATAGTTCTTGGTTCCACTTGGAGATTTCATTGATCTCTTACTCATCCCTGGGCGAATTCTAAGAGGCAAGTGTCATATGAGAAGTTTCTAGAAGATTCCTTGATCATCCACTTAGCAAATTGTCTCTGCCATTTGCCTATTCTCGCACATCGCACCCTACAAAATGCCTTTTCAGTATGCATCACACCTCCTATGTGTACAAGGTGAGATGCATCTCACCCTGGCCATGGAGCAAGTTAGATGATCCAGTTTTGACTAGTTCTGAGCAGTTTTTCAGGGAGAACTTCTAGGAAATGATGTAATCAGTTGACCTTGATCCTTTAGGGTATGAAACAACACTTTTAGGGGTTTAGAAGCCCTTGGTTTATGGACATATGTGATTGGGGTTGAAGTGCCCAAATATGTCTATAACAGATGGTTTCTGTTATGAAACCAGCTCAAGAAAAGATAGAAAAGATAGATCAACGCCTTAGAACTCAGCCTCTTCGAGGGGGCAACCTCCTTTACATTACATAAATGAACAATTCTTGGATGATACAAATGAAAATACCTCCTTTCTATATATAGGAGTCTAAGGGGTCATAACATAATCAGAGCCGACATAACAATAATAATGTAAGGGCACAATAATAACAATAGTGGGCTTCTATGTGGCACAATAGTAACAATATGGGCACTACATGGGTACATCAATATAATAAGTGGGTTGTACTAATAACAATAAGAGGTTACACTAGTAGTATAGGGGCCTAACATGCCCCTCTCCTTCAAAAAGCGTTGTCCTCAATGCTTGAGTAGTTCTTGATGCTTCTGTATAAAATTCTTGTCCTCCCATGTGGAATCTTCAGTGGGTAAGTTCTTCCACTTGATGAGATACTCTGAAATTGATCGATTTCGTAGATGTTAGGTTCTTGTTTCTGTGACTGCTCTAGGTTCCAATATGATTTTTCCTTTCTCTTCAATTTCTGGCAATATTGTTTGAATTGGGATCTTTTGCAACTTTTGAATAACTTGCCATACTTCTTCGTCCCTCTTCCATTCATCCCTTGCTTCATTTATCCAATCTGGTTGGATAATAGAAATAGCACAAAACAATGCTTCCACATCCTCATCCTTGAAGAGTCTTCCCATTTGGTAAGGTCGCCATATTTTAAGTGCATGTAGTATTGCCAACATTTCCTTCTCATAAATAGCTTGCTTGAGATGTAGCAGTAAAAATACCCAATCACCTACATCGAAACATTTTTCACTACAATGTTGATCTACCTGTTGTTTCGTTTGATTTTGCACCGAAGTGGCATTATCCTTTAAAATTTGGAGAACTTGTTGTTGATGCTCAATGTGATCTTTCACTGCTTGAACCTTTTTCTTCTTGATATGTCCTTCTATCTCTGGAGTTTGAGGAGTGGTAATTTCTTCCAATCCTTTAAAAGATATGGTCGGATTCATTTCTTGATGCTTGATGTGATCTTTCACTTCTTGAACATTTTTCTTCTTGATATGTCCTTCTATCTTGATAGTTTGAGGAGTGGTAATTTCGACCAATGAATTACAAGATATGGTTGGATTCATTTCTTCTTTCTCGATGCGATCTTTCACTTCTTTCACCTTTTTCTTCTTGATATGTCCTTCTATCTTGAGAGTTTGAGGAGTGGTAATTCTTGCCAATGCTTTACAAGATATGGTCTGATTCATTTCTTCTTTCTCTAGGGTGGGGTCCTGACGTATATCTTCTTCTTTTGATGTTTCTTGGTCCTTTTCTTCCTCCTCTTCATATTCTATGTAAAATAATTTCTTCTCTGCACACTTATGACCTTTAGTGCATTTGCTATCACAATTGTAACAAAGCCCTTTTTCTCTTTTTTCTTCCAATTGTTGTGGTGTAACCCTTGTAGGTTGTGGAAGGCTAGGAGAAACAACACTTCCATATTTATAGTTGTGAGAGGTATGCTTCCTGGTTTCCATAATTTTTATTTCCAATATGTCACAAATCCCTTTTACTCTTTCCAATTGTTGTGGGGTTGCTCTAAAGAAGGTGTTGCTCTTTGTATCCTCATAATGTGCTATCATTTCCTCCGTGAAAATTGACCATGTAACAAGTTGTTTACGAGAACAAAGCCCTTCATACCATAAAAATTGATCTAAATACCTCCGATGCTCAGAGAGAAAGTTATGACGATTTTCCCCAGGTCACCTGTTTGGAATGTAATTCAAGAGTCTGAAAAAAGACCTACTTCCTCATATCATATCTCTGCAAATATAGCGCAAAAAGCTCTGAAAATCGGACCCGTGCTTCAGTACAATCTCGTCTCAAATGGGTTTTTTTGGAAACTTCTGAAACGTCACAGAAAAAACGTTATAGAAAAAATGCCACGATGATCTGTTTGGAGCAGTGAAACCCTAGAATCCAAAGCTCTGATACCAAATGTTATGAAACCAGCTCAAGAAAAGATAGAAAAGATAGATCAATGCCTTAGAATTCAGCCTCCTCAAGGGGGCAACCTCCTTTACATTACATAAATGAACATTTCTTGGATGATACAAATGAAAAGACCTCCTTTCTATATATAGGAGTCTAAGGGGTCATAACATAATCAGAGCCGACATAACAGTAATAATGTAAGGGCACAATAATAACAATAGTGGGCTTCCATGTGGCACAATAGTAACAATATGGGCACTACATGGGTACATCAATATAATAAGTGGGTTGTACTAATAACAATAAGGGGTTACACCAGTAGTATAGGGGCCTAACAGTTTCTCATGCACTGAATGGAACATCTCATTTCAAAGGTCTAGAGGCAAGGAGTTTTGAAAAGGTGGGTTCGATCGAGACAGAGGAAGGTCTATCTAGTAAAGAAGTGAATCTCTCCCAAGGTAAATTAAAGAAGGGAAATTTTGAAAAGTTGAATGAGAATCTGTAGATGGATTTCGCTCTTAGCTTAAATTCATCCATTCAAAAAGTAGAAGAATTTAATTGCAAATATTTTGTTGGTGAAATCCTTGGTCTGACCTCTGAAAAAAAACTTTGTCTTTGATAAAGCACTTGTGAAAGGTTGGATTCACCTGCTTTTTTAAGACGAGGAGGATGCAAAACTCATTGAGGGCAAGGTTTTGAAACTTGATTACTCTCCTATTATTTCCAAATAGTGGACCCCACTCTTTGATGCTAGGTGTGAGAAGATGAACATTGTTCCTGTTTAGGTTCTCATTCCTAGTCTCTTGATGCATTTGTGGAACGAGCAAATTTTTTGACACATTGCAGGAAACTAGACGGAGGACTATCTAGAGCATGACTCATCATACTTTTCCACTAGTGATACTTTGATAGCTCACATTCTAATGAGTGTTGATATACGAGGGGGTGTTCAAGGTGCTACAGATCTAGTGCCTAGGATAGACCTTATTATCCTATATTGTTTGTCATCATCATGGCCACAATGTGAAGGACTATGTTCTCTCATGAAAAATAAAGTGCATAAACCATCTAGAGCTAAAATGGTAGGTGGTTTGGGCTTAGATTCATATTCTCTGGCATCATCACCCCTGGCTTATAGTTTTTTTTCCCTTGATGCTGTTGCAATGGACAATGGCACTATCTAGGTGTCTAAACGATCACATCGATATATCCTCCCTCTCATTCCCTTAGCTCAGGATGGTGAACGTATTGTGTCATATCCTTCCTCTTCATTTTCAAATTCCTACTTAGATGCTAGCATTGCTTTTACTCATATCCCTATATGTTATCTTATGGATTTTGTTGTATTATGCAAAGCAAGCTCCTCTTTCCTATATTTAAAATTTTCCTCTCATCTGGTCCTTGCTATTTTTCCTTTTTTCCCTTGTCTCAAGATACTTGTCTTCCCGATCATCATCTTCCTCTTTCCTTCCCTCTAAGATTCATGTCTATTATGATGTTCTATATAATCTCCATTCTATTCTAGTGATTCCCTAGAGGGGGAGCATTTTATGGGGTCCATGACAACATTTTCTTTCTATTATGGAGGGTTGGAGCTATGGGCATAAGTCATTCCTTTCAGTTGCAAAGGAAAATTTTAGAGTCAAACTTGTCGATCATAAACAAATTTTAATCCATGGACCTTAGAGAAATCCTAGCCCCTACTACATCCCCTTAATTAAAATTATATCCTTCAATTTCACAGGACTAACTTGTTCCTCTTAAAAACAAGCTTTGAAAAGGCTTGTTGAAATAAATTTGTTGGATATCATATTTCTTGAGGAAACATTGGGAATAGTGAGTTGATTTCTTCTTGCATTGAAGGCATCTTGAAGGGCTAGTCTTTTTCGACAATGGATGCTTTTGGCTGCTCTAGGGGACTTGATGTGGGTTGGATCCCTTAAAATGTCCTTGTTTCAAATGTTTGGAGTTTGAAGTCAATAAATGGAATTGATATTTCCGTTATTGCTATGTCATTCTATTACTTTCATCAACATTTATAGGCCCTCTCAAAACTAATCTAAATTTTGGGAATCAAATTTTAGCAAATCTTTCCTTTGTCTAAACAATGTAACAAAGGGTGGTGATTTAAAATTTTCCCTGGGACATTCCAAATCCTAGTGTCCTCAAGCCATACCAAACCCTCAAGAAAATTTATTAAGAAGGCGTCTTGCTGGAAATTTGTTGGTGGATGTGGAGCCAATAAAGATATCTCCCATCTAGATGAATGTGTTTTAGCGATGCTTGGATTGCCAAGAGAATTGACAGGTTCCTTGTTACTGAAGATTTGTTGGACTCCCTTCCTCTAGTAAGGCAATCGATTGGAGAGGGGCGGATTTCAGACAACTCCCCCAACTTTATAGAAATAAAAGGGTTCTCCCATAAACTAGCTAGTCCTTTCAAATTTACCTTTGACTAATTAAATGATGAAGATTTCATATCTTTGGTTAAGTGTTCTTGGATCCCCTTCACCCCATCTTTGAATGATTTGGTTGTAGTTCTATTCAGATCTAACCTAAAAAGGATCAAATTGAAAATTAAGGAGTATGAAAAGTGGAATAAAATGTTGTAGGTTCAAGAGCTTGAAGAAATCAAAAAAGAGTTGGAAGTTATTTCTTCCTCTAACGGGGAATAATTTTCTTCTCAAGAATCAAGCCTGAATTGTAGATCCCTGGAAAGTAGAAGGATTAGCCTCTTAAAATCTGGGGAGGAGGAGTGGTGTTTAAAATGTAGAGAAATGTGGTTAACAATTGGGTATGAGAATACAAAGTTTTTTTAGGCTTTTTCAAAGGGCATTAAGGTCATGAATACTATTTGGATCTTATAGTATGATCAAGGATCGAAGATCTCTTCTTTCAATGGTCTAGAAAATTTGTGAAAACAGTTTTTTGAAGATCAGTATAAATCTCCATGGGTATCTTAAATTGTTGAATTCATCAAAATTGATAGATTCTTCCTGAGAATGGTTGATGAGAAGGAGTGCAAGGCTTTAATGGCATAGGTTTATATGGAGAAACTTAAAACTGTGTTACACAATTTTCTAGAGACAAAAGTCCTGAACTAGAAGGTTGGAGTGTAGAATTATTCCTTGATCTCTTCATAATCCTAAGTCAATACATGGTAAATGTTATTGAGGATTCGAAGAAGGATGGTCAAATATATCCTTCCTTCACCTCTACTTTTATAGCTCTCATCCCCAAATCTAGTCATCCTCTGTTAGGTCCCTATAATACTAGTGTAGCCCCTTTATTGTTATTTTTAATGTAGGCCGCTATTGTTATTTTTGTGCCCATGTATCCCCCATATTGTTATTATTATTTATCCCCCATATTGCTATTGTTGTGCCCCATATAATGCCACTATTTCTATTGGTGCATCCTTACATTATGATTGTTAGGTAGGCTCTAATTATATTGTGACCCCTTACACTCTTATATATACCAAGGAGGCCTTTTCATTTGAATCATCTAAGCATTCTTCATTTATATGATGTGAATGAGGTTTATCCCTCGAAGAGGGCTAATTTTCAAGTCATTGATCTATTTCTTCTTCTATTTTATGATCTAGTTGCATAACATTTAGCATCAGAGATTTGGATTCTAGGGTTTCGGTTATTCAAATAGGTCATCTTCGGATTTTCTCTATAACGTTTTTTCTAAAAATCCTTAGAAGATAAAATTTTGAAAACATGGAGAAGAAATCGTGGTCAACTTCATGTAGATATTTCAGATCATTTTTAGCTATATTTTCTGATATATATGGTCTAAAGAAGTGAGGGTTTCTACATGCTCTAGAATTCAATCTCAAACAGGTGACCTGGGGAAATCATCATAACTTTCACTTCAAGAATCAGATTTGAATTTTGTAAAAAGTGAAATAAATTGCATGGACTATAGTTTCTCTTATATCAATTTCAAGGTCAAATGCTAAAAGAGTGACATGTGGAATTTCGTATGAGTTCTCTCTATTGAACCAATCCATAATCAGGTCATCGTGGGATATTTGGCATAACTTTATCTTGAAGAATCCAATATTTGTTTTACTTTTGGCATTGGAAAGAAAAATCAAAGGGATACTATCAAATCAAATTTTAGACCTTGGGAGGACAAAATTGCAAAGATAAAATAGTTTCAATATCGAGCTCCTAAAAGAAAAAAAGGATGTGTTTTTTTTTTATTTGCATAACTTTTGTTTAAAAAATTCAATTTTAAGTGATTTCAAAGGGCATATTTAAGCATAGATATCATTATTTGATTCAAAAATTCCTCGAAATATAAAAAATGGATACACCTAGTAAGCAACCAGAAAACTCTACTACAACACATGCAGAAGAGGAAGAATTGCAACATGATATATCAAAATTACAAGACCAAGTGCAACAAATGTCGCTCTCGCAAAGAGTAACCAAAAATAAACTGGAAGCTAAGATGGATGGTTTAGAGACAAAAATGAAAGGAAATATGGAAGGTTTGAAGGATGATCTAAAAGCAGACATGGAAGCTAGGACAGATGGTTTAAAGTGGTTTAAAAGCAAACATAGAAGGTTTGAAGGAAGGTTTGACAAAGTTGTTACAATAAATGCTTCCTAATGGTGACAAGGTACTCCATGAAAATTATGATGAGGACAAAAGGAATATGAATTATGATTTTAGAGACTCCAATGTGGGGGTTAAGAACCACAAAATTCCAAAGATAGATATGAGGAAGATTGATAGAAAGGATCCAACGACATGGATACTGCAGATGGAGCTATATTTTGATCTACATAATGTGCAACACACACACAAGGATGGATTGCATATTTATATTTAGAACCCAATCAATTAGTATGGTATCAATTACTTTGTTCTCGTAAACCACTTGTCACTTGGTCAATTTTTACAGAGGAAATGATAGCACATTATGAGGATCAAAAGAGATCCACCTTCTCTAGCTAATTGATAATTCTCAAATAAAAGGGCTAAATGGCAGAGCACATTGAGGACTTCCAAAAATTTAACATCAACATAACTTCCATTCCAGAGGAGAAGAGAATTGATGTCTTCATGGGGACTTTAAAGGATAACATCCAGCATGAGGTTTGCCTCTCAAAACCTGATTAGTTGGAGAAGGCATTCAAGGTGGCAAGAAAAGTGGAAAGAACAATTATGGCAACAATGAAGTCTACCACTCACAACTATAAATATGGAAGTGTTTTCACTCCTAACCTTCCACAACCTATAAGGTTAACACTATAACAATAGGAGGAAAAAAGAGAAAATGGGATTTGTTACAACTGTGACAGAAAATACACTAAAGGTCATAAATGTGTTGATGAAAAATTATTTTACATAGATTGTCAATAGGAGGAAGAAAAGGAACAAGAAACATAAAAATAACAGGATATACACTAGGAACCAACCCCAGAGAAAGAATAAATGCAACTGACTATATCTTGTAATGCATTGGCAGGAATTACCACTCCTTAAAATCTCAATATAGAAGGATATATTGAGAAGAAAAAGGCAATAGTATTGATTGATTCAAGTAGTACACATAATTTTGTTCATTGTAAGATAGCCAAGGAATTAAATTTATTTCTATATCCAACACCAGAGGATTAAGCGATGGTTGCAAATGGAGGAGCTATAATTTTCTCTAGAAAGTGCCTTAATATCAAGCTAACCATGGGGGAATATGTACTAAATAGTCCTATGGTTTCCATTCCAATGGGCGGTGTTGATGTTGTACTAGGAGTCTAATGGTTACAATATTTGGGGACAATAGCCTTTAATTTTCAAGAACTTTTATTGAATATTTTTTGGAAGGAAATGAAATTTAATTAACGGGTATCATAGGGAAACTGGGGAATATAATCATCTCTAATGGAATGAAAAATCTTTTGAAGAAATAAAAACACAGCATAATTGCGCAAATATGCTCACTAGAGGTTAAAACATCAAAATCATTTATTTCTCCATATCTCCAAAAAGTCTTCAACAATTGTTATATGGAATTGACGATTGCAAACAAAAGTATATTCCTAGGTTTGGTGGCTAACCTAGAACAAAAGAGAGACAAGGAACCCAATGCTTTCCTTAAAGTAAATATATGACAGAATGAAGCCTACCTGGAATCCTTCACAGGCTTTTCTCCTTCTTTAGCTTGAATGCTCCAATTCCAGTTCTGAGTGTAACAATTAGAACCTGCATAATCAGATAACACAAGACAAGAAACTACGAGATCTACGTAGTATCATCTAAATAATGTATTCAATATATCAACATGTTATTGAAATATATGAAATAACAACATCACATATATGAGAATAGATAATTATTTGCGTCAATATAAATTGGAAGGAGTTTACAACAATAAATAAGTGTTGATCTTGTAGAAGAGCTCCTCCAAGGTTGTCTTGTCCTTCACTTGTCACAATATGCACCTCCAATCACCCTAAATGCATGAAATAAAACCTCTCACCACAACGTCATAAGGGTAAAATTACTCTCAAAAGGATGTAAATATATAGAGTGGTGTAAGTTGGGAGTTCTTATCAAATTACCAATCTATGGTTCTAAATCCACCTTTGATGGGAGGATGGGATCAAAGGATAAGGGATGGAAACTCCAAAGGTGGGTAGGATAGGATCCAAATGTTTTATCTGAGTTAAATGGTTATAATGAATTCTGGAAGCTTCTAGAAGAGGAGACCAAGGTATTTCTTAAGGATTTAAATATTTTCCTATATATAGTATTGTAGGTGACTATTCTAGTTTGAAAAATCATATGTATAGAATGTGGGTGAATATTCAATAAAAAACATGTAATTTACTATTAAAATTTGTAATGTTTTGGCAAATATCATCCATTTAATCATATATATGTAAAAAATAGGTTAATTTTTAACCAAATTAGCAAATAGTTTTTTCAAAATATGTCCAAAAAATAGCCCATTTACGAAATTCCACCCCTAAATTTTACCTAGAGGAGGCTTCCAAAATTTCTCTTTTTTTTCCAAATTTCTAGAACCAACGTAGGTGCAAAGAGGATCGGCCTATAGGTGATCAACGCAGGCCACAGTGGAGCAACCTATAGGTGAACGCTGTCTAACAAGAGGCCAGGATGCGTTGGTCCTAAAATTAGCTTAGATGATGTAGTTTCAGGAAAAAACTCTGGGGAATGAAAGATACACGTTTAAGGCTTTGTACAATGATGATTACAAGGTGGGAATAGGATTTTGATTGATCCCTTTAGGAGGCTTATTGATTGGATGTGACAAAATGGCCTATAATAGATTGTCTCCTAAAGCACAAAGTCATAAATGGCAACTGATGATTGAAGCGCTTTACCTCATGACAAGTCAGGATCAAGAACAACCAACGAGCTTCATCTGTTACATTAAATTTTAATCATGACATATTTATTATTGAGGGAGGCATACCCATACTTAGCATATAAGCTAACATAACATGTATAATGATCAAAATACCCATCCACAAATGACAAATGGTGGACTCATGACTGGATGATTGTCTGTGTGATCATGGCCATCATACATTATGACCTTTTTATAATCCTAAAATCACAACTCAAATAGATGAAACTAGATCTGGGGTCTTTTGTCTCCTTCACTTGACCAACCAACACACGATTCTAACCATGTGAATCAATGAGCTGAGGTCGAACATGGTAGACACAATTTGATTATCGGATGATGATGTAAGCCGTTAACGGACATGAGAGAAACCACAGATGATATTAATGGCTCTCAAGATACTATAGTACAATCTGTATGGATTGAATAAATGGGTCAATGTCAAACACCACACAAAGACTTCTAGTCAAATTCCATTGATGTAAACCTGTCATTAAGAGAGAGGAAACTTTTCGTTGATGTATGCAAGCACCAAGGTACCAAAGGGTTATTTCTAAGTCAACTTCCTGGATAATTTGTTGATTTCGAAAGGAAGAGACCCATTGCAGGAGGGCCTTGATGTATCCCTCATAAATGACATGAAACAGGTATCATGATTAAGATAGAATGATGTTGATACAGAACTAGATCAAGAAATGAAAACATGGAATGAAGGCTTAAGAGTATTGTAATGGATATCAACTGAATGACTTCTCTTGAACACACCGGCGACACTGAATGGAGTTGGAAGCATTGACCCAAAACTGAAATGGAGGCTCTGAAAATGGTATGATAACCAAAATACAAGCAGATTACCCAACCCAATAGCCATGGAGATGAAGTGGAAGAGTGTCATGTTCAAGAGTGACTCGTTTCCATTAGCAAATGGAATACCCTGTTTTCCCAATTTCCCCAACCATATTGGTCAATACCTCTTTATTTTTTAACAAGCTTGAGGAGGATAACATATGCTTGATATGTAAGTTCACCCTTTGGATGAATCCCTCTGAGTATATTTAATGAACATTGAGAAGGAGAGGTTTGGTATTGTCATGCTTGACAAGTCCATATCTTTTTAATGTTTTAATGAGTCCAGCAAAGGTAAAAATCAACATATTTTTCATGTTTAGAGAGTTTGAAAAAGAGGCAAAAAAAAAAAAACTCCAAATGTCCCTTTTCATAGATAGTCTCCCAAGTCTGAAAAAGTAGAAAATAATACTCAAGATAACCTGTTAACCATTTTTGGCTAAGGTATTCCTTTTTTGTAAATAGTCTATCTCAGTCCGAAAAAGGGTTAAACTTATACTGAGTAGACTTCTTTTCATTTACTTTAAAGAGTTTGAAAATAAAAGTGCTCAACAATCTTTTCATATTTTGGGAGTCTGAAAAGGGATAAAAGAGGACTCCTCCTAGAGGAATGAGTGGTATAAAGGGTGGCAACTGGTTCCGGTCATGATGGAACTGCTCAAAACATGCAAGGGTCAAGAGTCTAGCTAATAAGCCCACTCATCGTAGTGGTTCCTCAAGAAAAGGTAAAAAACCAAGTGAAAGCATATGATCAGCCAAGTAGATGATGGAAATGGAATGAGAAAACCAAGGCTCATCTGACATAAATGGGCTACTAAAAATGGCAATCATGAGGGATAAAATGGGAATGGTTTCGTTTTTACAGAAGCTTGAAACATAGGAAACTATGCTTTAAATTGGTTTCATTTTATGCAAGTTTGAAACATGGGAAACTAGGCTTGGAATAAGTTTTCATGCCCCCATCGTAATGACTTAATTCGAGGTACATGCCCCTTAAGCTTCATTTCATTCACCTAAGTAGCCTACTAGTTACTGGGTGGATGGAATGAAGGTTCATTTACGAGATCAAGTGAAAGACTCAACTAAGAATTTACGAGATCTAATCAAAGACTTTAATTGAAAGGGGATTTGTTTCATTTTTTAATGAGCTTGACACAGGAAAAGAACTATGCTCATAGGAACCTATTTCATTTTTTAACAAGGTTGACATAGTAAAAGAACTATCCTCATAAGAGCTTGTTTCATTTTTTAACGAGCTTGACACAAGAAAAGGAACTCTACTCCGGGACCTTGTTTCATTTTTTAAGGAACTTGACACAAGAAAAGGAACTCTGCTCCAGGACCTTGTTTCATTTTTTAAGGAGCTTGACACAAGAAAAGGAACTCTCCTCCATGTAGTATCATCTAAATACTCTATTTAATAGATCAACATGGTATTCAAATATATGAAATAACAACATCACATATAGGAAAACAGATAATTCTTTACATTAATAAAAATGGAAGGAGTTTACAACCATAAATAGGTGTTGATCTTGTAGAAGAGATCCTCCAAGGCTGACTTGTCCTTTCCTTGTCACAATATGAACCTCCAATCACCCTAAATGCATGAAATGAAACCTCTCACCATAACAGCATAAGGGTAAAATCACTCTCCAAAATCCAATCCCTTGCATATGGAAGGTTGTAGATATATAGAGGAGTGGGATAAGTTGGGAATTCTTATCCTATTACCAATATAAGCTTTTAGATCCACCTTTGATGGGAGGATGGGATCAAAGGATAAGGGATGGAAACTCCAAAGTATGGTAGTGTTTTATCTGAGGTAAATGGTTATAACAAATTTTGGAAGCTTATGGAAGAGGAGGCTTCTGAAATGTATCTATTTTTCCCAAATTTATAGAACCAATGCAGGTGCAAAGGGGAGCAACCTGTAGTTGATCAATGCAAGCCACAGTGGAGAAACCTATAGGTGAACATTGTACATCAAGAGACCAAAGTGTGTTGGTCCTAAAACTGGCTTAAATGACGCAATTTCAGGAAAAAACTCTGGGAATGAATGATACATGCTTAAGGCTTTGTTCAATGATGATGACAAGGGGGGAATAGGATGTTGATCGGCCACATTAGGAGGTCTATTGCTCGGATCCAGAAAAAAATGGCCTATAACAACAATCGTTCCAAGGTATTTGAAGCTCCCATAGGCCTCCCACTTATTCATGATTATGATCATGCTATTCACTTGATTCCAGGAACCAGGAAGTGTTCCTCCAAACATCAGGCCTTAAAAATATCCCTATGCCCAAAAGAGTGAATTTGAATGTATGGTTGCATAAATGCTAGAGGTTGGTATAATTCAACCTAGTCAAATTTATTTGTCTGCTCCAGGAGTATTGGTGCACAAGAAGGATGGATCATGGCATATGTTTCGATATTATAGGGAGCTCAACAAGCTCACCATTAAAGATAAATTTCACATTCCTTTCATTGATGAATTGTTGCATGAATTACATGGAGAAATTTACTTCACCAAGATGGATCTTCATTCAGGATATCATCGAATTAGAATGAAGACTTAAGACATTCTGAAAACAACATTCAGAACTCATGAAGATCATTATGAATTTTTGGTCATGCATTTTGGCCTTACTAATGCACCTTCCACATTTCAAGGCTTGATTAATTCAATTTTCAAACCCACCCTTAGAAAATTTGTGTTAGTGTTTTTTGTTGATATACTAATCTACAACAAGTCTTGGAAGGATCATGTTCAACATGTTGACAAGGTGCTCAAACTATTGGAGGAGAAGCAATTATATGCAAAAACCTCCAAATGTTTCTTTGGAGTACAGGAGGTGGAATATTTTAGTCATATTGTATCTCATGAGGGTGTTAAGGTAGACCCTAAAAAAATTAAATCCATTAAGGAATGGAAAATACCCATGACGCTAAAGGATCTTCGAGGATTTCTTAGGTTGACAGGGTATTATCACAAGTTTGTTAAGAGTTATGGGAGAATAGTAGTGCCTCTAACAAAATTACTGAAGAAAGCTGCATTTTCTTAGAATCCAGAAGAAACTAAAGACATTGAACATCTTAAGGAAGAAATGGACCAAGAACCAGTCTTAGCTACACCAGACTTCATAAAAACCTTTATTGTGGAATGTGATGCCTCAAGAAATGGAATTGGTGTTTTTTAATGCATGAAGGAAGACCCATTGCTTTTGAAAGTCGTCCAATCAAGGGAAAATATTTACACAAGCCTATTTATGAGCAGGGAAAATTTTAGGGGCTAATATTCGCAAGTGGGCTAATTTTCCATGCTTTTTCCAAAAAAAGGATTCGTTAATTTCCATTTCTTCAAAAAATTATTCACCCAAATTTTATAGTATAAAGTTTGTTCACTTTAAAAATCGCCAAAATTTTATATAGAGACTATATAAATTATTAGAAATTTGAATACTTTTACAAAAACATTGCTAAAGATTTTACAAAATGCATGTTATGTACTAATGAGATTCGCCAAGATTTCTAAACTCTAAAATAAATTTCCATCCTTATAATTTTCCCTGTTTACGAGAAGGAAATTTTGGAAATACTACATGTACTAAAGCAATGGAGACCTTACCTAATGGGAAGAAACTTCAAGGTAAAAACAAATCACAATAGTCTTAAATACTTTTGGGAACAAAGATTATCTTCATAAGAGAAGAAAAAATGGGTCACCAAGATGTTGGGTTATGAATTTGAAAACATCTACAAAAAAGGGAAGAAAATTTTTGTTTCGGATGCACTCTCAAGAAAGGATGAGGATGTGGAAGCATTTATCTATGCCATTTCTATTATCGAACTTGATTGGATAAATAAAAAAAGGGATGAATGGAACAATGACAAAGAGGTGTGGACACTCATTCAAAAGTTACAGCAAGATCCCAGTACATATGATACATTTATCTGGAAAAATGATTCATTATGGTATAAAGATTGCTTATATCTATGTAAGAATTCCCAACTCAAACAAAAGATTCTTTTGGAATTGCACACTTCCCCTTTAGTAGGGCACTTGATATTTTTTAAAACTTGCCACAGGGCCAAGAAGGAATTTTTTTGGGATGGCCTTAAATCTTATATTCATAAATTTGTTGTAGGATGTTTGGTTTGACAACAAAATAAAGTTGAGGCAATTAAGACCTCGTGTATGTTACAACATTTAGCCATTCTAAGTCAATGTTGGGAGGAGGTCTCAATGGATTTTATCATAGGTTTACCCAAGTCTGAAGGAAAGAGTGTCATCATGGTGGTAATTGATAGACTTACTAAGTATGCACACTTTTGCACATTATATCATCCTTTTAAAACCAATATAGTTTCTTCTTAATTTATGGAAACAATTCAAAAGCTACATGGGATCCCAAATATTATTTTAAGTGACAAAGATCCCATTTTCACTGGAAATTTTTGGACAAAATTATTTTATTGTCTTCGTACTTGATTAGCTCATAGCTCATATTATCATCCTCAATCTAATGGGAAAATTGATAAAGTGAATAAATTTTTGGAAGTATATATTTTCTCTGTATCTTATAAAAAAACACAATGGGCCAAGTGGTTACCTCTCACTGAATGGTGATATAACACTTCCTTCCATATTGCAGAAAAAATGACCCAATTTACGGAACTTTATGGATGTCATCCACCTTCCATCACATCATATTTAAGAGAAAATTCTAAAGTTCAAGTAGTGGAATATCACATCAAGCATCAACACAAATTCTCCAGCTCTTAAAGGATAACCTCACTCACACAAAATTAAATGAAACAACAAGTCGATCAACATCATAGTGAAAGAAATTTTGATGTAGGTGATTCGGTATTTTTATGGCTACAACCATAAAAACAAATGTCTCTCAAGCAAGTTAAGAAGTATAATAAATTATTGCCCAAGTATGATGGTCCTTACAAGGTGTTGCAAAACATTAGTACTATGGCCTACAAATTGGAGCTACCTACATCTTCTTGAGTACATCCAGATTTCCATGTTTCACGCTTAAAGAAGGTTATCATTAACAAGCTCCCAGTTCAAACAGTGTTGACAGAACTTGATGAAAAAGGAAAAATCATATTGGAGCCTAAAGCAGTCATCGAAAAAAGAACCCGATAGCTACAAAATCAATCAATTTTAGAGTATCGTACTAAGTGGAAGAACTTATCCGCTGATGATTCCACATTGGAGGATGAGAATTTTATACAAAAGCATCTAGAACTACTCAAGCATTGAAGACAACACTTTTTTTGAAGGAGAGGGGAATGTTAGGTCCATATAATACTAGTGTATCCCTTTTATTTTTATAGTTAGTGTAGCCCCCTATTGTTATTGTTGTGCCCATGTAGCCCCCATATTATTATTGTTGTGCCCCATAGAAGCTGACTATTGTTATTGTAGGTTCTAATTATATTGTGACCCCTTATAATCCTATATATAAAGGAGGTCTTGTCAATTCAATCATCCAAGAATTGTCCATTTATGTGATGTAAAGGAGGTTTCCCCCTCAAATAGCCTAATTTTCAATTCGATTTATCTCTTCTTCTATTTTGTGATCTAGTTGCATGTTAACATCCTATATCTTTCTTTGACTTCCATCCTATCTCCCTATGTAATGATATATAAAAAGTTATTGAAAAGATAATCATTGTTAGACTTAAGCTTATTCTCTCTCAATACATTTCCCCTAAACAATTTTCTTTCCTCAAAGGTAGAAAATACATGAGGCCATTGGGGTGGCATAGGAAGGCTTACACAAAATCAAAATTCAAAATATGGAAGAGACTATAATTAAAATCGATTTATCTAAAGCCTATGATCAAGTAAATTGGATTTATATAGGGATTTTTCTAACTCATCTAGGCTTTATTCTTGACTTAATAAATTTAATTATGTCATGTATTAAATTTTTTTCTTTCATTGTGTTGATTAAAGTTCTGTTAGAGGAAGTTAATTTATTATTCGAAGGTCTTATAAATTTCATAGTTTTGTTGTCATACAAAGGGTCAAACCCACAAACTTTTTCACTATTATGAGTTTGACTAACCACTGCCTGGGAAGTCATTATTAAATTGGTTTTTCATTTGGTCATCAAGTTATTTATCATTAATGGGAAGGGGTTTTTGGGTTTGAAAGCTTTCATTATGATTTTTGAGATGAAATTTTGGGGGTTTGTATGTCAATTTAGCCTATGATAACTATTCTCATAGTCTAGGGGGGCATTACATGGGGTTTCCATTTATCATAAGTTAAAACCATAACAATCAAGTTTCATTTGTTAAAGTTTTATAGATCTGTTAGTGGTGTCTATTATATCACCATGTTACCATTCCCATGTCCATCATTCACGATTTATCATTTACCTTTATGTACTCCTTCAATGCGCCATTTATAATCATTTAATCCCTAAATTCATACCTCATAATAATTTCATTATACCCCCCCCCCCCCCCTCCCCCCGAAATTCATAATCAATCCTCATAATTCATAATTCATAATATATGTGGAAGAAGGTTGCTATGCAACCGATGGGCAAACTAGGATCGGTCAGTTTGGAAGCCTGCAAATAGGGTAAGGAGAACTTAAAGGATTATAAACCATCAAATAGAAATTTAAATCCTACCCTTTGATCTATTTTTCCAGAGGAAGTGTGCAACCATATAAAGCATGGAGGGCTACTTGGATTCGTTGGATAGTGCTCTGCAAAATACCGTGTTTTAGCCATCATTTTGATTGTTTCCGAATGCATGGAGCCAAATTTCAAAAAATTGAAAGTGGTTTTTCTCAATCACAGACTAATGAACATTAAAACCTTCATGTTTTTGCATAGGTGTAACAGATCGAGATTTTTAGATGCATCTTCAAATCTCAATTTTTGCAATTCGTGAATTTCTTGTTTTAAGCCATTGTTTTGCATAGCATTTTCTAGAAAGCTGGGAAATAATTTCATGAAACTAAGAAATAATTATCTTCATAGAAGTATCATCTACAATAACCTCCTTTAGTTTTTACACAAGTATTACTGCTTGGGAGATATATCCAAAACATTGTCGTGCTACACAAGCGCTACGCAGTGTTGCGCAGAGGCTACTAGTTTTCGCGCAGTGTTGTGCAAAGAGTTATCAGTGTCGTGCAGTGTTTTCTAAGTTTACCAATGTCATGCAGTTCTTCTCTAAGGTCACCAGTGTTGCTTAGTTTAATTTCAGTTTGTGGAAGGTGTTCATAGGTGTGATGAATATGCCAAATGTCAAATTTTAAAGGGGTGAACATGTAGTAGAGGTGGTAACTTACTCATACCATTAGTTGCCAGCCACATGTTAATTTTGAAAGAACAATCACTGCCCAACTGTTACCTAGTCACTTCGCAGTCAGTAGCCAGCTGCCATTCTTTTTACTGCTTTTGATCCATGAATATATGCATTGAAAACAAGAGTTCTTTTACAGTGATTTAATGGTTTTTTTTAAAGATATGAATGGTTTATGTTTTTTATTTTTGATCATTAGAGGAAAAAGAATTTAAAATAACAAAAATATTTCCTCTTTTTACTTTGATTCGATGCTTTGTTGGATCAATGATGTGATGCATCTAGACACTTAGGATTTTCTATTGTATGTCTATTTAAACTGAAAAATAGATTGAAAAGGTTGTTGTTAGTTCAACATTGTTTGCATCAGTTATTAGAGTTTATGAGAGTGATTGTGATTAGTTTTATGAATATATTTCTTTTGATTTGAGGGTTATCAATTATTGTGTGCAAGGATTCTTATGGTATGACAATTTGGAGTTATCTTTTTCTATTTCTCAGTTATTCAATTAATCCTTCTCCATAGTTTCTTGTTTATGAGTATAGTGATCTCAACCTGTTTGGAATTCAGTTAAGCTGCTCTAAAACAATTGTATTCATATTTCAGTTGCAAATGAAATATTTTGTACTCATGCATGTTATTTCTTCTATTTAGTTTCTTTCTTATGTATGAGAAGTATTTTTATATGCAAGGAAAGAAATTGTGTTTTTTGTTTTCTTCTCTATACTACGTCTGATCTCTTTTGTTCAAAGTTATGCCTAACAAGCCCTTGTGGAGGATGTTTATTTTACTTTCATAAATACAATGAATAGAAAGTCAAATTGATAACATGTTATTATCCCTTTTGACCATTCATAATTCAACCAAATACTTCAGAATTCCTTTTTCAGACCTCGTCTCTGCAAAAAATTGTGCTTTAAAGTGTTTAAACTTTATATTTTTCGAGTGAGGGAGCCCCCTCCAGTTGGAGAAGACCAGTCTCTCAACCCAAAGCGGTTTGTGGTTACCTCTGAGATTTCTCCTTTCAGCCTGAAGAAAAGTACGAAGTGCTAACATATTGGCATCATTGTCTGGGATCGAAAGGTTTTATCTTCTCCGGGAAATATCTTCAAATTTTTAGATTTCGTTGTTGATGGTGAACAATAGTCAAACTTAGGAAGGTTGCACCATTCACCTGGTGACTCCAAAAAACTTCAAATCAGATTTAGAGAAGAACAGACCTTGTCAGCAGAAGGATGGAAGGACAGTATGTGAAATTCAAGTACTTAAACTTGAGTTTTCTTCAAGGTATAGTATTATGTTTTATCAATTGCTTCATGTCCTTTCCTGAAAATGTCCAAAGGATTTTCTTCTATCTACTAAATCCAAATGTAGATTGCAAATTTGTACATGAGTCCCCTTCTAGAAGTATATATCATTCCCTTGAAGCTAAAAATGCATCTCCTTTTAGTATTGGTTGTCATGAACAAGATCCAAACAATAATGATATTCCAACTGCTACAACTACAACTTCATCTCAGACCTCATTCATGGTTGTTTCCTAGTTTTCCCCATTAAATCTTCCAGCCCCTTTGCATGAGTTACCACAAAATTATGGTCAAAGGATACCTCAATTTGATGGTACAGGTAATATCACAACAAGGAAGCATGTAGACAAAATCATTGACTTCATTGACCTTGAGGAAGTAGGTCATGAAGATGTCAAAGTAAGGTTTTTTGCTCAAAGTTTTTTGGGAGAAGTTAGGGGCTAGTATAGAAGTTTGACAGCTGGAAGTATTTATTTTTTCCAACAGTTTGGACATGTTTTCATTAACATATGAGAGGTCAAAATCAACCCTTTTCAGATTACTAATGAATATCAGAACCTAAAGAGGCAACCTCGTGAGACAGTCCAATATTTCTCAATCAGATTCAACAGTGTATATGATTTCATACCTACTGATGTAAAGCCTCCCCCAGGTTTGGCTATGCTTCATTATCTAGATGGTTTTAATGCTGAGCTTGCCTATTTTCTCAGAGAGAGGAATTCTGCCACTTTGGAGGATATGCAGAAAAACGTTATTGATGTGGAAGCAAATTTGTTGATCAAAAAAGACAAAATGGAAGTTGAAAGAATGGAAGTGGTTAAGGAAGAGATTTTTCTATTGTCAGACCTTAAGCTGGATACATTAATGAAAAACATGGAAAGGTTGATGGACACATTCACTATGCAAAACAAAATTGTTGTTAGAGGGCAGTAAAGAAGAATTCCTCCCCAAGTAGATTTGGTAGAAGAAGGTGAGTTTGTTGATTTATGTCACCATAAGTTAGAAAATGGTTGCTTTATTTATTCATTTTAAGACATTCTTGAAGATATATCAGTGGCATGTTCTAAACAAGAGGATTTTCAATTTCAACAATTTGAAGAAAGCAATCCTCCTGCACGTGCCACTTGTGAAATCAAAGAAGAATATGAAAAAAAGTATTGAATCAAATGAGAAGTATTACAGTTTTGAACATAAGGAAAAGAATGAATTTTCTTATGGTAACTCTCTACCTTTATGTTATGCTACGTTTGAATTGTTAAAAGAAAATTACAAGGTCACTAAGGAAGTAGGAAAGCAAGTTGAAGCTAAGATAACTTGGCAGCAACCTTCTTATATAGTTGATGACCCTGTTATTTGTTATATCAAAGACTCCTTCAATCAAAAATTGCAGCCATTGAGTAACCATAAAATTGAATATCATATAGTCTCCTCGAAACCAATACATAATAAATTGTAGCAGCCTTCTTTGGTTTTCAATGATCCAATAGCTGATTATTTGGATGATTTTTATAGTAAAAGTTTTCCCCCTTCAGCTAGTTATGAGTCTAAAAACAATGATGAAGGAAAATTATTTTGTTTTCAAGAAGATTTCCAACAGATAATGTTTTCTCCTTTTGTTGGAAATGAAGCAGATAGTACTATTGATAATGAATCTCATGTTTTTTCTCTTGAGTTTGATGGGTATATTCAATAGACTTGTCAATTGTTAAGTGACCAAGTAGAAGATCAGGATATTCTTTTGAGTTGTTTTTCATCCCATTCATTTTTTGAATTATTATTATTTCAAGAAGAATCTTGTGAAAATCAGAGCTTTGAATTTGCATGCATAAAGGCTCTAGACAGTGAAAATGTTCCATGTAATAACCACCTAGTATTACAAGAAAATTATGAAGAAGAGCATGTTGTTGGAGACCTCGTGGATGTGGATATTTTTGCTATCAACAGGCTAGTGGCTGAAAACCAAGAGAGTGCTTGTTTTTTTTATAGTTTTCAAGATGGGGTAATGCTTCATATTATTGAATATTCTTCGGTTAATTTGTTGTAGTCATCAAAAGAGGCTATTTTTCATGTTTTTCAAGATACTTTGGTCAATCTGCTGCAGCCATCAAGGAAAATGGTTTTTCTCACATTTGTGGATTGTAGTCAATAGTTTCAATGGAATTTTGGGTTTCCAGTCATACATTTTTTTTGCATGTTCAAGGAAATAATGAGTGGCCCTCAGTCAAGTGGCCTTCTGCTTCACTTCCTACATTGGAAGGAGGTGATTACCTAGTGTACATACTTTCAACATATGCATGATTCCATTTTACATACCATTTTACTTTTGAATAATGCAAGTGTGGGTACTAGCATTTGAGATTTGAAGCCCGAGGTGAAGGCCATAAGATCCTTACTTTCTTCTATCATAAGTAAATTAGTTTGTCAGAAAGGAGTCTGTCAGTTATTTAATCTTTTTCAGTCAGTCTAGTCACTATTTTTTCCAGATTTGTCAGTGTTTTTCTCAATTTTTCACATTATTTCCATTGCCCAATGGATAGGCTTCTAGTCTATGGTTTCATTCTTGGCACCTGATAGGGAGGCTTCCATCCCCAATGGAGCCAATGTTAGACTTGGCTAATTTATTAGTCGAAGGTCTTCAAAAATACATAGTTTTTACTGTCATACAAAGGGTCAAACTCACAAAATTTTTCACTGTTATGATTTTGACTAACCACTTCCTTGGAAGTCATTATGAAAGTGGTTTTTTATTTTCTCATCACGGTCTTTATCATTAACGGGAGGGGGTGTTTGAGTTTGAAATATTTCGTTATGATTTTTGAGTCATAATTTTGGGGGATTGTATGTCAATTTAGCCTATGATCACTATTGTCATAGTCTAGGGGGTCATTACATGGGGTTTCCATTTATCACAAGTTAAAACCATAGCAGTCAAGTTTCATTTGTTAAATTTTTATAGGTCTGTTAGTGGTGTCTATTATATCCCCATGTTACCATTCCCATGTCCATCATTCACGATTTATCATTCACCTTTATGTACTCCTTCCATGTGCCATTTATCATCATTTCATCCCTCAATTCACACCTCATCATCATGCCATTATACCCCCCCTAAATTCATAATCCATCCTCATAATTCATAATTCATAATCCATGTGGAAGAAGGTCGTTGTGCAACCACTACGCAAACTAGGATCAATCATTTTGGAAGCCTGCAAACAGGGAAAGGAGAACTTAAAGGATTATACACCATCAAATAAACATTTAAATCCTACCCCTTTGATATGTTTTTCTAGAGGATGTGTGCAACCATATAGAGCATGGAGGGCTACTTGGATTCGTTGCACAGTGCTGCGCAAAATACCCTGTTTTAGCCATCATTTTTAAATACTATTTCCGAATGCATGGAGACAAATTTGAAAAAATTAAAATAGGTTTCTCGCAATAACAAAACAATGAACAATAACCTCTTCCAGTTTCTTCACAGGTGTAATAGATCGAGAGTTTTGAATGCATCTTCAAAGCTCATTTTTCAGAATTTGTAAATTTCTTGTTTTAAGTCATTGTTATGTAGAGCATTTTCTAGGAAACTAGAGAAGAATTTGGAGAAACTGAGAGAGGTTTATCTTTAAGAAAGTATCATATAAAATAAATGCCTTCAGGTTTTACATAGGTATTACTATTTGGGACATATACCCAAAACATTGTCCCGTTGCGCAGGTGCTACGCAGTGTTGCGCAGAGGCTACCAATGTTATCTGTGTCACGCAGTGTTTTCTGAGTATACTAGTGTCGTGAAGTGCTTCTCTGAGGTCACCAGTGTCATGTAGTTTAATTTCAGTTTGTGGGAGGTGTTCACAAGTGAAATGAAGATGTCATATGTCAAAGTTTAAAGGGGTGAACATGTAGCAGAGGTGGTAGTCAAATCAGACCATTAGTTGCTACCCACATGCCAATTTTGAAATAAAATGTTCCAACACATACGTTTCCCAATCGTTACCCAGTCACTGCACAGCCAATAGCTAGTTGTCATTCTTTTTTCTGCTTTGATCCATGAAGATATACTTCGAAAACAACAATGATTTTACAATGATTTAGTGTTTTTTTTAAGATATGAATGCTTTATGTTTTTTATTTTTTATCATTAGAGGAAAAAGACTTTAAAACAAACAAACAAAAAAAATATCTCCTCTTTTTACTTTGATTCAATCTTTTGTTGGATTAATGATGAGATGCATCTAGACACTTTGGATTTGCTATTGTATGTCTATTTAAAATGGAAAAATAGATTGAAAAGGTTGTTGTTCATTGAACATTGTTTGCATCGGTTATTAGAGTTTATGAGAGTGATTGTGATCATTTTTATGAATAGAATTCTTATGAATTGAGGGTTATTGATTATTGCGTGCAGTGATTCTTATGGTATGATAACTTGGAGTTATCTTTGTCTATTTCTCATTTATTCAATTAATAATTTTCCATAGTTTCTTGTTTATGAGTATGGTGATCTCAGTTGGTTTGGAATTCAATTAAGCTACTCTAAAACAACTATATTCATATTTTAGTTGCAAATGAAATATTATGTATGCGTGCATGTTATTTCTTCTATTTAGTTGCTTTCTTATGTATGAGAAGTATTGTTAAATGCAAGGAAAGAAATTGTGTTTTCTATTTTCTTCTATATACTACAACTGATCTCTTTTGTCCAAAGTTATGCTTGACAAACCCTTGTGGAGGATGTTGATTTTGTTTACATAAGTAAAGTGAAAGAAAGTCAAATTGATCACATGATATTATCCTCTTCAACCATTCATACTTCAACCAAATACTTTAGAATTCCTTTTTCATACATGGTCTCTGCAAAAACTTGTGCTTTAATGTATTTAAACATTATATTTTTTGAGTGAGGGATCCCCCTTCTATTGGAGAAGACCAGTTTCTCAACCCAAAGAGGTTTTTGGTTTTCATATTGGAGAAAAATATGGAGTGCTAACAAGTTCAACCTCCCCTTTATTCACTGCTAAAAGAGGCTTGTGTTAGGGTTGCCTCTTATCTCATATTATTTTTTTGCTGGTGGTGGAGGGTCTGAGACAAATTCTTAGTGAGGCAACGAGACGAGGGGATTTCCATGACATGCTTATTGCTTGGAACTTGGCTACTAGTCATCTGTTATTTATGATTGATTTCCTTATATTATGTGGTGGTGATGTCAGAGATACATCGATATTGTTGGATTTACTGTCTCTATTTGGGTGGGCCACTGGCATGTCTATAAATGTTCAAAAATACTCAATCTCACATTACAATCTTTCTAATATGGAAATCCATCACATTTTCATTTTCTTTTGTATATCTATAGGACTATGTAGTAGGGCTTAAAATACTCAGGTTTTCAACTGAAACCCAATTGTGTAAGGAAGAATAAGCCACGACTAGTTGCTAGAGTGGATTAAAAGTTGAATCGATGGAAACATAGATGGCTCTCCCATGTTGGTCACTTGGTTCTTATAAAATTGATGTTGGAGGCCATACTAGTTTACTAAGCCTCCCTAGCTTGGATCCCAAAGTGTGTTTTGGGAAAAATTAGAAGACTTTTCTCATTTTTTCTTTGGTCCTGGAAAAATGAAGAAGGGATCTTACCACAGGTCAAATGGGACTACATTTCTAGGCCAGAAGCTCTAGGTGATTGGGGTCTAAAAAAATTATGACACTTTTGAAAAGCTGCAAATTGGTTGGTTTCTGATCTCTACTGATAGTCTTTGGACTTTGGTGGTCAAATGGAAATAAGTTTCTCCATTCTCTCTTGAAGATTGGCTTCGAAGCCCAGAAAAACCATGATTGAATATTTCCATAATATGACGATTTTTACTTAATCCTTTTGATATTATTCAAAATGGTTTGCTTTGTGGGTTAGAAGGGGTGATAATGTTCATCTTGGTTTGGACCCTTGGCCTAGTAGTGGCCTTCATCACATTTTTCACCCCCTATTGATATTCTAGCTCAAGGATCATGGTTTTTTGCAAGCTATCTCATAATGTCATTAGGAACCTCTCTTCTTTCTAGCATCAAGGTTGGATTTCTATAAAGGATTTGGTATCGAGGTGAAATTCATGCTTTGTTGGCTAGATTATATTCATGCTCTTAACGATAGTCATATTCATATGATGGACAGATTGGATAAACTAATATGGTGTATCTCCCCTATTGGTATCTACACTTCTAAATTTGGTATTTGTTTTCCTTTTCATTGGTATATTGGACCTTGAGGAGAATTGGTGATGAAAGGCATTTTAGAAAGATAAATGTTCTAAATAAAAAATCAATATGTGGTATCTCATTATGAAAAATATTCCTACCTGGGAAGTACTCCAATAAAGATTCATGTGCGGTCTTGGATGGTGTTCTCTTTGTCAAAACAACAAGGTGTAGAAAATCTGTGATAGGTTAACCTGATAATGTAATATAAATCAAAGCAAAATACTATAACCTACTTCTAATATCAATTTGTGGAAGGTTAAAGGATCGAGTTGAACAATATAACCAGAAGAAGAAGAATCAATGGCACAATACACATGAAAGTACTTTGGGGAAAGCCTCAGCTAAAATACCCCACACTATTGTATTATCATACATGGTGGAAATACATAGGAATTATACAAAGCCTTCGCTCTCACAACTAACCAGCTCTCGGTACAATCCTCACAAATGTTCAAAGGTAATCTTGGCTTCTCTCCAGCCTTCCTCACTACCCTCCAAGATCCTATTTCCTTGCAATGTTCCTTATGGATGATTAGCCTATTACCAAGTGAAAAACCAAGCCTTCAAAACTGCACAATCCTCAAAGATGAATCCTTGACTGCATGCATGATTTTTCTCCATGATAAAACACATGCAACTGATACTACATTGTCCTTGAACATTAATCTCAATTGGTTCTTTCTCATAATAGACATGCATGAGTTTTTTATGAGGGAATCTTCAGTTAAATGGAGTAGCACTAGTTGAGTGCATTAATGCATCAACTGACTGTTAACTCACTATTATTTCCTCAAACAATTTGGAACTAATTTAAATGGACTTAACTTAGTAAACTGAGTTAACTAATTACAACTCAAATATAACTCAATCTTATCTCCTTAATTTAATGGATAACTCTTGCATGACTTCAGAAAGACTTCTAACTTGAATTTCTCCAACTAATTAATTTAAAATAAATTAATTAATTATTTCCAAGTAGTTGTTAAGACTAAATTCGATTTTAATTCTCAATTTAATTCAAGGACAAATTAAATTGGAATATTCTTGTTGCCATATTTCAACACTCCCTCTCAACAAGAAAGGGATTATCTGCCACCCTCATCCTGCCTCTATGGAACTCGAATTTACACTTTGACAATGCCTTTTTCAAAATGTCAGCATCTTGCTCCTCTGTCAAAATATACTGCAGCAACATGATCCTCCTCGCTACACAGTCTCTGAGATGATGATACCGGATGTTGATGTGCTTGGACCTATAATGAAATACTGGATTCTCAGAGAGTTTGATACAACTCTGATTATCACAATAGATCACAGTTGGATCCATCCTCTGATCAAACAAACCAACTAGGATTTTCCACATCCATATGGCCTCACATGCTGCTGGACTTGCAACCATGTATTCTACCTCTGCCGAGCTAAGTGCAACCAACCTCTATTTCCTGTTGTACCAAGAAATTGCCGCTGACCCAAGGTTGAAAATCCCTCCTGATGTGCTCTTCTGATCTAATGGAATCCCTGCCCAATCTGCATCAATGAAGCCCTGTAGCTTCACTCCCTTTGTCTGTCTTTACCATAATCTATACTGAGATGTGCCTCTGAGGTATCTTAATACACGCTTTGCCACCTTCCAAAACATCTTGGTAGGTTGAACCATCTCTTAACTCAGTTGGTTCACCGCATAACACAAATATGGTTGTGTGTTCATTAAGTACATCAGTGAACCCACAAGTTGCATGTACACAGTAGCCTCTACCACTTCTCTTGAAGTAGAAACCTCCTTCCTCCAATTACCTACTATAGGAATCTGCATGGGTTTGCACTTCTCCACGTGGAATCTCTTGAGTATCTCATTGGTATACTTGCCATGAGACACAAACAACTCCCCATCCTTCTGCCACTCTTCCATGCCAAGGAACTAATGCATGGGACCCATGTCTTTCATCTCGAATTCTCTTGCAAGGTCCTCCTTGCAAGACACAATCAATTGATCATCGCCAATCAATATGAGATCATCAAAATAAAGTACGATGATCAATAGCTTACCTTTCAACATGATGTGGTATAGGTTCGATTCCACTTCACTCTTTGTGAAGCCCAACCCGGTGAAGTAGTTGTCTATCCTAGTGTACCAAGCACGAGGTGCTTGCTTCAACCCGTACAACGCTCTCTTGAGTCAACACACATGCAACTCATGATCGAAGGTCTCAAAACCTTCTGGCTGCTCTATGTACACCTCTTCCTCAATCTGGCCATTGAGGAATGCAGTCTTCACATCCATCTAAAGGATCTTCCAACCCGTATGTGCTAATAGTGCAAACATAGATCTAATAGATGAGTACCTTGTGACACGAGCAAAAGTCTCATCATAGTCAATCCCCTCGACCTGTGAAAAGCCACAAGCAACAAATATTGCCTTATGCTTCTCCACACTACCATCAGCAGCTTGCTTTACCTTGTAAAGCCAACGGGAACTCATAACTGACTTGTTCTCTGGTCTCGGAACCACGTCCCAAACACTGTTACGAACTATGGAGTCATACTCCTCCACCATAGCATCAACCCAAATCAAATGTTGCACTACTTCCTAAAAGGAAGATGGCTTGGTCTCAGCACATTCCCCAGCAAGGGCCATGTATCCAGTGTACCTCTCAGGTGACCTCCTCTTTCTGCACTGAGAAGATGGTTCTCCCACATTCTCTCTCGCATCCTCCAACAATCTGTCAGCTTTTCTTGTGTGCTTCCGTCCATCTCTGGAAGACTTTGCTTGAGTGGATGTCTCCACTCCTTGAACCTCTGCATGCGGCTACTCCGCATCAGTCTGAGGCTCCACAACCTGTATTTGGAGCTCCCTCTCAAGGGAAACTCACATGGCCTTCTTCTCATCAAACTTGAGATCTCTGCGAACCATTGTCCTCCGAATGGTAAGCAAGTACACCCGATAGTTGTGAGGTGTATCAGTGTACCCCACAAATATCCCCTATTCTGTTGTCGGCTCAAGATTCTTCCGTGCATCTTTTGTCATATGGAAATATACCAATGAGCCAAAGATCCTGAAGTGACCCACATCTCATCTCTTACCTGAGAAAGCTTCCTCCGGTGTCTTCATCCGAAGTATATGATGCGGGCTTCTATTCTGCAAATAGACCGTTATGTTGCATGCCTCAGCCCACAAGTAAAGTGGTAGGCCTTGGTCATGCAAAATTACCCGTGCTGCCCCTACAATGGTTCTGTTCTTCCTCTCGGCCACCCCATTCTGCTGTGGGTTATGAGGTGTCGTCAACTCTTGTTTGATTCCTTTTGCTGCACAGAAGTCCTTAAACTCTTGAGAGACATATTCTCCGCCGTTGTCGCTTCTCAAGGCCTTGATCTTCTTCCCTGACTCTTTCTCGACCAAAGCTTTAAACTCACAAAACTTTGTGAAAGTTTGGTCCTTCTTTTGCATGAAATAAATCTAGCATTTACGATAATAGTCATCAATGAAAATCACATAATACCTTTTCTTCGATGTGGATGCCATTGAGAATGGTCCACACAAATCAGTATGAACTCTCTCTAAGATGGCCTCTGCTCAACTGTCTTGACCATGAAAGGAATACTTGGTGTACATTCCCAAGGTACAACCTTTGCATGTGTCAACTTGCATAAGTTTACCTTTGGGAAGTCCTGTAGACATCTGCTACATTATCTTCAAAGCCCCATGATGTAAATGACCCAACCACCTATGCCACAACTCACCAATGCCTTGGCTTTGCACTAATTCTGCTTTTGTACTCAATGTTGCACAATCATCTACCTCTAGTTTATAGAGATTCTTCACCCGAATCCCTATCCTCTTGGTCTGACCCGTGGCTATGTGTCTTAGCAATGCCTTTCCTTTACTAGAGACAACCTCATAGCCTTTATCCTCCAACATCGTGACCGATGCCAAGTTCTTCTTCAGTCCAGGCACATACATCACATCTGTCAAGGTGAGAGGAGCTCCATTCTCCCTCTGAAAAGCAACTGTGCCCACTCCTGAAACACTATGCCTTCCGTTGTCACCCATCTCTATGCGCATCTTGAGGTCTTTCTCCTCCATGGCACTGAATAAATTTTTATCACTAGTCATGTGGAATGACGCTCCACTGTCGAGATACCAGACACAACCCATCATCGATGACACCATGCATGCAATGAGGGTAAAGTCCATTTCGAATTGAGAGGCTAATGCCTCACCTTCTAATCCTTTCGAGGATCCCTTCTTGGACTTCTTCAATGGGAAATTAGTTGCATAATGTCCCATCTTGTGACAATTAAAGCATGTTACTTTAGACATGTCACCCTTCTTCCCTCCATGAGAAGAATTCGATTTGAAACGGGAAGCCTTCCCTTCCCTTTCCTTGCCTTACTTGCTAAGGCCAGATTTTCTTCATCATTATTCTTAGATGAAGAACCATCTCGTGTGCTCCTCCTGATCTCCTCCTGCATAAGATCTGACCATAGTCGTTCCCAATCCGAAAATTTTTCCCTTCCATTCACAGAGTCCTGGTAGGTATTCCAACTCTTTGGAAGGCTAATGAAAGTGAAGCTCACCATATCATCATCGGTAGTAGTTATTCCCACACTACCAAGCTCATCTCTGTAGGTGGTGAGCTTGTTTAGATATGTGGAAATAGTATTGCCCTTCTCCATCTTAATTCTTCGAAGCTTATCCTTGAATGCCAATTTCCTCTGGTCGCTACTGTTCTGGTAGAGGTCCTTCAATGTCTTCCACATTGAAAATGGAGTATCCTTCCCATGGAGACTCAAGACAATATGGTCTTGAACTCCCTCAAGGATGATCCATCTCGCCTTCGCCACACACTTCTTCCACTCAGCCAACTCTTATGCATTAGTTGAAGCTGGCTTTGGGATTTCTTGATCAATGAATTCCTTCAAGCCATTGTCTTCTAATACATCCTCCATTCTATCTTTCCATGCTATGTAATTCAAGTTACCTTCCAAGGCATACTCGAATCTCAAGTCATAGAACGCCATTGGCCAACCTTGAAGTATGATATGAATTCGATTTACACCTACAACCCTGAGCTTCAAACTTTGAATTCTCTTCTCAATATACTGTTCACAGCTCCGATACCATATAGAAAATCTGTGATAGGTTAACCCGATAATGCAATATAAATCAAAGCAGAATACTATAACCTACTTCTACTATCAATTTACGAAAGCTTAAAGATCGAGCTGAACAATATAACCAGAAGAAGAAGAATCAATGGCACAATACACATGAAAATACTTTGGGGAAAGCCTCAGCTAAAAAACCCCACACTATTGTATTATCATACATGGTGGAAATACATAGGAATTATACAAAGCCTTAGCTCTCACAGCTAGCTAGCTCTCAGTACAATCCTCACAAATGCTCATAGGAAATCTTGGCTTCTCTCCAACCTTCCTCTCTACCCTCCAAGCTCCTATTTCCTTGCGTTGTTCCTTATGGATGATTAGCCTATTACCAAGTGGAAAACCAAGCCTTCAAAACTGCGCAATCCTCAAGGATGAATCCTTGACTGCATGCATGAGTTTTCTCCATGAGAAAACACATGCAACTAATAGTACATTGTCCTTGAACATTAATCTCAACTGGGTCTTTCTCAGAATAGACATGCATGAGTTTTTGATTAGGGAACCTTCAGTTAACTGGAGTAGTGCTAGTTGAGTGCATTAATGCATCAACTGACTGTTAACTCACTATTAGTTCCTCAAACAATTTGGAACTAATTTAACTGGACTTAACTTAGTAAATTGAGTTAACTAATTACAACTCAAATATAACTCAATCTTATCTCCTTAATTTAAGGGATAACTCTTGCATGACTTCAGAAAGACTTCTAACTTGAATTTCTCCAACTAATTAATTTAAAATAAATTAATTAATTATTTCCAAGTAGCTATTAAGACTAAATTCGATTTTAATTCACAATTTAATTCAAGGACAAATTAAATTGGAATACTCTTGTTGCCATATTTCAGCACAAGGAAAGTTCCCTTCATGTTTTCATTAAATGTCCATTCTTTCAAAAAAATTGGCAGCTTTGTGGATTTTATCTAGGACATTCAATTTATTGGTTTGGTTTTTATCTAGAGGGGACATGGCGTTTGTGGAAATATAATCCCATATGTTGTCCTTTTAAACCCCTCTCTCTAATTATATGTTTGGGGGTCTAGTTAGCTAGGAACAAGGTGATATTCATGGAAAAGGTTTTGGTCCCTTGTCACATAACGAAATAGGTGTTATCTGTCTTAAGCCATTTCCCTCAGGAAAAGCACTTCACTACCCTCAGAGCGATTTCTACATAAAGTATTAATTTCTTAAATCCGTGGGGGTTATTTTGATGGTGCTTCCATTGATAATGTTCAATAGTGCAATGGTGGTCTTATTTTATTTCTCTCCTCTTCCCACTACTTCAAATTTAATATGAGTTTGGGTTAGGGAACAATCAACAAAGCAGAATTCCTTCCCTGTAAAAATATGTTCATGTTCGTAAAACAGAAGTTGTACTTGCATATACACATCTTTTAGGACTCAAAATTGCCCATTAACTGACTCAATGGCATTATTTCCTGCACGAACATTTACCTTAGTTCTATTATTGAGGAGATTATTCGTATTGATGACTCTTTTACTTCTTTCTCTTGTTTATACATTTACAAGGAAATAAATTTTGATGTAGACCGCTTATCTAACGATGGCCTTCATATGGAAAATGACTTTTGTGTCATAGTGGAGCAAGTTAATGATTAATCAATGGTGTCTTCCCATCACCTTTATGGGGAATGGTTTTTTATCAAATCTTTGGACTTGATATTTTTACCCTTTCAAATTTTCAATGCATCCCTTTTCATGTTTAATCCTATAGCCGGTTATAGCTTCACTCAAGTTTTAGTTTTGACAGTAGCCATTATGCTCTGGAATTTTGATTTTTAGCATTGTTATTTGTGGTATATAAAAGACTATTATGGATGTGCTTTGTTTATTAGAACATACATAATCATTGTACTTTGTACAAATTGTTGTCATTTTTTCATCTATTTTGGTATTTCTACCTGTTAGTGGTGATGTGTTTATGCAACTCATCTTCTGGATGGAATGTTATTATCATTTGATAAGCTTTATTTTTTGCAGTTGTTTGATTTCTTCATGAATACACTCCTAAAGTTTATATCCAAAATGTAATCTTCATCATTTAATTATGAATAAAATTACGCATCTTTTTCTTTGGAATATATATATATCTATTACAAAATTAATATTTAAAATAATTTATATTACTTTTAATTTTTTATATAAATTTAATTTAACCATTAAATTACAAACTAATTTAAACTTATTTAATATAAGGTCACTGTAGTTGCACAATTATAATGTAAGCAAACATATTCAACCCAATACCATCCATGGAATGGCAAAAACAAATGTTATAATCAAGTGTTATAATTAGTGGGAATAAAATTATATTGATTATTATTGAGTTGAGAGGTTCATTGCATTGAGAGACACATTTTATAACCCAATATGATGGCCATGTGTAATTTCCAAGTGTTTTTCTTAAAATAATTAAAATATTCTCTAAATAGAAAAGCAATATGAATATAATAAAAAAAATGAATATGCGTGTTTAGTTAGATTTAATTAAAAACATTAGAAAATATCAATAATCTCAACCTCACTATGGCCACTTGATTTGTTGTCGATATTATAAACTATTGTGGTAAAAAATATTTCATTCACTCTGAGTCATAAATTAAATATTTCAATATCAACATGATATATAATATCATGTTAACTTTAAAAAGAGATAAAGTAATTAAAAGTTTAAAATGTTGTGAATAATATTTTTAAGCATTGTACTTTTCAAAAGTAAATATCTCAACATATAATTTATATAAACTATTTGAAGATCTATGTTAACTAATTTATATAGATATAAACTTCATATATAATTATATATGGGAAAAAATGTTAAAAGAAAATATCTTAATGTTGTATATAATAAAATATTCAATTTCCAAATAAAAAAAGTAATTCAAAGTTAAAAAATATCAAGTACTTTCTAACAAAAATAATAAGAGGGAGATGCATAATTCATTTAAGTTTCAATACAAAATTAATGTGACATTTAAAAATATTCATAATAATAAAAAAAATCAATGTGGGTCATCAATAAAATATTTTAATATGCGGGAATAAATAATATAGAAGTATACTTATGTAGAAATTCCTTTTATATTAAAACTACTTGTGTAATTTGCTAAAACAAAAGACTTGAGTATACTCTACTCATCAGCGGAAACAATAAACAATCGATGAAATCACAAAGCATACAAGAGAGAATTGAATCACACATAACACAATGGTTTCCTAGGGAAAGCCACAGCTAAAACCCCTGTTATCTGTATATTGCATTAATCATAAAATATGAAAAGATTACAATGCTTTTCTCAAGCGTGAGCAATCTCTGCACTATCTCTATCTATATCACTACCAACATGTGCACAAACTTCTCTTGGCACACCTTTCTCTCACAAGTTCCACACACAAACTTGTGCTTCCTATTGCTTGGTCTCACCAGCTAGTGCTCACCAAAACAATGATTAAAATTTTTCCTTCATTCCTCCTTTTAAAGGAAATTCAAATGGATAAAATTAGTGAGATTTCTAATTAAGGAATTATTTGTTTTAGGCCTTCTTCTAATTGCATGCAACATCTTTTTAATTTAGATCATTTTACAATTAATAGTACACTATCCCTGAGCTCCAATCTCAATTGGGTCTTTTTTCTAATTTTACATGCATGAGTTAATTATGTGTTAATCTTTAGTTTAATGGTTAATAAGTGCTAGTTACACCCCACTACTGTAGGTTACACCCCACTATTGGATCTCCCACTAATTCCTCCATTAGTTGGAACTAGTTTAACTGAATTTAACTTAGTTAAACTGAATTAAATAATTACAACTCAAAATAATTCAACATGTGTCCCTAAAATTTACGAATCACTCTACATGACTCTAGATAGCCCCCAAACTCGAATTAATTGAGCCAACTAAGTAAAATAACTTAGTTAACTATTGCAAGTTGCTATGAGAATTAGAATTACAATTTAATTCCTAATTTAATTGAAGGACAAAATTAAATTAGTATTTTCTTTCTTGACACTATTTTTAACATTTCTTGTTGCTATTTTTAACACTCCCTCTCAACAAGGAAGGAATTCAACTGTATCTGATCTGGTACCTTTGGAAACTTTTTCATACAAGACATGTCACTGTTGTTGTTCATACTGCAACATTGACAACCAAAATCATCCAAACAAAATAAACATAATTAATTGTGTCTGCAACTGTCTCCTGGGAAAACTGTGTTGTTCTTGACCCTGCTATTGAGCAACCTACTCTGCTGTCAACACTACTTTGCACTCCTCAGTATCTGACTAACGTTGATCCTCCTACGACTGAATAATTTGGCCCCCTGTAGCAAAGTAATGATCCATGAGAGGAAAAACACCTCAATGGACCCTACCCAAATTTCTGAAACTCTTGGACTAAGGTTTCATATCACCCCACCTCTCACCTGGAGGTATGGATGCATGTTCTCCTTCTGCCCACTTGGCTTGGAATTCCCCCTTACTGGAGGTCTCTTCTTGAGTGGATTTCTCCACTCGGTCTCCTCTCTTCTTCTCCAATTGTGGTTGCTCCACAACTTGTTGAGGTTGCTTCTGAGGCTGCATGTTGAGAGGTAATTCATGCTCCCTCTCAACCACCAAGTCTCTAACCTTTTCCTTGCTCCTCAAGGCTTTGCATGCATCTTGTACCTCAAGTGCATACAAGTTCTTGACTCACACACCGATATGTTTCATCTGTCCCATGGTGATGTGTCTATGGAAAACCTTTCCTTTGCTAAAAATCACATCGTAGCCATGGTCTTCAATTACTGGAACGAAAAAAATATTATTATTTAGTCCCAGAACATACATCACATCTGTGAGTCTAAGAGGGTAGCTATAATCCCTCTAAAAAGTAATAGTACCTATGTCTGTTGTGTTATACGTTCGATCATCCCTAAACTCTTTGTTCTTCTTGAGGTCTTTATCCTCTAAGTCATTGAAGAGATATCTATTCCCCATCATATGGAATGAGGCACCATTGTCGAGATACCACATGCTTCCCATGACAATGATTTCCATGAATGCAATGATATTGAAATCAAGTTCAAATTGTGAAGCTAGAGCTTCACCTGCTACTGCTACTGCAGGCTCCTTCTTGATTACTTTATTCTGTGAGTATTTTGTGGCATAGTGCCTAAACTTGTGACAATAAAAACACTTGATGTTTGACAATTCCTTCTTCTTTTCGCCCTCCTTGACTTGGCATTGCTTTCCTTTGGCTTTATTTTCTTTGCTGACTAATGCAAAGTCCTCTTCAACTTCTTTGGATTATGTCCCATCTCTGGTGTTCCACTGAATCTCTTCTTGTACCAAGTCAGACCATAACCACTCCCACTCTGGTAGCTTCTCCCTCCTATTAATTGATTACTGGTAGCTATTCCAGCTCTTAGGAAGTCCTAGAAGTGTTAGGCTCACCAGATCGTCTTCAACAACTCTAACACCGACACTTCCAAGCTCATCCCGACATTGGGTGAACTTGGTCAAGTACTTTGGGATTGTATCACCCTTCTCCATCTTGATCTTTATGAGCTTGTCCTTTAGTGCCATCTTCCTATGGTCACTATTGGTTTGAAACAAGTTTGTCAAGGTCTTCAACATTGAAAATGGAGTTTCCTTACCATGGAGGTTAGAGACAATATGATCTCGAACTCCCTCTAGGATAATCCTTCATACATTTGCCACACACTTTCTCCACTCTGCCAAATCTTGAGCATAAGTTGTTGGAGGCTTAGGAATATCATTATCTATGAATTCCTTAAGACTATTGTCTTCTACCACTACCTCCATCATGTCCTTCCAATAAATATAGTTTGAACTTCCCTCAAGGGCATATTCGAGCCTCAATCTGTAGAACGACATCCTGCCGGATCTAAACTATGACGATAGAAATTCGATTTCTCCTGTAAAATACAAACTCGTATTCTCCTCTTCTATAGTGATTTCAGCTCCGATACCATGTAGAAATTCCTTGTAGATTCAAAATGGTTATGTAATTTTCTAAAACAAAATACTTGAATCTACTCCACTCATTAGTGGAAACAATAAACAATCGACAAAATCACGAAGCATACAAGAGAGAATTCAATCATACATAACACAATGATTTCCTAGGGAAATTGCATTAATCAAAAAATATGAGAATATTAAAATTCTTTCCTCAAGCCCAAGCAATCTCTGCACCATATTTATATATCTCACTACCAACATGTGCACAATCTTCTCTTGGCACACCTTTCTCTCACAAACTCCACGCACAAACTTGTGCTTCCTATTGCTTGGTCTCACCAACTCGTGCTCACCAAAAAAAAAAAAAATCAAACTTGTGCCTTCATTCTTTCTTTTAAAGGCAATTCAAATGGCTAAAACTTGTGATTTTTCTAATTAAGGAATAATTTATTTTAGGCCTTCTTTTGATTGCATGCACCATCTGTTTAATTTAGATGACTATACAACTAATAGTACATTGTACCTGAACTCCAATCTCAATTGGGTATTTCTATGATCTGACATGAATGAGTTAATTATGAGTGAATATTCAGTTTGTTGGTTGAGCACTGTTGGTTACACCCCGCTACTGCAAATTACACCCCACTACTGGATCTCCCACTAATTCCTCCATCAGTTGGAACTAGTTTAACTAAATTTAACTCAGTTAAACTAAATGAAATAATTACAACTCAAAAGAACTCAACCTAGGCCCCTAAGATTTTGGATCCACTCTACATGACTATAGATAGACTCCTAACTCAAATTAACTGAGCCAACTAAGTCAAATTAACTTAGTTAACCATTACAAGTTGCTATGAGAATTAGAATTACAATTTAATTCCTAATTTAATTCAAGGAAAAAATTAAATTAGGATTTTCTTTCTTGATGTTATTTTTAACATTTCTTGTTTCTATTTTCAAAACTCCCTCTCAACAAGAAAGGAATTCAACTCTATCCTGATCCGGTACCTTTGGAAAGTTTTGCATGCAACACTTTTCACCTTTTTTGTTGCTACTACAGCATCTGCAACCAAAAGCATCCAAACAAAATAAATTGAATCAATTGTGTCTACAACTATCTACTAGGAAAATTATGTTGCTACTGACTCTGCTATTGAGCCTCCTACACTGATGTCAACACTTCTCTTCACTCCTCGATGTCTAACTAACATTGATCCTCCTGCTACTAAGCACTAGCAAGGTAATGATCCATGAGATAAAAAACACCTCAATGGACCATGCCCAAATTTATGAAACTCTTGGACTAAGGTTTCATATCACCCCATATCTCACCTAGAGGTATGGTTGCATGTGCTCCTTCTTCCCACTTGGATCGGAATTCCCCCTTGCTGGAGGTCTCTACTTGAGTGTATGTCTCCACTCAGTCTCCTCTCTTCTTCTCCAATTATGGCTACTCCAAAACTTGTTGAGGCTGCTTCTGAGGCTTCTTTTGAGGCTGCTTCTGAGGCTACATCTGAGGCTGCATGTTAAGAGGTAATTCATGCTCCCTCTCAACCACCAAATCTCTAACATTTTCCTTTATCCTCAAGGCTTTACATGCATCTTGTACCCCAAGTGCATATTGGTTCTTGACTCGCACACCGATCTGTTTCACCTATCCTGTGGTGATGTGTCTAAGGAAAACCTTTGCTTTGCTAAAAATCACATTGTAGCCACAGTCTTCCAATGCCAGGACAAAAACAAGATTCTTCTTTAGTCCTGGAACATACATCACATCTGTGAGTTTGAGAGGGGAGCCAGACTACCTCTAAAAAGTAACAGTATCGATGTTAGTCGCACTATACCTCCCATCATCCCCAAAATCTATGTTCTGCTTGAGGTCTTTCTCCTCCAATTCATTGAAGACATCTCTTTTCGTCATCATATGGAACGAGTTACCACTGTCAAGATACCACATGCTTCCTATCACAATGCTTTCCATGAATAAAATGAGAGTGAAATCAAGTTCAAATTGTGAATCTAGATCTTCACCTAATACTTCTATTGCAAGCTCCTTCTTACTTTCTTTCTTTTGTGGGAATTTCATGGCATAGTGCCTTAACTCATGACAGTGAAAACACTTGATGTTTGATAATTCCTTCTTCTTTCCACCCTCCTCGCCTAGGGACTACTTCCCCTTGGATTTATTTTATTTTTTTACTAATGCAAAGTCCTCTTCCACTTCTTTCGATGAGGTCCCATCTATGGTGTTCTGATGAATCTCTTCTTGTACCAAGTTAGACCACAACTACTCCCACTCTGGTAGCTTCTCCCTCCCATTAACCGAGTCCTCATAGTTTTGCTAGTTCTTGGGAAGTCCTAGAAGCATTAGGCTCACTAGATCATCTTCAACAACTGTAACATTGACACTTCCAAGATCATCCCGACATTGGGTGAACTTGGTCAAGTACTTTTGTATTGTATCTCCTTCTCCATATTGATCTTTCTGAGCTTGTCCTTCAGTGACAACTTACTGTGGTCACTGATGTTTTGAAAAAGGTTCGTCAAGGCCTTCCACATTGCAAATGGAGTTTCCTTACCGTGGAGGTTCAAGACAATCCTTCTCAGATAATCATTTTTGCCTTTGCCACACATTTTCTCCACCCTACCAGTCTAGCTTGAGCATCAATTGTTGGAGGCTTAGGAATATCATTTTTTATGAATTTCTTAAGTCTATTTTCTTCCAACACTGCCTCCATCCTTTCCTTCCAAGTAATATAGTTTGAACTTCCCTCAAGGGAATATTCGAACCTCAATTCGTAGAATGACATCCTGCTGGCTCTAAAGTATGATGCTACAAATTCGCTTTCTACTACAAAATACAAACTCATATTCTCCTCTTCTATAGTGGTTCCAGCTCTGATACCATGTAGAAATTCCTAATAGATTCAAACTTCTTATGTAATTTTCTAAAACAAAAGACTTGAATCTACTCTAATCATCAGCGGAAACAACAAACAATTGATGAAATCACGAAGCATACAAGAGAGAATTCAATCACACATAACACATTGATTTCTTGGGGAAAGCCATAGCTAAAAACCCCTGCTATATGCATATTGCATTAATCATAAAATATGAGAGGATTACAATGCTTTGCTCAAGCTCGAGCAATCTATGAGTTATCTCTATCTATCTCAGTACCAGCATGTGCACAAGTTTCTCTTGGCACAACTTTCTCTCACAAGCTCCATGCACAAACTTGTGCTTCCTATTGTTTAGTCTCACTAACTCATGCTCACCAAACAATGATTAAACTTGTTCCTTCATTCCTCCTTTTAAAGGAAATTTGAATGACTAAAATTAGTGAGTTTTCTAGTTAAGGAATGATTTATTTTAGGCCTTCTTCTTATTGCATGCACCGTCTCTTTAATTTAGATGATTATACAACTGGTAGTACACTATCGTGAAATCCAATCTCAATTGGGTCTTTCTTTGATCTAAGATGCATGAATTAATTATGAATGAATCTTCAGTTTACTACTTGTTGGTTACACCCCACTACTAGATCTCCCACTAATTCCTCCATTAGTTGGAACTAGTTTAACTAAATTTAACTCAGTTAAACTAAACTAAATAATTACAACTTAAAAGAACTCAATCCGGGCCCTTAAAATTTAGGAACCACTCTACATGAATTAGATAGATGTTCAAATAACTGAGCCGACTAATTTAAATTAACTTAGTTAACTTGTCATCACAATGAGAATTAGAATTACAGTTTAATTCAAAGACAAAATTAAATTATGATTTTCTTTCTTGATGCTATTTTTAACATTTCTTGTTGCTATTTTCAACAACTTAAAAATACATTATTAATAACAAAATAAAATAAAACTATTTTAATTGGAACAATGTAATCCATAGATAAAATGTCTCAATGCACATGTTATGTTAAATATTTTAATGTCAACTATGTATATATTATATATTGTTTAAAAAACATTTATGTATATATCATATAAAACAATTGGAGAAAATAAGTTTTATGGTTAAAACATTGGAATTAGTCTCACTTTTATGTATATATCATATAAAGCAATTGGAGAAAATAAGTTTTTTATGGTTAAAACATTTGAAGTAGTCTCACTATTTTACATTTTGTTCATTTTTTTGGTTTTTTTTTTGTCAATTTTGTGAAAATCTAAAGAATCATTTTAGAACTTACCAGTTTAATTTACCTACTCTATATACCATTCAAAAACACAATTTAAACAATGAAAAATTACACACACAGATATATTCAAAATTTTCACTCTAAAAAGGTTTGCACCTGAAGAGATTTGATCCCTCTTTGTGCATGCTAGAGTTGTTATTAAGATGGATCTATATTGGTTCCAAAAATCCAATATGAAGGTGATGTGTAATTCAGTCCGTGCTCAATCTAGAGTTAACACATGTCCCTTTTAAAATAAAATTAAAATATTCTTTAAATTAAAAATTAATGTTGCCTATAATCAAAATAAAAACAAATATTCATATTTGGTTATAAAATTTAATCTCCTTCTAACTATGTTTTCTTTATTGGTTGTTGATATTAAAACCCAATACAAGGAAGCTATGGTAAAAATCTTCCACTATCACTCACAATTATAAATATAATATTTTCATGTCCATAAATTTATAATTCTTCCAAAATAATTGAAACACGGAAAAAAACCAAAAACAAAAACAAAAAACAAAAAAAGTTGATATTATTTATATTTTAATATTTTCATGTCCATATGAAATAAGATAAATTTATAATTCTTCCAAAGTAATTGAAAAAAAAAAAAAAACAAATAAAGTTGATATTATGTATATTTTCGTATTTGAATTGGATGTGTAAATAAACTATTTTAATACCCATGTTAACCAATTTATTTTAACACACATACCACACTAAAATATTTCAATAAAGTTGATGTTATTTATATTTTCATATTTGAATTGGATGTGTAAATAAACTATTTTAATATCCACGTTAACTAATTCATTTTAACACACATACCAAAATAAAATTTTCAATGCGCAAAAAGAAGTAATTGAAAGTAAAAAGATTCAATTTCTTCTCTATAATAATGATAGGAGGTACATGTGTATTAATTCAATTCTTAATATAAATTAATATGTAACATTTAAAAAATATTAATAAAAAATAAAAAATTCAATGTGCATCATAAATAAAATATTTCAATATATAAAATTAAGTAATATTGAAATGCATTTAAAAATATATTATTACAATAAAAAAATGAATGTAATGTAATCTATAAATAAAATATCTCAATACTTATGTTAACTGAATTATTTCAATACCAATAATTTACATATTATATATGGTTTAAAATAATAATAATAATAATGTCTACATTTCATATAAAGTAATTGAAAATTTAAATTCTTATTGTTATAATATTTCGTATCATTGTTTTACATTTTGACCTTTTTATTAAGGGTTAATTTTGAATGGAGCAAATATTTGTTGGAATAACATGTTTAAGCTATTTTATTCCCTCGATTGAAGGGATTTTCAAGAAGTTTCATCCATTTATACATTCAAAAATACAATTTAAAAAAAAAAAAATATATATATATATATATATAGAGAGAGAGAGAGAGAGAGAGAGAGAGAGACTCCCTACAAGAGAGAGAGAGAGAGAGAGAGAGCCTACTTGGGAGGTTCAATTTTTTAAGTTTTTCATTGTAAAAAGGATTTGCATCTCAAGGGATTTTATGCCTCTTAGTTCTTATTAGATCCATGCTTAAGATGCATCTATACTAATTTAAAAAATTGAAACAAAATTTTAATAAAATCATTTTAAACATTTTTTTATCTATATATAACTTATTTATTTTCTTAATTATTATTTTCATTAGAATGGTGTGATTCTAATTACAAATTATTCTTTGTGTATTTTATGTTAAATACAGATGATGATTTTATATGTACAAGTTTTTTAATATGTCATTTTTATTATTTTATATATTTTAAATTAAGTAGGGGTTGTCGGTGGAGGTGGTTACTTATGATTTAGGTGAACAAAAAGTTTTAGATTACTCATGGGTTTGGGAAAGATGAAAAATAATCAGGTAGAAGCCTATGGGTTGCTACAAAGAGCATGCTTACTACAACGCATCTTTCTTGTCGAATAAGATCATGTTTCCTCTCTCATTATGTTGGGGGACTCTCTTATTATCATTTAGTATACGGTTAAAGGTTCATCTCCAAGAGATAATATCTTAAAATGTGTCAAGAAGAAAAGTAAAGATATCTAAATTATGAGTTATAAGCACATACTATTGGATAATAATAACGAAACAAATGGGCATGTCAATCTAGAATGCAATCTGAATTTGGTGAACTCATTGATGATTAATGGCCAATTAATACCATCCTTTGTTCATTAGTAATAGTTCCAATGATAAGTCATGCATCAAGTTATATCATAAATTAGGAATGTATATTATAAATTTTACATTATTTTGGGGCTCTTTTCAAAGGTATTCACCTCCAAACAACTCCACCCCTTGCTCACATGAATAATCTATAGGACAACTTTCATTTTGGATAAAAAAAATTGCCTAAAATACTTTGAATTATGATGATGTATTTGAATGAAAATCTACCTCTCTATAGGACAACTTTCATTTTGGATAAAAAAAGGATTGCGTAAAAACCTTTGACTTATGATGATGTCTTTTTTTATTGTGTATTTGACATGAAACAAGGGCAGATTTTGATTAAATACAATATTATCATTACTATTAAAATAATAATTGTAGTAGTTAATGGGTGTTTTTTATAAATGTTATATTAAAATTTTTTATTAATAAATGGTGTTTATTGTAAATGTTTTTAACAATAATTTAATTAAATTATTATCATCTTGTATCCATTTAAATATGGATCTACCAAGTTCTCGAATTAAGATAGATCTAACCTCGTATTTTTACATTCCATAACGAATTTCCTTAACTCTTTAAATAGATTTAATCATAACAAATACCATAGACAAATAAAATGAACTTCTAAACTATCATTAGTGAACCCATCAAATAACTAACTCAAAGTTATTATAATAATTATTACTTTTATTTTTAATTTAATTTAATTTAATTTTAATTAATTTCACAATCAACCCAAGATTATATTAACATAATATTTTACAATATCACTTTATAGCACAACTGAGTACAGTGAAAATTATTAACATAAATATTTTTTAATAAATTAAATTTACTATAATTATTTTAATAATTGTAGTTCATGGTTATATTTTTAATATATAGAAAGTTTAATCCTTGGAGATATAGATTAATTAGTAATATTAAACTAGTATGTCTCGTTTAAAAGCTATGCATTAGGTTAAAAATATAAACTTCATCTCACATGTATGTCTTGATTTGAATTATGCACACATATATATAATTAATTTTGAAAAATCCGCATCACTCAAATCAAGACATACACGTGACATAAAATTTATATTTTTAACATAATGTATAGCTTTTAAACGAGACATACTAGTTTATATAATTTTAAAATTTCAAAATTATTTAATGAATCAAAAAATTATTAAATTTTGATACTGGTATTTTTTATTTCATATCTTATATCATTGTTTTTCAAATATATTAGTTTTAAAATATTTATTTTTTCAATAAATATATATTAATAATAATGTTTTCTTAAAGTATTATTTCTAGTGTTTTAATAATAATAATGAAGTCATTATTTTTATATTTTATTTTATTTTAGTGTTTTAAAGAAAAAATAATAATAGTCATTATTTTTATGTTTAATTTTAATTTTAGAGTTTTAGGGATATAGGATTTATCGGTTAATATTTTGACGAGTTTTAAAGTTTTGAAAAGCTTCGGGTCAGAGGAGGAATTTGTAAGTTACATTTTAAAATCTATATAATGTTTAGTAGTGTTTTATAATGATATCAAATAAGGATGGAGTTGTCTTTTTTTTTCCAATAAATACATAATATAATAATGTTTTTTTAAAGTATTATTTTTAGTTTTTTTAGAAAAAATAATAACCAAGCTATTATTTATATGTTTAATTTTAATTTTTTTAGTATTTTAAAGAAAAATAATAATAGAGTTAATTTTTAATTTTAGAGTTCTAGGGATATGGGACTTATGGGTTAACATTTTGAAGAGTTTTGGAGTTTTGAAAAGCTTTGGGGTTTACGAGGAATTTGTAAATTACATTTTAAAATCTATATAATGTTTAGTAGTGCTTTATAATGACATCAAATAAGGATTTATTAATGGGTTTGTTTTAATTCTAGTTTTATTGGAATGTTAGAGGGAAACTTGTGTTGGTTTGAGGTTGTATTTTTCTTGACTTTGGAAAAAGATATAAGGATGGGTTTTAATATGGGATTTAGTAGGATCATCATAAGAATAGGTCTTCTCATTACTCTAGATCTCAATAAATTGATGAAAGATCATAATGAAAAGAAGGTTTTAAATTATGGTTATCCAAGAAGTACTTTTCTCAATTGTCATTTGTCAACCCAAAATAATGAGGATGAGGTAGGAAAGGCGACATATGGTCTCAATTACCATTGCTCATTTTTGAAAACATTGTGTAGAGAAGTGCTTTGAAGCTTCATCATTTGCAAATGTAGTGCAAAGATATGTAATGACTTGTTCTCTATTTTGGAGGTGTTATGAAGTCGTGAGGATATAGAGGTTGGATAAAGTGAAAACTATAATTCCTCTAGTTAATGGGGTATAGGAGCACAACTTTGAGCACTGGAGAGGTTCCCTTGAGCTTAGAGAAGTCGACAAGGGAAAAGTAAACTACCCTTATTCATGCTTTAATGTGTCCTATGGAGGATCACTTCATTTTAGTTTAGAACTAGGTTTGTTTGATGGAGGAACTTATTCTAACATTCTAGAATCCAACTTTCTAAGTGTAGAAGGTTGTTTCTACCATATTGGTTAGTAATGAAGCCTTAGATGATGGTAGGGAGAAGGTTGATCTTAGCCAAGAGTTGAAAATATGTGTAAATTTGACTATATAAAGAATAATATTGATACTTAGGGAAAACAATAATATGTCAGAGGTTATGCAAGTCATTTAAAACTTTAACAACTAAATTTCATATGTGGTTCATTTATTAGATCAATATCAAGAGCTAAATGGTGAAGGTTTGTTAATTTGTTTTATGTTGTGCTATATTGTTGCACACTTTGGTGAGCAATGGGTTAGCATTCAACTTCAAAATCAAATACAAGGCAACAATTATTTTGAAAAGACATTGGTTTTGGCGTTCAACTATGATAACATTAAAGAAATGGATTCTTAGGTTTGATGGACTCAATCAAAATGACTTTTGTTACATATGGTTGGGGTAAACATGCTTAGTTTTTCGCTTAATGTAATGTCCCTTAATAATAATAATAATAATAAAATAAATAAATAATAAATAATAATAATAATAATAAATAATGAATAATGTAATATTAAAAATACAAGAAATAAAAAATAGTAATAATAAAATAATAAATAACAATATTAAGCTCTAAAAGAATATAAATAGAAATAAAACAAGAAAACAGTAAAAAAATCAGTAAAGCTATCAAAAAGTAAAAACAAAAGAAATAAAACAAGAAAAGCAATAAAGTTGCATGGTCTACATGGAGTGTGTGCATGTGGTTCCCCTTCCAATGTTGTTGTATTTAATAGATGATGAGGAAGATGAGAGCCATTCTAGCATTCCATCATTCCATGATTTCATCATCCATTCTCTTGGGAGAATAGTGTTATCTGACAAAGGATACCCTGGCAGTAGTATGTTGATTGAGGGCTCGGGGGTGGCCAGTTGTAGCAAGATTTTGTGCAACTAAGCCTACGGTTGGGTGGAGAGTCGTCCCCAAAACCTTGTTGCAGTTAGAAGACTTCAACTAGCATTCAACCCAGAAAACACAAGTAAGTATCCCTACTTCAAGTTTTGAACTTTGATGTTAATTAGTTGACAATTGCATGTTGATTATAAATTGCTAGATTAATCTAATTAATTACATGTTTTTATTCGGGGATGTTACACTTAAGTTCTAAACAATAAATATCTTCATGGTATCTAAAGATAATTTGGGGACTTTTCTCAACGTGGATGAGAAATTTAAGTTTTAAGTTTGAAGCCTCTCATGAAGTTTCATGTATCCTTATTGAACTAGCTTTAAATGAGGGGTTGGAAAATGTTATAGAGTTTTCAGTGGGTACCTATTCTTGTATTCAAATCTTGGATCAAGTAAGAATCCTATTTCACTGATCTCATTGTCATTCTTATGGTCGGTTAGTTAGTGAGTGTAAGCTTAAGTTTCTCTCAATGGTATGAAAGAAGAGATATAGTGAGGATATTAAATGGAAGATTATAGATAGTAGTGTTCATTCCAAATTAGAGGATTAAAAGATAGTAAATGAAAGTGATCGTGAATAGACTACTTTGAAAGGGGAAGGTTCTCGACATTTTTCCACGTATGGAACCTACTTCAACTAGGGCTTCATATCCCTTGATAAAGTTGAAAATATTCTCCCTATAACGTCATTCCAATTTTAATTTTGAAGGGAACTTAGTCTTAGAGGAGGATATTGTTTCTCATTTGGAATAAACAAAAGGTCTAGTTACTAAGGAAGTTAGAGGAGGTATGTGTGTTTGCACCACAAGTAAGCTTAGCGATATAGTGGTGGGATAGAATGGGTGTGTATATACTAAATTAAATATCAAAAAATTATGTCTAGAATATGGGAAGCCAAAGAATTTGAAGTCATCTCTAACTTTGAGTTCAGAGTAAGTTATCTATTATTTTTCTAGCCAGTCTTTAGTGAGACTTTTTGGAAGCTTTTCCGGTGGGCTTTTCCGGTCTAATATCTCTAAAATCGATAGGATTTTATTGAAATCACAAGCTTGATGACTAAACCCTACACATTCGAACTGCCCTAAGGATTTTTCAGGGTGTTGATTCCATATATACAGTCAAAAAACCAGTTTAAATAACACAAATCAAGAGTTCACCTCAAATTTTTCTGTAGGATTCCGACACTGGAAAGTCCAAAAAGTTGCACTAAAGACAACTCCAAAAAAATATATTGGATAAGACTTTTTATGTAAAAAAATATTAAATTATATGGTTATGAGTATTCACTTTAATAATGACATATCTTTAGTTTACTAGGCATAGAATAGACGATATTAATTTAGTGATGTGAAGATTATGGATTTGAAACTCCATGGGTAATGAATCATGTTAAAGATTGGTGTAGCTCAAACCCAATGGGTTAAAGTTTCTCAAACCAAAAATAAGTTAAACTTATAATCAATTATGCAACCTAACAAATGACATATTTTAAAACTAAATAAATAAATAAATATTATGTAAGCCAAACATATTGAAACAGAGCAATCTCTTCCAGGTAATTGGGGATAGCTTAAAACATATTTTTATGTGGATTCGCATATATATTTTGGAAGTGGAGAGAGTTTTATATAAATAAGTATATATATTTTGGAATTGATGGGAGTTTTATGTAAGTAGACCATTTTGAAACAGGTTAACGGCCCAAGACCCAGAGGCATCTGGCAGGAGTGAAAGCCTGCTCCCTTACGGACCACCAGCGGGTTATTACAGGTGGCGTGGTTTTCCTTGATAACGGTGATGAGTCAAATCGACATTCGCGGATAGCAGCCAGAGATGGTTGTCCTCACTGTTGGTTTGACACCTGAGTTTGATAGGTTTTGCCACCTTCGGAAAAAAAGTAGACCATTTTGAAATTGGAAAGAATTTTCAGATTAAATGATCGAATATTAAATTCCCACAAACATTAAACTCACTTAACAATAATAATAATTAAACCTTACAAAAATGTTCTTTTCACCCTCAACAGTAAAAGAACCAGAAATTACAGAACAAGTATTTCCGTCCCGCCGCCGGCTTCTCCACTCCGTTACCGTGAACATTTTACGGCGGCCAGAATGTTGGAAAGGATTTGTGGCTGTCTCCCACGGCGTCCAGATCGAAAAAAATGGACGGCTCGATGTAGCGTTGGATATCACGTTCCATCTTCTGGTAAAATAAATATTCGATGAAGGTACGTGTTTTTAAGGTTTTTCATGATCTTTAATTTCTTTTGCATTGGTATAATTAAATGGTATATATTTAAAATTTCATTATTATTTGAATTTTAATTTTAATCGTTAAATAAATTAATTGTATAAAGTATAAAATAAGATATCTTTTTCAGTGGGGGAGCGAATCCCCGTTGAACAATCACAATACATCATATATCGCCGAAGCGAGCAGATTTCATCATACAATATCGCCGAAGCGAGCAGAATACGTGCAGAATACATCAACATCGGAACACATACGTCATCATTGAATCAAATGCTGCAGCAGCAGCGTGCGGCACCGGCAGGAATCGATCCTGGCTAGGGGGTGCGAAAGCCTACCGCCCCCACCAGCGCGTCATGCATATCTTTACACAAACATATATACGAAATATTTTAATTTTAATTAATTACATAGAAAAAAGAGATTTATCATATATGATTTGATTGATGGAGTAGAATGAGCGTTTATTATTAAAGTTTTGTTGTGTTTTTAATTTTTTATTTATTATAATTTATATTTTTCCAATAAGAAAAAACTAATAAGTTTTTTTTTAAATAAAAGTTGGTTAATTTTGGAAAAATATGGGCATCAAAAATTGTCACTATACTAATTATATTTCTAGAAATTGATTCTTGGATTTTTTACAAAACATTAATGAATATCTAACGTCAAGTTATTATACTAAACAATCTATCATATTATCTAACCAATCTTTTTAGATATAAGCAAGAATTTTTCAAAAACTACTAAGTAAAGAAAATACATAACTATGTTGCTAGAAACATCAAATCCATGTTGTCTATAACATATTTACACTCCCAAATCTTTGGAGAGATTCATTGAAAAAAAAACAAAGAGATTTATCTCCCCTAGCACCCTGTTGCATCCCTCTTTGGACAAAGAATCTGCTACATAATTTTTCCCCCTATAGATATGTGAAAATGACACTCTGGAAGTTTTTTATCATCAATTTAATGTGTTGCATCTAGTTTATGATCATGGGCAGCTCAAATTTTGTTCTCTTCAAAACCTAATCAATGATCAATTTGGAATCTCCATAAACATCTAGGGATCAAATACTAATTCATCTTGCACATAATAATACCCCCCAAAGAGCTATAAGCTCTGCTCGATTATTAGATCCTACACCATTGTTCCAACTAAAGTGATAATAATCACTGGGCTTCAAAACAATATAAACCTCGTTGCCACAAGTATTGTTTGTTGTTGCCCAATCAAAGAATTCAACTGGAAATCTAGCCCACACATCCACAAGCTAGAAATTCCTCTTAGATAATTTCTTCATTTTGGGCCCAATATCCATATAAAAAGTTGTTGTCTTCAGGCATATGCCTCAGACATTTCTCGTTATTTCTTCATAAATGAATGAAGTACAACTTCTACAAATACCCCATAGAATATGAAAAGGTAGTGTACAATATTCCTTAAAGTTTGAGAATCATTGTGGAAGGCATTTCTCAATAAAACTCTTTTCCCAAACAACGAAGATATTAAACATATGCAATACCCCATTCCAAACAAATTCTACAAAAGGATAAGCTAGAAAAAGGTGCGCCACATCTTTGTTATATGATCTACATAAAACACACCTCCCAAGATCGAAGAAGCCTAATTTATGAAGATTTTCTCAAGTTAGGATTTTGTTCTGCAAAGACTGCAGAGACTATAGGAAGAAAACTAGACAAAGGAACGAGCCCAAGACATTGGATTAAGTCAAGGAAAGGCAGATCCAAGTCTATATCGGGGATACTATGCTAGAAATACTTATAGAGAGGACACCTAGAGAAAGATTGTAAATCTCAGAAGGGAAAAGATGGAGATGGACAACAAGAGAACAAGCATGAAGCGAATGTAACAGGTGATGTGTTGCAAGATGCACTGATTCTTTCATTAGAATATTATTGATGCCTAAATAGTAGATTCAAGGGCTTCATTCTATGCCACACCTGATAGGAAACATTTTCATGACTATGTTGAAGGAGATTTTGGGTAATGACAAACCCTATAAACTCATTGGAATGGGTAAGTTTTTTGTAAAACAATAGAATGGAAACCAATGGTTATTAAAGTAGGTAAGGCATGTTCCAAATCTGAAGAAAAATCTAATTTCAATAGGGAAGTTGGGAGGTGAAATCTTTGTAGCTACACTTACAAAAAAGCGTGGAAGTTCACTAAAGGAGCCCTGGTAATAGAAAAAGGAGAAAAAGTTGGTACATTGTATTTATGCAATGGTATTTCTAATTTTGCTAATGCGTTAACCTCCAAATGAGAAGATATGACATTGTGGCATCATAGTCTTGGGCACATGAGTGAGAAGGGGAAGGAGATTCTTCACTCAAGAAACTTTTTGCTAGGTTTGAAGCATGTTGATTTGGATTTCTGTGAGAATTGTGTTTATGGAAAAAAAAGATAGTCAAAATTTTCAGAGTTGGTAAAGAAACGAAGAGTGAAAATTTAGAGCTTGTGCATACAAATGTATGGGGACTTGCTCAGGTATCATCTCTCGGTGGCTCCCACTATTATGTTACTTTTATTGATGATGCAACTAGGAAAACTTGGGCTTATTGCATTTAAAATAATTCTGTTTTTTTTAACCTTTTAAGAAATAAAAAGCTTTGGTTGAGAATGAGACAAGAAAGAAGTTGAAGTGTCTAAGATCAGATAATGGAGGTGAATACTGCAGCAAGGAGATTGATAATTACTGTTCAAAGCATGGAATTCGTAGAGAGAGGATAGTTCTAGGAACACCACAAGAAAATGGTGTGTCAGAAAGGATGACCAAAACAATAATGGAGCATGTAAGGTGAATGAGATTGCATGCAGGATTACCCTTACAATTTTAGACAAAGGTTGTAGATGTTGCTATTTATCTAATAAATAGAGGGCCCTCAAGTTCCTTAGATGGTGTTATTCTAGAGGAGGCATGGATAGGTAAATAGAACAAAGCTTGAGACAAAATCAAAGAAATGTACCTTTATTGGATATGGTGTTAATGATTTTAGTTATCACTTATATGGTTATGAAAATAACAAAATCATTAGGAGCAGAGATGTCATATTCAATGAAAAGCTCTTGTATAAGGATCAGATGCAGGGGGAAAAATAGTAAAATGTAAACAAAGAATACACAGTGCTTGATGAGATCATAAAAAAGGTAAAGGTGCCTGAAAATCATAATGATGTACACTACAACAACAACATGCACCTTAACCACCTAAAACTGGTGTTAGAATATCTATATGGGTAAGTAGAGCCCCTGAACGATACTCTCCTTCATTATATAATGTATTGTTGAATGATGTTGGTAAACCAAAATGTTATGAAGAAGCAATACAAGTAGAAACTAGGAAGAAGTGGGAGAAAGCCATGAAAGAAGATATGGACTCCTTGGTATATAACCAAAATTGGGACTTGGTGAGGTTTCCTCTAGGTAAAACATCATTGTAGAATAAATGGGTTTATAGGTTAAAGGAATAATATGGAGGAAAATAGAGGTATAAGGCTAGACTTGTGGTGAATGTGTTTGCACAAAAGAAAGGTATAGAATTTGATGAAATATTTTCTCCTATTGTTAAAATGACTTCAATCAGAACCATTTTAAGTTTAGTGGCAATATAATATTTTCATCTTGAACAATTAGATGTAAAGACAACCTTTCTCCATGGGTATTTGGAGGAAGAGATTTATATGAAGCAGCCACAAGGGTATGAGGTCAAAGGGAAGGAGAAATTAGTATGCAGGTTGAAGAAGAGATTATATGGCTTAAAACAAGCTCCAAGGAAGTGGTATCTAAAATTTGATAGGTTTATGTTTGAACAAGGTTATACTAGATGTCACTCTGACCATTGTGTTTATCTTAAAAAGAAAAATGACAGAAGTTATATTATATTTCTATTGTATGTAGATGACATGCTTCTTGCAGTAACATTCAGGAAATAAATGTGCTTGAAGGAAAATTGAAAATTTTATTTGCAATGAAGGTTTTGGGTGTTGCAAAACAAATCCTTGGTATGAGAATAACTAGAGATAGGAAAAAGTGCAAATTAACATTATCTTATAATGAGTACATAGAAAAGGTGTTGGAAAGTTTTAACACGTAGAATGCAAAACCAATTAGTACACCTTTGGATAGTCATTTCAAGCTAAATAAGGAGATGTGTCCCAAGGCCCAGGAAGAGATGGATTATATGTATAAAGGTCCATATGCATCAACAATTGGAATCTTAATGTATGAAATGGTGTGTACAAGGCCTAATATTGCATATGCAGTGGGATTTTTGGGTAGGTATAAGAACAATATAGGAAAGGAACATTGTATGGCAGTGAAGTGGATTCTTAGGTATTTGAGAGGTGTCACTAATAAAGTGTTATGTTTTAGTGGTTCAAGTATTTCTCTACAGGGATATGTTGAGGCAGATATGGAAGGTGATAGAGATAACAAGAGGAGCACAATAGGGTATGTGTTTACTATAGGTGGAATAACTGCCAGTTCGATTTCAAAAATGCAAAGCATTGTTGCACTTTCAACAATGAAAGCAGATTATGTTGTTGTTGCAGAGGCCAGTAAAGAAATGATTTGCTTGAAAAGTTTTATGGATGAATTTTGTACGAAGTAGGAGATGGAAAGGTTATACAGTGACAGCCACAGTGTCATTCATCTTGTGAATAACTCAACATTTCATTCCAAGACTAAAAATATACAACTCAAGCACCATTTCATACGATCGGTTTTGGAAGATGGATAGTTGAAGCTAGAAAAGATACACACTAGCCAAAATCCTACAGACATGTTAACAAAATATGTAACCATGAAGAAACTAAAATTATGCTCAGTTTCAATTGGTCTTCAAATATGATGGTGAAGATGATAAATAACCAAGTCCAAGAGGGAGCATTGTTCATCACATGAAGCATCAGTGGAGTTTCTATAATTAGTCTCCAAGTAGGAGATTATGGGTGTGGAGCCTGATTATCTTCTTGATTCACATCTATCGTTTTAGCCGTGTTGGACCCCAATTCCTAATAGAGCGACAACGCCGCCTGTAGGATCACCATCAGGGGGGTGAAAAATTTGATTAAAAAAATCCTTATAAAATATTATAATTTCATTGTCAATTTTGGCCGCTCATTAGGCGAAAGAACTAATCGTAGAAGTTATGTTAATTTAGGGTTTTTTTCCCTAAAATGAAACCATCGATTTATATGAGGGAATTGTATTGCAGTTTTGCATTATTATTTTGTGCGAGAAAGAGAGAGGAGAATGTGTGAGAGTGAAGAAGAAATTACAACGGATTTATCGTAGGTTGTATCTGTTCAATTTGCTGGACAATATAAAAGGAAGGCTTGGCTATTTCTTCGTGGGCATAGCCCAAATTGGGTGAACCACATATGTCTATGTCTCTCCTTTTTTATGCTTTTTTGTGTTCATGATTTCACAATATTTTATGTGTTCCATTTGCTCTGTTAATTAATTTCTAACATTGTTCTTTGTTTTGGAGGTGTCATGAAATCGTGAGGATGTATAGGTTGGACAAAGTGAAAATTGTAATTCCTCTAGTTAATGGGGCATAGGAACACAACATTGAGCATTGGAGAGGTGTATTTTGAGCTTGGTGAAGTCAACAAGGGAAAATTCAACTCCCTTCTCATGCTTTAACATGTCCTATGGAGGATCACTACATTTTAGTTTTGAACTAGGCTTGTTTGATGGAGGAAATTATTTTGACATATTAGAATCCAACTTTACATGTGGAGGAGGTTGTTTCTAGCATCTTGGTTAGCATTGAAGCCTTTGAGGATGGTAGGGAGAAAGTTGATGCTAGCCAAGAGTTGAAAATATGTGAATTTTCCTATGTAAAAATTAATATTGATACCTGGGGAAAAAATACCTTGTCATGGCTTATGTAGGTCATTTAAAACTTTGACAACTAAATTTCATATGTGGTTCATTTATGAGACTAATATCAAGAGCTAGATTGTGGAGATTTGATAATCTGTTTTATGTTAAGTGATAGTGTTTCACACTTTGCTGAACAATGGGTTAACATTAAACTTCAAAAGTAAATAAAAGGAAACAATTATTTTAAAAATACATTGGTTTTGGGGTTCAACTATGATAACCTTAAAGAAATGGATTCCTAGGTTTGGTGGACTCAATCAAAAACACTTTTGTTACATTTGGTTTGGGTAAAGATGCCTATTTTTCACTTAAGTTATAAACAATAAATATTTTCATGGTGACTAGGGATAGTTTGGGGACTTTTCTCAATGTATATGAAAAATTTAAGTTTGAAGCCTCTCATGTAGTTTCGTGTATCCTTATTGAACTCGTTTTAAATGAAGGGTTGGAAAATGTTGTAGAGTTTTCAGTGGGTACCTATTATTATGTTCAAATATTGGATCAAGTAGGAATCCTATTTCACTCAGTCCATTTTCATACGTATGGTCAGTTAGTTAGTCAGTGTAAGCTTAAGTTTCGCTCAATGGTATGAAAGAAGAGATATAATGAGGATTTTAAATGGAAGGTTATAGATAACATTGTTCATCACAAGGTAGAGGATTAAAAAATAGTAAATGGAAGTGATTGCGAATATACTGCTTTGAAGGAAGGGGATGGTATTATCATGGTTGGAGGTTTAGGTGAAAACACTAAAGGAATTTGGAAGGAAATAGTTGAAGGGGAAGGTTTATAGGTATTGTTTTGCATATGGAACTTACTTCAATGAGGGTTTCATATCCCTTGATAAAATTGGAAATATTATCCCTAGAACTTAATTCCAATTTTAATCTTGAAGGGAACTTGGTCCTAGAGGAGGATATTTCTTTTCATTTGGAATAAACAAAAGGTATAGTTACTTAGGAAGTTAAAGGAGGGGTGGGTGTTTGTACCATGAGTATGCTTAGTGATATAGTGGTGGGAGCGAATGGGTATCCATATATTAAATTAAATATGAAGAAATTGTGTGTAGAATATGGGAAGCCTAAGAATTTGAAGTCATTTCTAACTTTGAGTTCATGACCAAAGGGTAAGTTGTCTATTATTTTTCCTCCCTCTATGTATATTGTCAATAAAATAAACTTATCTCAAGAAGAAAGCTTATCCTTGGATATGTGTAAATTTAGTCCAATATTGAAGCATTTGGGTGGGAAGTTATAGAATTATATTTATATAATTGAGTAGAGGATAATTTCTATGGGATGGTCCAGTAACTCTATTGGCATTATGAATTAGGTGTTTTCCTTGATGGAAACCTACCTGATGAGTTTTCCTTGATGACAAGATGAATGGAAACCTACTTAATGAGTTGTCTCTTAATGGAAACCTACTTGTTGAATATGTAAACAAGATGTGACAAAGTGCTTTACAGATGTCACAAAGTGTTTTGGAAAAGGCATAGCAGTTCAGAGGTAGAGGTATGATATAATTGAAAGTTCAAGAAGTATAAGTCAGTTCGGTTAAGCAAAGCTGCGTACACACACAATTTTAAAGAAAAAAATGCGCGTGCAGTTTCCACACCATGGTATTCTAAATACCAAGGGTCTTTACCATGGTATTGCCTTATGGTATTGAGCCCAGTAATAGATGTTTTGATCCCGTCTAAGAAAATCATTGGCTAGAAAATGGTTTTGATCTGTGGTATTGAAAAAGGCTAAGATATATAAAGTGATGAAGGTCAAAGTGGTAATAGATAGGGAAATGTGTGCAAGTAATGGAAATCTTATGAATAATTAGATTTGAAGAAAATATGCATGTTATGGGCTATTGATGCTTTTCTTGATCTAAAATAAGTTTGCAATCAGGAGTTTGATGATGGATCATATACAATAGATCTGAGATGACAATCATGATTATGAGATGACCTTTTTTGTGTTAAACGCATGATTTTTCTGTGTATGATGAGATCTAGGTATGTCTTAAGTTCTATGTTGCAGTGAAGATTTGACTCTGAATTTTGCAGATCTTTACGAGCGTTTTATAGCCTACAAGACGCGTACACATGTGGATGTGTTTCTGGTAAGTCACATACACGTGGGTTTGGTTCCTTAAAAACATGTACACACGTGGATATGATTTGAGGAAAGCAAGTACATAAACTAGGGTTTTGATGAAAAAGAATGTCTAATCAGTTAATCAGTTTTTGATGTGTTTCTGTTGTCTATAAATGAAGTCTTCTTAATGATTTGTGCTTAAACAATGATGATCTGATTGTGAATTGCTTAATTGAAGAATTTTGAAGTTACTTGTTGATTGAAATTGAAGATTAGAGAAAGTTTTGTGATTGGTTCAGAATGTTGCAGTAGATTTGAGTATGATTCAATGTTTGTTTCAGAATGGTAGTTGTTCAATTTTCAGTTTTCAGAGGTTTAAGATCTATACATGGGTATGATTCATGAAAGGCGCGTACACATGCAGGTTTGTTACTGTAAAGTAGTGTATACATTTTGACAAATGGTTGATTAGGGTATACAGTAACATGATCTAGGTTTTGTGATGTGCAATATGATGTTTGATATTCTGGTTATAGTGATCTGACTGATTGGTTGAGTTTCGATTAAGTTTCAGTTGATTAGGTTTCAGTGATTGGTTGATTTAGTTGTGTCAGAGTTTGATGATTGAGTCATAGTGATGAGTTACATTTTGATGATTGATATTGAGCTAAAATTTTGGTAGTGTTCCAGTGTCAAAATTTGATGAAATGTGGCCTACAAGTTATGATGTGTGATAGCAGGTGGATCTAGTATGAAAATTTATGAAACGTGGTCCCCGGAGTTGTGGGAGTTGGAGCTTCCTTCCAGTAGTAGTTGGTAAATTAGATTAGGGGGTTGGAGCTACCTTCCAATAGCAGTTGGAGAACGAGTGAAGGTTGTAGCCTTTAACAGGTTGGTGCCTATGTACTAATACAAGTTTACACTAGTATAATAGCTAGGGGATTGAACCTCCCTTCCAGTAGGAACTAGATAACGAGCGATGGTTGTAGCCTTCTCTAGGTGGGTGCCTACATACTATTATGATTTTGCACTAGTACAAGATTGTAAAAAGATTTTCTTTATATTAAAAGAAGATAGAGATGACATCAACAGGTGGTTTTTTCCTACATTGTGTTTCCACTTTAAATCTTGGTGTTCATGTGTGTTACTTATGTGTGATGGTTTATTTTGTTCTTAATACAGATGTTTATTATCTATCTATTCTTTGATATAGTGTGGAAGCACTGGCAGAAGATAAACAAATGATGAATTAAACATAAGCTCACTGGATGTACACTAGTTGTCTTTAGAACAATCGCGTACACACCCAGGTTCCTTTTAGTAAAGTCACGTACAAAAATAAGAATATGAAATGAAAATTTTTTTATTTGAAAATACTGATTTAGCCCCCCCTCTCAGTATTTTTCCCAACAATTTGAATCAGAGTAGGTCCTTTGGTAGAAGCTTAATCTCTTGAAGGAGATTTGTCAAGATGGGTAGTCACAAAAGAGTATTTTCTGTAATACCTCCTATATTTAATGGAACTAACTTTGTCTTTTGGAAAGTTAGTATGAGAGCATACTTGCATGCACTAGGAGCTGATGTATGGGAAATAGTTCAAAGTGGATATCAATTTCCATCCTCCATTCCTTCAGAGACTATAGGAAAGAAACAATATGAAACCAATGCAAAGTCTAGAAATGCCATATTGGGAAGTTTGGTCGAGACCGAGTTTGTGAAGGTAATGTAGATGAACATAGAAAAAGTAATGTGGGATAAAATTATCCAAAGTTATGAAGGCAACACTAAGGTAAAAATTGCTAAACTTCAAACATTCAAAATTCACTATAAGAAATTGAAAATTCATGATGATGAAAGAATTGCAACATTTTTTCTTAGAGTAGATGAAGTTGTGAATTCCATGAGAAATCTTGGTGAAGAAATAAAGGATGCCTCTATCATTGAAAAGGTTTTGAGATCTCTAACTCCAAAGTTCGAATCCAAAGTATCGGTTAATGAAGAAATGTAGGATCTGAAAAGTCTTACACTTGATCAACTCCATGGAATATTAACAACATTTGAGATCAATAAAGGTGGTCCTTCAAATATGAGAGAAGAAACCTTCAAAGCTACTGCAAAGGGAAAAGAGAAGAAAAAAATAGGTTATGTATAAGAAGAAGAAGAAGAAAACTTCGTAAAGAAACTCTAAGTAGGTACAAGAAGATTCAGAGGTAAGCTTCCTTTCAAATGTTTTTCCTGTGGTAGAGTTGGTCATTATGCTGCTAAGTGTCCTTATAAAGAAAATCAGGAGAAAGGAAAAGAATCTCCCAAAATAAATAGGAAGAGTTTTGAAAACAAGAGAAGTTTTTATACACATGAAGACAATGATGATCTTTCAAATGGTGAAGAAGGTGACTTTGATCAAGATTTTCATTTACTTATGGAATTTGAAGATGAGTTTGATGATAATTTCATTGTTTCCCTAGAAGATAATGATACCTTTATTGAAAACTTTGATAGGAACAGATGAAATGCAGTAGCAATTATAGATGTCAGCAAATGTTCAAATCTGAGTGAAAACCGCTTTCTAGTGATCAAGAATGAAGAAGATGAAGCATCATCAAGTATGGATTCATGTTCAAGATGTGATCCATTTTCTTGTGTATGCAACAATGATAGTGATGATGATAATGAAACTACTGAGTTTGTAGTTATGGTTAAAAGTGAAAGTAAGTCTCTTGAAGCAACAGATCAAGGAAAACTAGAATCAATAGACAATGCAAATGTGCCTATGCTAAGCAAAAGATAATTATCAACAATGGAAAGGAAACATGAAATAGAATCTAATGAATCTTGATGTCTGGCATCTAGTGTGAAATGGTTACACAAGTTTCATCCATAAGACAAGGAAGTGAAAAGAACAGTAAGATTTGAGTAACACATTTTGTAGTATATATGATTCAATATTTAATAAGGTTATGCATTATAATACTACAAAGAAAGTATGGGACAAGTTACAAGAAATACATTAAGATGTCTCAAAGGAAGAACCGACAGGTAATCTTACATCTAACCATTTTTCCAAAATGACAAATGGAGTTGTTGATTCAAAAGAAGACAAGTTAGAGGAAATTGTTTATCTTAGAACAAAACTTAATCTTACTTTGAAAAGGAATGATAATTTGTAGGCATATGATAACAAGGATCATGTTAGTATTCCATCTAACCAATATTGTGAAGGTATTGAAGATGAGGTCATCTCTCTAAGGGAATGTCTTGAAAAATAAAATAAGCGGAATGAAGATCTACTTCAAGTTTTTGAAGAACAAGAGAATGGGTTGAAAGAAGAGATTCTCAAATTGAAACAACAAGTGGAGGAAGGAAGAAATATTGAAGAAATCTTGAAGAAGTGGGAAAAGCAATATCAGGTTGAGGTAAATATCCTAAAAGGTAAATTAGAAGAAAAGGATAAACATTTGTGATTTCAAGAGTACTAAGATTTTGGATAATATTCTTAGTAATCAAAGGTCTCCTGCCATCAAACCTAGTATTGGTTTTCATGAAACTGTTAAACATGAATCTAGCTGACAAGCTAAAGCAAGGAATTCTAATACAAAATCTAAAATGCTCAACAAAGAGATAAGAATTCAACCTCATCAACAACCAAGGAAAGAAAGTCTTCAAAGGAAATAATTTACTCCTAACTATAGAAGTGTTAATCAATTTTCTCCTCTGATCAATAATGTTGAATGTTCTATATGTCATAATTTTGGACATGTTGCAGCCAGTTGCAGAAGTATAATGTTTCAAGCTAATAATTGTCTCACAGAAAGATCATCAACTTCTAGGTACTTTAAGGGATATTGTTTTTCTTGCAATATGTTTGGTCACAAAGCCATTGATTTCAATAGAAGGAATATGAAACATATAAGATGTTATGCTTGTAACAAGTTTGGGCATGTAGCAAAAGAATGCAGGAACAAGTCTATGGATCATCGTAGACAATATGGTAAGAAACCAAATAAGAACATTGATATCAGAAAATATGAAAAAGATGGATCCACCAATAAGAAAGAAAAGGAAGAATAGATAAGGTGTGGTCTTGCTCTCTACTCATTCGAAGACGAAGATGAATGGTACATAGATAGTGGATGTTCTCATCACATGACTGGAGATAAGAGTAAAATGGACTCTCTCAAGACAAACCATCGTGGTAATCATTAGGGGAATTTTGAGCTCTAAAATGGGCCTCCTTATGAAATTATAAAATAATTGTGGAAATAAAAAAATAATATTAGATTACATCATCAAATTTTAGAGGAAAAAAAAACTATTTTTTCAACTCATATTTTCAACTTATCTCCCTATGGGTTTACTCAAATTTCGAGTGGAAACACTCGTTGGATGGAAAATTTGATTCCTCATCCTAGGAGTACCCATGTTGCATACTTTCGATGGAACCTAATACACAAAAAACGTGAAATACATGAAAAGTGTGATTGCAATCATGTTTTTTCATATATTTCTCATTTTTCGTGTAGTAGGGTCCATCGAAACTATGTAACATGGATACTCCTTGGATGAGGAATTAAAGTTTTCATCCAATGAGTACTCCCACTGGAAAATTGAGTAAAACGTTAGGGATATCAGATGAAAATACGAGTTGAAAAAGTAGTTTTATTATTTTATTATTTTTTAATCTTTTTAATTTTTTACTCCAAAAATGGTGAATCATCCCCCATGGTTGACATTATCATCTCGAATCCTATTGGTTCTCATAAAGTTTATTTTGGTTGTACATTTTTCTTAGGAGGCCCATTTTAGACCTCAAAATTCCCCTAATGGTTATTCTTGGAACTGATGTTTCAACAAAAGTTCTAGGACAAGGTAAAGCTAGAATTAAGAAAAATAGAACAACAATTGATGCTTTGTTAACTCAAGGGATAAAGAAGCATATCCTAAGTGTAGGACAAATGGAAGAGAAGGGAAATATAATTGTGTTTACATCAACAAAGTGTAAGGTTATGAATGAAGTAACGAGAAAAGTCATAATAAGAGGATACAAAAATCGAGACAAATTGTATGTTTTTGAAGATCAAAATTCTCATAGATATGAGAAAGGATTAGACTTAGAGTAAAAGAAGGTTTTTCCTATTGCAATATCTTATTCTTATATGAATCTTTCAAACATTAACTGTAGAAGTGGTGAGAGGTACTTGACCTCATCAAAAACAGAAGAGGGTTATCAAGTTCTCAAGATCAGTGATGTGTAATCTCACGGGGAGTACATATTAATTTTCTTGGTTGTTTTTTATTTTCATGCTGCTTATACTACTGACAGTGTCTCTAGTGAAGTAATAGTAAACATGTATAGACATAATAGACTCAGGGGAGATGAAAATGTGAAATTTCAGTATTTCACTTTCTGTATGTGGATCTTATGTAGAAAAGATGCGTGTCTACGTGAGTTCTAGTTGCATAGTCGCGCATATTTTGGTTTAATGAAGAAATAGTGGGACAAACTTAGGAAAAGGGTATGATATGCTTTGAGTCAATTATCAATTACCTTTTCTGTTTTGATGGTTGAAGGTTACAGTCTATTGATGCTATTTGAAAGTGATTTTGGCTTGTATAAGTTTTTGATGACTTGATGGATGACTGGTTGATGATGATACCTTGATGATTCTTACTAATATATGAAATGATATGACAGTGAACAATAGGCACAGGATGAGGGGGAGGATTTTCTATGCTTCTAATAATGCATTATTGGCATTATGTTTTCTTCATACATAATAATTCTTTGGTGTTGCTTCTTATGTTGATGAAGTTCTTGAATGATGAATTTTCTATGATGAACAATTGATTATGTTGCATATTGATGAAGCAGCATTGTTGTGCTAAATCTTCTTATGAAGAATTTGGGCCAATAAAATGTTGTTGTGAAGACATGGTCATATGCTACTGCTACATATGTTGAATGATACTTGGAAATATGGCATATTGAAGAATGATGCTACATTTTCCTATCTTATGATGATTCTCACTTATGATATTTTGACCACATACCAGGTCACAGGTTGATGATATTGAAGCTACATTGTTCTATCTTATAATTCATGATGACTTGTTGCTGACAGATGTCTATGGTGCGAATCATATATGGTGTATGATAGTTGTTGATGACTATCATGGTCTTTTGGGGTCTTTGGTCTTAATTATGAATGCCTTATCTATCATTTAATGTAAAGGTCATGTAAAGACCTATGATGTACTCATTGTAAAACTAAGTCATGTATGGACTATTGTGCTCAAGTCCTTTTTGGACAGATGATGTAATTTATAACCCCATTGTGTTTGGGTAATTGATGTAAGTTTGAGTCCTTGGTGTCAGGACAAGTCTTATGAGTCATAGAGTCCTGTACTTCAATGTTCATCGTTCAAAAACTTCAAAACGTGCTCAGGGGGAGCATGATCAATGTTCATACTCAGCAGTACATAAATGAAAGTCTCCATTCAACATTGGTCAGCCCTTTTCCCTTGATGTCAAAGGGGGAGAGTGCTTGGTGTTTGACGAGTATCTTGGTGCTTGGCTTGATGTATTACAGGTTGTGATGACCAAACACCAAAGTGGTTACCATCAATTCCAAAGGGGAAAATTGTTGGAATTATGAACTAGCTGTTGTCCTTTATGGAAAACTTCTTGATGAGTTGTCCTTGATGACAAGATGAATGGAAACCTGCTTAATGAGTTGTCACTTGATGGAAACCTACTTGTTGAATATGTAAACATGATGTGACAGAGTTCTTTACAGATGTGATAGAGTGTTTTAGCAAAGGCATAGCAATTTAGAGGTAGAGGTATGATAAAGTTGAAAGTTTAAGAAGTATACACAGCTCAGTTAAGTAAATATGCGTACACATGTGAGTTTAAAGAAGCAAAGGCGCATACAGTTTCTGCACCATGGTATTCTAAATACCAAGGGTCCTTACCATGGTATTTCCCTGTGATATTGAGCCTAGTAATGAATGTTTTGATCTCATCTAAGAAAACCATCAATTGGAGTATGGTTTTGACCTGCGGTATTAAGAAAGGCTAAGCTATATAAAGTTATGAAGATCAAAGTGGTAATAGATAAGTTAATGTCTGCAAGTAATGGAAATATTAAATATAGTTAGATCTGAAGCAAATATGCATGTTATGGGCTATTGATGCTTTGCTTGATATAAACTAAGTATGCACTCGGGAGTTTGATGATGGATAAGATCCAATAGATCTGAGATGACAATCATGATTATGAGATGATTTATTTTTTGTTAAACATGTGATTTTTCTATGTATGATGAGATCTAGGTATGTTTGAAGTTCTGTGTTGCAGCGAATATTTGACTCTAAATTTGTAGATATGTACGCGGGTTTTATAGCCTACAAGGTGCATACACACATGGATGTGTTTATGGGAAGTCGCGTACACGTGGGTTTGGTTCCTAAAAAGAGTGTACACATGCGGATATGCTTTGAGGAAAGTGCATACAAAAACTAGGGTTTTGATGAAAAAGAATTTCTGATCAGTTAATCAATTTTTGATGTGTTTCTGTTGTCTGTCAATGAATTTTTCTTAATGATCTATGCTTAAACAGTGATGGTCTGATTTTGAATTGAATAATTGAAGAATGTTGAAGTTACTTGTTGTTTGAAATTGAACATCATACAAATTTTTGTGATCAGTTTAGAATGTTGCAGTAAATTTGAGTATGATTTAGTGTTTGTTTCAGAATGGCAGTTGTTGAGTTTTCAATTTTCAAAGGTTTAAGATTTGTACATAGGTATGATTCATGAAATGCACACACACACATGGGTTTTCTACTATAAAGTAGCGTATACATTTTGACAGATGGTTGATTAGGATATACAGTAATAGGATATGGATTATGTGATGTGCAATATGATGTCTGATATTTTGGTTACAATGATCTAACTGATTGATTGAGCTTTGATTGAGTTTCAGTTTGATTGGGTTTTAGTGATTGGTTGATTTAGTTGTATCGAAGTTTGATGGTTGATTTACAGTGATGAGTTATAGTTTGATGATTAATATTGAGCTTAAATGTTGGTAGTGGTTCCAGTCTGAAAATTTGACGAAATGTGGCCTACAAGTTATGATGTGTTGTAGCAGGTGGATCCAGTATAAAAATTTATGAAACGTTGTCGCCGAAGTTGATGGAGTTGGAGCTTCCTTCCAGTAGTAGGTGGTAAATCAGATCAAGGGGTTGGATCTCCCTTCCAGTAGCAGCTAGAGAACGAGTGAAGGATGTATCCTTCATCAGGTTGGTGCTTGTGTTCTAGTACATGTTTACGCCAGTATAAGAGCCAAGGGGTTGAATCTCCCTTCTAGTAGGAGCTAGAGAACGAGTGAAGTTTGTAGTCTTCTATAGGTGGGTGCCTACGTACTAGTATCGGTCTGCACCAGTACAAGATTGTAAAAATATTTTCTTTATAGTAAAAGAAGATAAAAATGACAACAATGGGTGTTTTTTTCCCCACATTGGGTTTGCACCTTAAATCATGGTGTTCATGTGTGTTTCTTATGTGTGATAGTTTATTTTGTTATTACTGTACATGGTTAATGTCCATCTAATCTTTAATAAAGTACTAATGCACTGGATGAATATAAACAGATGATGAATTACCTAAAACAAAAGTTTACTGGATGTAAACTAGTTGTCTTTAGAACAATCGTGTACACACGCAAGTTCCTTTTAGTAAAGTTGCATACATAATTCATAATATGAAATGAAAAGTTTTTGATTTTGAAAATACTGATTAACCCCCCCACCCCCTCTCAGTATTTTTCCCAACAAACTCTTCATTAGAGAGTGCGAATTGCACTATGATATTAATGGAAGAGAGGAATTCATTAAAGGATGGAGTTTCAATTGAGATTGTAACTAGTGAAGGAAAATGTGTTTGAGGGAGGTCTAGGTATGGATTTTTTGGTGTACTTCGAGTTGAGAAAGGTTTGTTTGCGACTTGAAATAAATTTTTATACTAGAATTATTGATTGGGGTGGATTCTAGTGTAAGGAACATGTTAAAAGGAAAGTAGTTAAGGTTGTGGAAGGAGTTAGTTTTTTGAAAGGAAACACTACTATAACGGTTCAACATAATTTGGTTCAAGTAAAACAATTTAAGTGATGAAAAACTCTTTAGACCTAAATCTAGTACCAATTGAATTTTTTCTTGTAATAACTTTCATGAACCATTTACAAAACTTTTGAAAATATTATCATGAAATTTTCTTTAGACTCATTTTTATATTAGAATCAAGCTTAAATGTTGGGTCTCCTATGGGATCAAGAATTAACATATTATTAAACAAGCCCTTAAAAGGATTAGGTTGATGACTCATGATCATATCATTTTTATTTTAAGATAACTTTTAATGATGGATCTCCTCTAAGGCTGATCCATTTAAGTGCACAAAGGGAAGCTAGTGGGAGGAGTAGTATGAAGGATAAGAAAATATTTCAACAAATAATTAATTATCAAGGGGGGGAGGGTGGGTAGGAATGTCACTTATCTATTTCTCATAACAAGGCCACTTGAGAAGTGATTAAGAAAAACAATAATAATGGGTGAATGTGTGAAGATGGGTTACACTTTTTTGGAAGAGCACAAGTTGGGAGGGAGAAAAAAGAAGATCGATCGAATAATATTTTTTTAGCACTCAATAAAGTTGTTATAAACCTTCGATTGAGATCCTATGTAACCCACAACTACATAGGAGCTTGATCAAGCTGTGTGCTCGATCGATCTATTTTTTTTAAATTCCCACTGAAAACACATGGATTTTATGGTTCAAAGGGCTCAATCGAGCTATAGCTAGATTAAGCCCTTGTTTAACCATTTCAAGAGATCGATTGAGAGTTTATTATACCATCGATCAGGCTATTTCAAATTTTACCCTAAGCACTCAATCGAGTTGTTGATGGCCTAAAAAATAGAGTTTTAGCTCCCCCTCTGCAGATTTCATCGCAACACCATTTTCTGCCCTAGCAGACTTCAAGAAGAATATATCCTTAAGTTGGAGAGTTTTTCATGTTGGATTCATGAAGGAATCCTATATCCAATGGCATATGAGTTTGACATTTTCAAATTCTTATGATATTTTTCATCTAATTTCTTTTCAGCATAATGCTTGAATTTGTTTTGGACAATTTTAAAGGGGTCAAATAAAAAATCAATAACATTAACTATACAGAGAGAAAAAATCTCAAAAAATACAAATATATTCATTTACAAGTCCTTTTCAAATGATTACTCTTAGTTTTTCAATTTATTTAAACATTTGAAAAAAAATATTACGCAAACACACGTGTCTACGGAATACAATTGAAATATTACTTCGCTAACTTTGAAAAAAATAAAAAATATAATTTTGCATAAAAAAATAAAGTTTTAACATTAAAAACTTAGTTTTCTCTATGTAGATCATGCTCATATATATATATATATTTCAAATTACACATTTTAGACTAAGTTGAGCTAAATGAACACACATATACCTCTTAAGACGTGTGAAAATTTGCAAGGACACGCATTTCATTTAATGGAAAATTGACAGATTATACGACACTACATTTTTTTGAAAAAAAAACCTTAGGACAACAACATAATTCTCCACAAATTTTCTTTTTACTCTGAATCAAAATTCACATTTCTTATATGAATTTTGAGGGCTTCAATTCAATAAACGAGTAAAATTTTGAAATTTCATTGCCACATTTGGCCCAAAAGTGTAACCATCTTCATGCATTCACCCTAAATAATAACATAAAATGGGTCCTCACAATAGGGCATGCCCATGGGAGGGTTCCCCAATGGTTATTTTTTCCTTAAACATCTTGGTGTTGGGAAAACCATCAAAATATTAATGTGAGAAGACTTATGGATCTCCTTAAGTCATATATCCTTTCGATCCAATAAATTATGGGATAGAGATATAGAGTTATCAAGGAGCTTTCAAAGTTATGGAAGGAGAGAGAATTTTTTGGATTGTACTCTAAAAGTATATTTAAGACCTCGCTAATTAGGCGGAGGGAAAAATATCATAGATCGACCACCTCTCTTGTCTTGAATTGAAGAATTTCCCTTGATCTTTACTCCTTGAAGCTAGGGAAAGTCTTCAACTTTGTCCATTTATGTGGGTCTTATGAGAAAAGGGTCCCTTTTAAGGAAAATTCATTAGATTGGTAGTTTATAGATTCAAGGTGAAAAGTTATTGACTAGTGAGGATATTAATTAAACTACTAGAGGAGTTGAAGCTAAGGGAATTGTATCAAGAAGGACCCACTTCCAAACTTGTTTCTACAAAATCTTAATCAGGTTGGGTTGGTAGATGTGGAGATAATTAAAATTACTCCAACCTAGAAGAATATTAGGGTGGGGCAGGAGTACATTGCTAAATGGATTGACAAGTTTTAGTGTTTGAAATTGTTGTATAGGATTAAAAGAAAAGAGGATCCTAAGTTGACATAATGGGGGGATTCATATCACCTTTTGATATTTTTTAAAATGAAAAGGGAATATCGGAAACCTAATATTCCTTTTAAATTTAATAAACAATGGCTAAGGGATGAAGGGTTTATTAATATAGTCAATTTGAAATGGGTGAGATATGATTCCTCTTCACAAGAATCAGATGGAATCCATATGTGAATGAACCTAAAAAAGGTTAAATCTGTCATTATAAAGCGGGATTTTGATCAAAGGAATAAAGAGGAGCATAATCTATTATATATTGAGGAGGATATAGGAAATGAAAATGATAGGCTAAGGTTTAGGTATTTGTAAGATACCAATAGGAAATTGACCGAAAATAGGAAGCCTAAAGGATAATAAAAAGAAAGGTTCTTTGGTTAGACAATGGGGATGATAATTCTAGATTCTTCCATAATTAGTTTAGCCATCCACAAGATATCGTAGAATAAATGAAAAGTGGAAAGGGAATAAAGATAAGTCTTTTAAGGAGACAGATCACATGAGGGTATCATATTTGAAAATTATTTAAAATGAGTCTGCAAGAATCAAGATAGTTGAAGCTGTAAAGTTAACCTCATTTTCCCCTAGTTTTATAAGGAAAGGAGGAGACTACATTGTTGATAAAGTATCTAAGGAAGATTTAGAAGTGGTATTGGCTTCCTTTCAAAGAGATAAGAGCCCTAGGATTGATGGTGGCTATCAAATTCCTCGGGTTATATGATATGTTAGAGGAGTTGCTAAGGGTTGTAATGTACCCAATTCATCATACATGTATTCCAATACAAAAATTTTAGACAATTCCAAAAAAAATAAAATTTATGATATTTTAATTAAGAATGTAAGTCATCCAATCCAATTCATGTCACATAAAGTAAATTAAAATACATTTAAAAAGAAACAACCATAAAATAACAAGCAAACATTCATAATAAAATAATAAAATATTTCATATTAATAAATAACACAAAAGTACCCATATTTCTTCAAATTATCCTTCAATTGGTTATAAGCAAAGAAATTTCCACCCAACTGTTGAAATATGGCAACAAGAATATTCCAATTTAATTTTTCCTTGAATTAAATTGTGAATTAAAATTGAATTTAGTCTTAACAACTACTTTGAAATAATTAATTAATTTATTTTAAATTAATTAGTTGGAGAAATTCAAGTTAGAAGTCTTTCTGAAGTCATGCAAGAGTTATCCCTTAAATTAAGGAGATAAGATTGAGTTATATTTGAGTTGTAATTAGTTAACTCAGTGTATTGAGTTAGGTCCAGTTAAATTAGTTCCAAACTGTTTGAGGAACTAATAGTGAGTTAACAGTCAGTTGATGCATAAATGCACTCAACTAGTGCTACTCCAGTTAACTGAAGATTCCCTCATCAGAAACTCATGCATGTCTATTCTGAGAAAAACCTAGTTGAGATTAATGTTCAAGGACATTGTACTATCAGTTACATGTGTTTTCTCATGGAGAAAACTCATGCATGCAATCAAGGATTCATCCTTGAGGATTGCGCAGTTTTGAAGGCTTGGTTTTCCACTTGGTAATAGGCTAATCATCCACAAGGAACATCACAAGGAAATAGGAGCTTGGAGGGCAGAGAGGAAGGCTAGAGAGAATCCAAGATTGCCTGTGATCATCTGTGAGGATTATACTGAGAGCTGGCTAGCTGTGAGAGCTAAAGCTTTGTATAATTCCTATGTATTTCCACCATGTATGACAATACAATAGTGTGGAGTTTTTAGCTGAGAGTTTCCCCTAGTATTTTCATGTGTATTGTGCCATTGATTCTTCTTCTTCTGGTTATATTGTTCAACTCGATCTTTAAGCTTCCGCAAATTGATAGTAGAAGTAGGTTATAGTATTCTGCTTTGATTTATATTGCATTATCGGGTTAACCTATCACAGATTTTATACACGGTATCAGAGCTGTGAATAGTATACTAAGAAGAGAATTTGAAGTTTGAAGTTTGGGGTTGCAAGTGCAAATTGAATTCATATCATACTTCAAGGTTGGCCAATGGAGTTCTATGGCTTGGAAGGTAGCTCGCATTACATAGCATGGAAAGATAGAATGGAGGTTGTATTAGAAGACAATGGCTTGAAGGAATTCATTGATCAAGAAATCCCAAAGCCGGCTTCAACTAATGCACAAGATTTGGTTGAGTGGAAGAAGCGTGTGGCAAAGGTGAGACAGATCATCCTTGAGGGAGTTCGAGACCATATTTTCTTGAGTCTCCATGGGAAGGATACTCCATTTTCAGTGTGGAAGACATTGAAGGACCTATACCAAAACAGTAGCGACCAGAGGAAATTGGCGCTCAAGGATAAGCTTCAAAGAATCAATATGGAGAAGGGCGATATTATTTCCACATATCTAAACAAGCTCACCACCTGCAGAGATGAGCTTGGCAATGTGGGAATAACTACTGTCGATGATGATATGGTGAGCCTCGCTCTCCTTGGCCTTCCAAAGAGTTGGAATAGCTACCAGGACTCTGTGAATGGAAGGGAGAAACTGCAGGATTGGGAACGACTATGATTGGATCTTATGCAAGAGGAGATCAGGAGAAGCACACAAGATAGTTCTTCATCTAAGAATAATGATGAAGAAAATCTGGCCTTTGCAAGTAAGGCAAGGAAAGGGAAGGGGAAGGCTTCCCATTTCAAATTGAATTCTTCTCATGGAGGGAAGAAGGGTGACATGTCTACAGTAAGATGGTTTAATTGTCACAAGATGGGACATTATGTGACTAATTTCCCATCAAATAAGTCCAAGAGGGGATCCTTGGAAGGATCAGAAGGTGAGGCATTAGCCTCTCAGTTCGAAATGGACTTTAGCCTCATCACATGCATGGTGTCATCAATGATGGGTTGTGCCTGGTATCTTGATAGTGGAGCCTCATTCCACATGACTGATGATAAAAAATTATTTAGTGCCTTGGAGGAGAAAGACCTCAATATGCGCGTAGAGATGGGTGATGACAGAAGGTATAGTGTTTCAGGAGTGGGCACAATTTCTTTTCAGAGGGAGCATGGAGCTCCTATCACCTTGACAGATGTGATGTATGTGCCTGGACTGAAGAAGAACTTGGTATCAGTCGCGATGTTGGAAGACAAAGGCTACGATGTTGTCTTCAGTAAAGGAAAGGCATTCCTAAGACACATAGCCACGGGTCAGACCAAGAGGATAGGGATTTGGGTGAAGAATCTCTATAAACTAGAGGTAGATGATTGTGCAGCATTGCGTACAAAAGCAGAATTGGTGCAAAGCCAAGACATTGGTGAGTTGTGGCACAGGTAGTTGGCCCATTTACATCATGGGTTTTTGAAGATAATGCAGCAGATATCTACAAGACTTCCCAAAGTTAAACTTGAGCAAGTTGAGCATGCAAAGGTTGTACCTTGGGAAAGTACACCAAGTTTTCCTTTCATGATCAAGACAGTCGAGCAGAGGCTATCTTAGAGTGAGTTCATATTGATTTGTGTGGACCATTCTCGATGGCATCCACAGCGAAGCAAATGTATTATGTGATTTTCATTGATGACTATTCTCGTAAATGTTGGATTTATTTCATGCAGAAGAAGGACCAAACTTTCACAAAGTTTTATGAGTTCAAAGCTTTGGTCGAGAAAGAGTCAGGGAAGAAGATCAAGGCCTTGAGAAGCAACAACGGTGGAGAATATGTCTCTCAATAGTTTAAGGACTTCTATGCAGCAGAAGGAATTAAATGAGAGTTGACAGCACCTCATAACCCACAGCAGAATGGGGTGGCCGAGAGGAAGAACAGAACTATTGTAGGGGTAGCACGGGCAATGCTGCATGACCAAGGCCTACCACTTCACTTGTGGGTTGAGGCATGCAACACAACAGTCTATTTACATAATAGAAGCCCGCATTGCATACTTGGGATGAAGACACCAGAGGAAGATTTCTCCGGTAAGAGACCAGATGTGGGTCACTTCAGGATCTTTGGCTCATCGGTATATTTCCATGTGACAAAGGATGCACGGAAGAAGCTTGAGCCGACAACAGAGTTGGGGATATTTGTGGGGTACACTGATACACCTCACAACTATTGGGTGTACTTGCCTACCAGTTGGAGGACAGTGGTTCGCAGAGATCTCAAGTTTGATGAGAAGAAGGCCATGCGAGTTTCCCTTGAGAGGGAGCTCCAACTACAGGCTATGGAGGAACTGTTGGTTCCTAAGGAGGAGGAGCCTCAAACTGATGCAGAGCAGCCGCATGCAGAGGTTCCAGGAGTGGAGACATCCACTCAAGCAGAGTCTTCCAGAGATGGACGGAAGTGCACAAGAGAAGCTAACAGATTGTTGGAGGATGCAAGAGAGAATGTGGGAGCACCATCTTCTCAGCGCAGACAGAGGAGATCACCTGAGAGGTACACTGGATACATGGCCCTTGCTAGGAAATGTTTTGAGACCGAGCCATCTTCCTTTGAGGAAGGAGTGCAATAACCGATTTGGGTTGATGTTATGGTGGAGAAGTATGACTCCATAGTTCGTAACAGTGTTTGGGACGTGGTTCCGAGACCGGAGAACAAGTCAGTTGTGTGTTCTCATTGGCTTTACAAGGTAAAGAAAGCTGTTGATGGTAGTGTGGAGAAGCATAAGGAAATATTTATTGCCCGTGGCTTTTCACAGGTCAAGAGGATCATGTTTCTACAGTATATTTTGACGAAGGAGTAAGATGCTGACATTTTCACAAAGGCATTGTCAAAGTGTAAATTCGAATTCCATAGAGACAGGATCGGGGTGATAGATAATCCCTTTCTTGTTGAGAGGGAGTGTTGCAATATGGAAACAAGAATATTCCAATTTAATTTGTCCTTGAATTAAATTGTGAATTAAAATCGAATTTAGTCTTAACAGCTACTTGGAAATAATTAATTAATTTATTTTAAATTAATTAGTTGGAGAAATTCAAGTTAGAAGTCTTTCTGAAGTCATGCAAGAGTTATCCCTTAAATTAAGGAGATAAGATTGAGTTATATTTGAGTTGTAATTAATTAACTCAGTTTACTGAGTTAAGTCCAGTTAAATTAGTTCCAAACTGTTTGAGGAACTAATAATGAGTTAACAGTCAGTTGATGCATTAATGCACTCAACTAGTGCTACTCCAGTTAACTAAAGATTCCCTCATGAGAAACTCATGCATGTCTATTCTGAAAAAGACCCAATTGAGATTAATGTTCAAGGACAATGTACTATCAATTGCATGAGTTTTCTCTATCAATTGCATGTGTTTTCTCATGGAGAAAACTCATGCATGCAGTCAAGGATTCATCCTTGAGGATTGCGCAGTTTTGAAGGCTTGGTTTTCCACTTGGTAATAGGCTAATCATCCACAAGGAACAACACAAGGAAATAGGAGCTTGGAGGGCAGAGGGGAAGGCTGGAGAGAAGCCAAGATTGCCTGTGAGCATCTCTGAGGATTGTACTGAGAGCTCACTAGCTATGAGAGCTAAGGCTTTGTATAATTCCTATGTATTTCCACCATGTATGATAATACAATAGTGTGGGGTTTTTAGCTGATACTTTCCCCAAAGTATTTTCATATGTATTGTGCCATTAATTCTTCTTCTTTTGGTTATATTGTTCAGCTCGATCTTTAAGCTTCCGCAAATTGATAGTAGAAGTAGGTTATAGTATTCTACTTTGATTTATATTGCATTATCCGGTTAACCTATCACAAATTTTCTGCACCAACCATAGGAAATATGTTACATAAGTTCTTTGTAATAGAGGCTACCACCAGGGGTGGCATGGTACTTTATGACCCTAATGAGGACAAAGTGTTCAAGTATGGCATGGGGTCTTAGTCATATGACAAATAATCAAGCAGAGATATATGGTCTCTACTAGATACTTTTGTTAGTCAAAGATTATTAGGTGGAAACACTTACGATTATGGGAGCTTCTCTTCTAACCTTGCATCATTTGGTCAAACATCAGGAAAAGAATCAGGAAAATTATAAAGGATATCCATTCAAATCATATTACGGCGTCCTAAGAGACTTCAACATAGAATTAGACAAATATGCTACTAACTAAGAGTGTAAATTTAAGATAGGAGAATTAAAGATTAATGGCCAAATCAAGCTTGCTATAATTTCCTAATGGTGAATGAAGTCTATTAAAAGGATTCCCTAGTAATGTTATGTCTTGTGCATTTTTGTGTTTTGTTGAGCATTTTTGTAAGGTATTCACTTACAAAATCCCTCATTTTATTGCTCAGGTAGATTCCCCTTAGCAAAATCATGTATTCCTATTGGAAAAGAGAAAACAATTCGAAAATTTTGATGAATTAGCTCTATAATTCTTAATGCATTTATTATGAACCATGAAAATAATTATATAATACAAATACTATTTCCAATTAAAATAATAGAAACTACTACCTAAATAAAGCTATGAATCCATAAGAGAAATTTCCTGGATTAAATTTGATTTCTCTACAAATTCAAAACAAATTCTTACTTAAGCATTCCCAAATCCTTCAAAACAAATTCTTACTAAAGCATTCCCAAATCTACTAAGATGTCTTCTCTCTCACCATGTACAACACCAAGAATGGTATCGGCTTCACTACTAAATGATTTGGTCGTTTTAAACTTCGTTCCAAACCACTAAAGAAAATAATTAATAAGCAACTTCAAATAATTAATAAACAAATTTAAATGGACAAGTAAAAGCCTTGGGCTTCTATGATAGAGTGAGTGGTACTAAAAATTGTTCGTATATTTTTTATGATTTTTTTGTTCTTAAAGCAATTTTGACCCAGGATAGCCACAATTATGCAAAGCTAATAAACTAAATATATTTTACATCAAATCTACAATCTATAAATCAACCTTACGGTGGACCTTTTCTAAAGTTCTTCTCTGTTGTACAACTATAGAAAATTGTAGATGATTTTTCAAAAGCAAAGTCTGCAACGAGAAGTGAACCATGTATCGTGGAGGTAAATTTATTTTAAGTTGATACCTAAAATTTGACATAAATCTATGGAACTCTTTAATCTATATAACTCCTTATTCTGATAATTTAGATTTATTTTTATTTATAGAATTTTGAAGAATGTTGTAATATGCTTTGCCAATGGACAGGTGCTATCGTCGACTAGTCCTATGTTTGTTTTGAAGGATGTGCTCTCATGGACTCGTCTTATGTAGTCTTTGTATCAAGTTTAAAACTTGATATGGAACAATACTCTTTATCATTCAAGTTGTAATAAAATGTTAGCCTTTTTTTAAATTTATTAATAAGATATATAGTTAAAATAAATTATTATTTTAATATAGCAATTTTTGTTTTAATCTTTAATTGTAATTTAATTGGCGATGGTGGTGAAAATGAAGCGTTATATCAGGCAGTTAGAGATTCAAATCCCCCAATTTCCCTGTGTCTGCAAAAGAGATATATATAGACACCTATGTATAATAGTGATAGTAGTTGGAATCAATTCTATGTCACACAAGTATGAAATTGGCTCAATTACCAATTCATCTAGTCCGGTACAATGAAAACCTCCATTATTACAAAGTTGAATCCAAAATAATCCAAAGTTAGCAATATTTTGTGCTTCCACTTAAATCCACTAAAACAATGTAACAACCACTTCCTAGCAAAATCAAAAGTTCTAAAAAATAGATTTACTATTGCCTGTTCTCAAGATTTAAATACTTTCTTTTCTCAAGCAAAATGTTAAAAAGCATAATTGTCCTATAATTAAGGTTCTACATGTAATGTTTGAAGGCACAAACTCTTATTTTTTTTATATATTATAATGTTGTCATGTGTATGGACCTAAGGTCATATTCATAAGTTAAGAATTCTTCTAACAATGGTCAAACCTCAAACTTTATAACTTAATTTAATATGAAGTTCTAGACTATTCTAAAATACTTGGCATTCCCCGCCAGAGACACATGGTTGTGTGTGTGCCATTGATCAAGGAGTTGATCTGACGATTTGTTTAATTTGAGAATTTGTTGGGTAACTAACCCGCCCTCGCTGGTGAATCTCCGAGGCATTTGCGTTTCTATCTTTGCCAGTCACTGCTTTGCTATAGGTCAAACCTTATCTCGGTTTACTAAGGAGTTTTGTTCTGGCACAAGGATATAGGTGAGATTGAACCTTAACTTTTGAACAAACTTAGTGAGTTTTTCCTTTCAGGTAAGGATTTTTGAGGTTGTTCCCTGACTAAGAGGGTTTGTTTACAGGTCGGGCAAGGTGCTTCAACAACAATATGGATTTATTGATATTGCATGTGTTTTAACTTCAATGTAGGTAAAATGAGGTGCCTCACCATGAAGCTTTCAGTTGTTTTGTTGTTCATAAATGTTATTTTTGACCACTGTGTAACATGCCATGGTGCAGGGTGAGGTAAAATTTTGCAGCAAGAATTCCAAGGTAAGAGATTTTGTCATATAAACTGTTGTGATTCCTAGCATACTTTCCTTACAAACTATTTTTTAATTCCTTGGTTGATGCTCTTGCAAGTAAAATTGCTCCCCATTTTTGAATGTTTAACGATGCTTTGAGTAGGAAATTCGTTTTTGAGTAGCCAACTTACTGCTAGAGCTTATATGCAGACCCTTCTCATTTGTAGGTTTCGTTTAACGCTCATAGTTCTTTCCTTGTTTTTCCAAGGGCTTCCAAGCTCAGACTGTGAAGAACATCGACAAGATATATAAGGGTTTCTTTCTTTCCAAAATTTGAATTGTATCATTACAAGCAACAAGTAAAATATAAGGTATTCATTGTTTGAACAACTACAAGCATACAACCCTAACCAAACTTCTATAGTGTAGCCAAACAAAATTTGCAGTGTATTGGCATGCTAGTACAAAATAAACCGACCATGTTCAATTAGTCATAAATAAATGTAGCAAAGTTTCAACAGTTACACTTTGACCATTTAAAAATAGGAAAACCAATTAATATCAAGAGTTGGATGACCAGTTACAGGAAAGCCATATCCCTACTGAACTAAAACTTAACCTAGATGAGGTCCCACACACGAACTGGAATGATCCATTTAAAATCCAACCGAATATTCCACAGAGGATGTGACAATCATTACAACCAACAAATGAAGAAAAACATGTCTAATATCCTGTAGAATGGTCCACAAGGATGGGACAATAATAACAACCATTACATCACATTCTCAATAAGTTAAGTACTAAAATAACCAAAATAGTTCAACTATCTTACCACATGTGAAAGAAAACATGAAATACAAACATATGTAGAAGAGTATTACAAAAATTCATAATCCATGCATGAAGAACATGATGGCCTTGAAGGCTTCTGTCATTAAGTAAAAGTTCCAAGACACATTTTTACAATGTACATCACTAGCTTTAGTAGTGGAATGTTGGAGCCACTCCTTGCTCCTCAAAGAATTGGCTTATCTCTCTAATTCCTTGCAGGAGGAGCCAAGGTGAAAAGTCTTTTACTCATACAATGAGGGAGTATATATAACCAATGGGTGATGCTTCCTCTCCTTGTGACTCTTTGACTACCCTCATGATTGTTTGACTTCCTATGATGTTTTAGCATACATGACTCTCCATACTACATATATGTCCTTTGGACTTCCACTTGACAATGAATACAATATACATGGTCCACAATGATGGTGTGGCATATGAAAACTCATGAAAAGACATGACATGGCACTGTTGATATGAACTGCTTGAATGATGTGCAAATGTCAAGCCACTAATGTTGTTGTGAATGATGTATACTTGAGAATGATCTTGTCTTCCACCTTGTCATGGCTTGGTGATAGGAATCTTCAATGATCTCAAGTCTTGAGTTGTGGTCACAAGTTGGTGAGTGAGTATACTTCTTTGGAGGAGCGAGCGTTCTTGACTTTAATGTTCCACTATTGGGGCTAGTGGTCCAACAATGGTGTACGTATGAATGGAACTTTCACTAATAAGAATAAAATCAGAGCCAACATGCTTTCATGCATATGTTGTGAATAAAGTAGGACTATTCTTTTTTTTTTTTAATGTATGTTATTTAACTTATGCTTATGCTTATGAACTATTTCATTTACATTTGTATGAATCTTGTTGAATGTGTGTTGTTGTATTAACTCATCTCTTTAACTTATGGACTATTCCACATCTTAGCTTATGATGTCATTACCCGCGTGTGTTCATTTCAATTTTCATACTATTACAGGCTTCCAAGGGGCACACTTTCTTTTCCCTTCTTGTGTTGGAACCTTCATGCATCGCACTTGGATTTCCACAGGGTCACACACTTTCTCTCACCCAAAGTTACCATACTTCACTCTGCGCATTTTCATAGTCAAGGCATAACATTACCACCCACTGTTGGGACTCCTACTCAAAATGGTGTGAGGTTTAGTTGGGACTTCATATCAGGGAGATCCCCTGAATGTTCGCGGGTCCAAAACCGTCAACAGGTCCATAAACATTAGAGTAGATCCTTTCAAAGATTGCATGTGTTTTTGTGTCCCAATCATGGAATGTGGATTTTGTCTACTTCCCTAAAGTACATCCTTTTCATACATACTGCTACTCAAGTGCTCATTTGGAAAGGCCTATGGTTATCTGTTGCATAATCTTCAAAGTGCTATGATGCAAATGGCCAAACCTTCTATGCCAAAGTTCACCAACATCGCTACTCTGCACCTTCTTTTCCTTTGTGCTCAATGCAACATAATCCTTCATATCTATCTTGTATAGGTTCTTCACACAAACCGTGATATGCTTCACATGTCTCATGGATATGTGTCTCAAGAATGCATTTCTTTTGTTGAAGATCACATCATAACCACACTCTTCCAAAACTGCGAAAGAGGCGAGATTTTTCTTTAGGTTCAGAATAAACATGACGTCCTTGATCTTGAGGGGGGATCCTGACTCCCTCTGAAAGGTGATTGTACCAATCTCATTCGTGTTATACCTTCCATCATCCCCCATATCGATGTGCATCTGCAAATATTTCTCCTCCAAGTCACTGAAAAAATATATATTGCCCATCTTATGGAATGATACACTTGAGTCCAAGTACCACATGCTCCCCATCGCTATGTTGGCCATGCATGCAATGAGGGTAAATTCAAGCTCGAGATGTGAATCCTAAGCTTCACCTACTACTTCTCCTGAGGTCTTCTTGCTTTCCTTCTTTTGTGGACACTTCATGGCATAGTGCATGAATTCGTGACAATGGAAGAATTTAATTTTCGAAAAATATTTCTTCTTGCCTCCTTGACTAGATTGTAGTTTGAATTGGGATTTATTCCCTTTTCCCATCTTTTCCTTTCCAACCAATGCAATTTTTTCTTCATCCTCACCCTTGGATGAAGTCCCATCTATGGTATTTCGCTTTATTTCCTCATGCACCAAATAAGACCATAAGCGCTCCCAAGTCACTAGTTTCTCCCTCCCATTCACCGAATCTTGATAGTTATGCCATCTCTTGAGAAGGCCGAAAAGGGCTAAGGTTACCAAGTATTATTTAGGGACATTAACACTGACCCTGCCAAGTTCATCATGACACTGTGTAAACTTGCTCAAATATTTTGGAATTGTGTCATTCTTCTGCATCTTGATACTTTGAAGTTTAAACTTGAGCATAAGCTTCATGTGGTCACTACTATTCTTGAACAATTCTGTCAGTTCTTTCCACATCATGAATGAAGTTTCTTTTTCGTGGAGATTCGAGACAATATGATCTCGTACTCCCTCCAAGATTATTCTCCACACATTGGCTACATATTTCTTCCACTAAGCAAGGCTTTGGGCATAAGATGCTCGAGGTTTTGCAACATCTATCTTGATGTATTCTAGCAATCCATTGTCATCCAATATTGCCTCCATGTGGTCCTTACATGAAAAAAAATTGGAGATGTCTTCCAAGTCATACTCTAGCCTTAGTCCATTGAAGGCTATATTCTTAGCTCTAAATAAAACCTGCTACACTAATCTTCAAATTCGAACCTCTGAGAAACAACTTTGAATTTCCATCTCTAATGTGAATCTAGCTCTAATACAATGTAGAATTAGGTTATAGATTTGCAACTACTCATAAAGTTCTAATCAAAATCACAAGACACAAACCTAGACTACTACTCTGTAGAAATTAATTCACAATTTAGAACAAAAAACTCAGACATGAAAGAATAAATAACACACATGCAACAAGTATTTTTATGGGGGGGGAATAATTTGCTAAAAAGTCGAATGCCTGATTACATTAATCAAATGAATATATATGTATTACAATTTATTTGCTCAACTGAGCTCACCCTGCAAGTGCACAACCTATCTCTCTACTCACTGAAGGTCTTTGACCCAAACTTAGTCAAAATTTTCCTCACCTTAAGCTCCTATTTACTTGCAATGTTCCTTGAGGAATTAGCTCTTATTATTTAGGAAATTTCCTCAATTGAATTGCGCAATTCCTTTAGGTTGATCGCGTGACTTCATGCAACATCGTTACACTCAATATTAGTCTACAATTGATGTTACACTGCCTTGGAATCTTCACCTCAACTGGGTAAATCAATTTTTCTACATGCACTATATATTTTGGGTTAATTGATCAATTAAATGGATGATCACAAGTTTGACTGAAGCCCCATTTATTAACTGACCTTCCATTAGTTCCTCCAAAAGCTAGAACTAGTAAAACTGAAAACAACTTGAGATGACCGACCTTGATTGCTACAAATTAGCAATCACACATGTAGAACTGAACTCTAACTCCTCCAACTTGAATTTACTGAGTAAATTGGGTGGAAAAAGCCATGTCACACTTGAAGTTAACATCATCCAAGTTGTCTGTTGATGTGGATATTCGAATTTTCTCAATTTAATCAAGGTAAAATGAAATTGAAAATTTCTTGCTGCAATTTTCAACACACATGGATGCGACGATCATTACAAACAATACAACACATTTCCAACAAGTTAAGCACCAAATTAACTAAATTGGTTCAATTACTTTAGTACATGTGAAAGCCATCATGAATCATAAACATTATAAGAATAGTCTTAAAGCATTGACAATCCATGCATGAAAATGAGTTGGCCAAAAGGCTTCAAGTATTAAGAAAAAGTTCCAAGATACATGAGTACAATGAACATCATTAGCTCCAATAGTGCAGCGTTAGAGCCACTACTTGCTCCCCAAAAATAGTATCTCTATTTCTCTAATGCCTTGTGGGAGAATCCAATGTTAAAATTATTTTGCATGAGTAATGAGGAATATTTTATAACTTGAGGCATGACTTTTCATATCCTCGTGACTCTTGACTTTCCAAATTCTAATGTCCTTTGGACTTCCAAATGAATTTTGGAATTACATATGACTCTTGTAATTACACATCTTATGGACTTCTATAAATGGATCTTTTGTGCATACATGACTCTAGGACTTTCGCTTCTTTGTCTTTACAATAATTACATGATTACATCATAACTTCCACATCATCATATGGTGAGACATGACAAGTCACTATCATTGATGAATGGGACTCATAGTGACTGATGACATGGAATTTCTTAAATAGGTGACATGGCTGCCACTCGTGTCTTTTCTCTTACATGCAGCTTCTGATCATCGATGCCTTCACCCTCCAATAGGTCTTTGATCTCATGGAGTCTTTAGGGGTGCTTTGATCGCCAATACTTCAACGTGTTCATTATTCTTGAATTCTTCCTTTAACTGCTCTCTTTTCCCAATATTCTTCATGCATCCTTTCCATGTTGTTCTCAAAATACCTATAACTACAATCACTCATGGCAAGAAAACTTCAGCTTGAAAAATATCCTATTGTAACATGTTTCATGCATTTTTTTGTTCATGTCTTAATAGTGTGCTCAGGAAGAGAAAGGAGAGATTTTGGGTGGAAGGGCACACTTCAAAATGTTGAAGGGTTGACGAGAGGAATATTTGAGGCTTTGGGATGTGCTCATGCACCAAGAGGAAAGAGATAATTTGAAGGGGGGGTGCAAGGCGCAAGTATGAAGGAAAAAGAATGAGGCTTTGGGCTTCCCAAGTGCATTGTGTGCTGAAGAGAGACAACGAGGGCACAGGGCACAAAGCTGAAGGCTGAAGGGAAAGGATTCAAGGATTTAGGGCGCGCTCATGTGCCTAGGAGGGCGTAGGGAACAATTTTGAAGGTTGAAGGGGTCATCCTATGGGCCTTCAGAGCACGCTCATGTGCTCAAGGAGGTTGCACTTCCTCGAGTCGAAGGAGTCCACTCAAAGGAAGACTCGGTTCTTCAAGGTGCATTTCAGAACAACAAAGGGGAATTATGCTTAGGAGTGTGCTATGCACTCTTGGAGGGTACAAGGTTAAATTTTTAACAACAAAGGATTCCTGCAGAAGGCTTGAGAGTGATTTTACTCTCCTAGCCTCAAAAAGTTCATTTTGTAATTAAAATTTGTCTAAGTGTGGAGGATAGAATAAGGGGCAGACACAATAAGTTTAGACATAGAATCATGTGTGATGCATACCAACTCATAAATACGACTTAGACAAACTTAAAAAATGATGAATAGACATCAAAACACCAGTTTACAAACACTCCTCGAGTACAATGTACAATGACCAAGGTCTTATTTATGTACAATGACCAAGATAGAAAACAAGACAGGACCCAACTTTACACGAAACACACAAAAACTGACACATACGAAGAGGAAAGAAAAAAATGAAAATATTGTACAAGAAACATAACTTAGAGCTACTATTGGAAGTAACATTTCAAATCTTGGCCATTTCAAGAAGAGGATCAGTCCTCCTGTCTAAGGATTTCAGATTGAAAGTATTATGACCAAGTTTTTCCTTGATGGTAAAAGGGCCAATCCATAGAGGTTGGAACTTTGTGTGTCTTCACGTCTCTTCATGATATTTGTTCCACTTCAATACTAATTCACTCACATCGAAACTCTTAGTCCCTACGGATTTCTTATCGAGCCAACCCTTAATACAATTTTGATGAATGGAAAATATTTCTCTGGCTTTGAGCCTTTCTTCCTCAAGTTTAAGAAAAGTGTTTATCCTGGTTTGAACCAGAAGGAAAGGTCTACTTTGGGAATCTTGGGAGAATTGCAAGGTTGGGAGATACAAGTTCGGAGGCAAGATAACTTATTTGTCGTAAACAAGAAAGTACGGTGAGGTTTTGAGGGGGGGATTAGGGGTTACATGACCAACCCATAGTGCATTGTTAACAACATTGTGCCAATTTCATTGTTCAGAGAAAATGGTTTTCTTGATTATGCAGATGTGATTTTTGTTTTTTGAGTAAGCTAAACCTTATCCCTATGGGTAATGTTTAGATGCATGATTTAATACAATACCATTTTCTAATGTGAATTCATAAAGTTTCAATGAAAAGAAATAAATTGCATTATCAAAGACAAGAGACATAGGAATGCCAAACCTGGTTATAATGTTATGCTTCAAGAAGTGGATGACTTCCTAGTCGTTAACTTGTCTTAAAGGAATTTCTCTTGTCCACTGAGTAAGAAAATCTATGATTGTTCGAATATATTAGTCTTGCTTCGACGAATTTGGAAAAAAATTCTCTAATAAAATCTAGTCCCCACTATTGGAAAGGTTCCTCGACTACTACTGGTAGCAGTGGAGCGACTGACTTTTGATCTTGACACACAAATCTCTAACAAGTTGGGCACTTGTGAACATAATCATGAGCATATTTGAATAAAGAGGGCCAATAATAACTAACCCTTATTACTTTATGTACATTTGGTCGCCCACATAGTGACCACCTGTTTGTCCGTCATGTAGATCTATTAATACCTTCTCTATATCCTAAGGCTTAAGGCATCTTAGCAAGACATTATTATGGGGATTTCTGAAAAGTACTCCATGAATAAGCTAATAAGATAGAGCTTTAAGGTGGATTTCCCTCTCTTCTCTATTTGATAAATGTGTGAGCAATGTGTCATGCTCTAAGAATTATCGTATGTCTAAATACCATGGTGTTGTAGATTAGGTCTGTGGGACTTGTTCAACATTATACATTTTTATTTCTTTCTCCCAATCTAAAATATATTTCTCGAGAGCATATCTTGCTTCGGATGCAAGTTGACAGAGGCCATGACCCTTAGTGGTATGAACTGGTTTAAAATCCAGATCATATTCTTGTAAGCAGGTCATCTAATATGCCCTCTTCTCACCCAACTCCTACTTCACAAAAAGTGTTCATACCACTGGATGAGCACAAAAATTACCATGTGAGCTTTAAGTAGATAGGTCCTAAGATAATTTACTGCCTTATACAAAACATAAGCTATTTATCAATGATGGGATAATTCATATCTAACCCCTATTGTTGTGGAGGTAAATCCCCTCTGCGGACAGAGGCGATCCCTACTAGCCCAAATAGGGTCTAGCAACAATCAAACAACGCTAACACGCAGGTTCCTAATTGCAAATTAAAGACCGATGATGAGGGCCTACCTGGATTCCAACGCTAGTACTTGTAGAAGAGTCGTCGCTCCCATTCCTTTGCTCCGGCTGGTCACAATCCCCACGATCCTCGTGAACGGACACCTGCACATGCAAAGAACGACACAAACACAAGCATAAAATCCAATAGATGCAACTATATATCAGTCAGAAAGGATATAACTCAATCACCATTATAAAGACAATAAGAGTGGAACCATAATGATAGTCGTCTATTATTGATAAACAAAGAAGAATACAACCATAGTTCTGACGTCAAATCCTTCTCAAGAGGGTCCAGCCAGCAAGTTCCTCAAGCATTCACCCTTGAAGATAGATCTCCCAAAACAAAGCTCTCTCACTCACAAGTTCACACAAGATCAAAACACTTCACAACCTTCCTCAAGCTCTCAATCAATCCCACACTTGTCACACCAGCTACCTATCAAACTCACAACACTATCAGCAACACTCCAAAGACTAAGAATTCCCAAACTAGCAGCTCATAGCAATGGTGGAGGCTTAAATAGGAGAAGGAGTCTCCATGAATGGTGGGAAGATGAGCTTATCTCCAAGGAAGGTGGCTCAAATGATGAAACAGACATGCCAGAGAAGGGAGGGCGACATATACAAGGCCAACAACCAGGTCCGGAGTCATCTGGAAGGTTGGCTGTTAGAACAAACTCACCCAGACTGGATCATCGCGGGTACATAACCGTACTGGAGCGCTGACATCGCTACTGCATAACGGAGAAGGTCATGTCATCGCGATCAAATATAAGCAACAGTCGCGCTGTCTCATAAAATCCGACCATCGCGGGAATCACGTGTACTTCCGCGATGGCAGCGCATATGGTCTGTTTTGGAGCGCTCATCAGCGCGTTTATTTTGACAACAGTCGCGATGATGCAGAAACTTTGGCAAAGTGGGTCATTTGGAAACATCAGAGAGCATGAGCATGAATGATTTGGACTCATGACATAGTAGGAAGACTGGGATGAAGGCAATGACAAATTATTGTGTAACAAATGCCCCCTAAAGTATGAAGCTCGAGAGAGTGGGAGGGGTGAAATGCTTTACAAAATTGACTGAACTGGAACACCACCGGGAAGAACCTGCACGCAAATACAACTGATATTTCTGATAATGAATTACATGTAGTCTAGGCATGGGTGCAGCCATCCAAAAGACATACGAAATAGGTCTGTGGTATGGATGCAGCCACCCAGCTAATGAGACCATGATGATAACAAAGGTATGGTCGCAACCATCCAGGAAGACTCAGGTATGGTCACAGCCATCCAGGAAGACTCAGGTATGGTCGCAGCCATCCATCAATGAGTCATGTAATAATCCACAAAATCGCAACCTGGATCTCAACAGACAAAATCCAGGGTCTTGCGCTCCATCTCGACCCGAACAAAGTACAAGTTCAAGCATGCGAATATGGGAGTTGAAGTCGAACATGCAAGAACATCATCTGATTACCAGTCAATGATGAAAACTGTTAACAGACGCGAGAGGTACCACCAATAATGACAATGGTCCTCAAGGTACTATAGGTACAATCTACGGCATGCGAATCAGTGAGCCGGCGTCGAACACCCGTAGAATCATTCGATCGGAGGCCAATGATGAAAACCTCGCGTCGAACACGAAGAACCTGCCATTGAGGCATGTAGGCTCCAAGGCACCTAAAGGGAGTCTCTAGGTCAACTTCCTGGATAATGAGCTGAAGTCGACAGGAAGTGACCTTGATCGAAGGTGGTCCATAATGCTTCCCACATCATCGACATGAGACAGAGAAGGATAAGATGTTTTGTGTGAGGTATCAGAGGGAGGTTGAGTATTCTGCAGAGGTCAACTTCTCTTGAACATATCGGCGGCACGACAGTGGACTTGGCAGTATTTGACATTAAATTATCAGGGGTCATGGTGACAAGGCAATGAGCAGATGAGATGTAAAACAGGATAACCCAAACCCACAGAGGCAAGTGTAAAAACAAGATGAGATGTCCCCACCCAAACACGAATGCAAACAAGTTCCATGTTCAAGAGCGACATACTGCCGACACGACAATGATTGTGGTTCCATTTTCCCCACCATTGCTGGCGAGTACCCCGGTTATTTTTTGATGACAAGCTTGACGGGGATAGCATATGCTTGAAAGGCGTCATTTTGACGGAATCCAATGTCATCAAGTTTTAACGAGCCTAACAGAGGAAAAACTCGGCGTCTTTTCATGTTTAGAGAGTTTGAAAAGACAGCAGAAAAGGAAACTCCAAGGTGTCCTTTTTCGTAAAGTTGTGTCTCTCGAGCCCGAAAAAGTATAAAACAATTCTCGAAAGAACCGCCCGACCATTACGATCGAGTACTTTTCATGAGTAGTGATTTCGACCTGAAAAAGTAAAAAAGTGATCGAAACCATGTCGCTTCGTAACCGTTAACGAACTTGAAACGACAAGGGTCCGACGATCTTTTCGTTTTTTACACGGTCGGAAAAGGGTTTAAAGACGACCGCCTCTCATTTACCTTTAACGAGTCGAGAGGACCAACTCGGCATTCTTTTCATCTTTAAACGGTCAGAAAAGAGCTAAAAGCAGACCTCCATTTTTATTCTCTTTAACGAGTCAAAAAGGGAAAATACTCGGCAATATTTTCATATTTTACAAGTCAGAAAAGAGCTTAAAGGTGACTCATCCTAGAGGAACGAGTGGTATAAAGGGTAGTAACTGGTTCCGGCAATGGTGGAACTGCTCAAAACATGTAATGGTCAAGAGGCTGGCTAATAAAACCACTCATCGTTGCGGTTCCTCAGGAAAGGAAAAACAACCAAGTGAGAGCATATGATCGGCCAAAGAGATGGTAGCAATGGAATGAAACAACCAAGGCTCATCTAGCAAAATTTAGTGGATAAAGCGGCAATCACAAGATATGAATTAGGCATGGGTTCATTTTTACACAAGCTTGAACCATGGAGAAGTCTGCTTGGATTCGGTTTCATGTTTACACAAGCTTGAAACAAAAAACTATGCTTGTTATGAGTTCGCATGCCCCCAGCATAATGACGCAAAATGAGGTACATGCCCCCCAAGCTTCATTACATTCAACAAAGTGGATGGAATGAAGGTTCACTTTCGAGATCTTGGAAAGACTCGACTGGTATTTTACGAGATATTAATCAAAGACTTGATTTGGAAAAGGAGAAGTTGTTTCATTTTTTAATGAGGTTGACACAGTAAAAGAACTATCCTCATAACCCTTGTTTCATTTTTTAACGAGCTTGACACAAGATCAGGAACTATGCTCGAACACCTTGTTTCTTTTTTTAACGAGGTCGACACAAGATCAAAAACTATCCTCGGGACACTTTGTTTCGTTTTTTAACGAGGTCGCCACAAGATCAAAACTATCCTCAGACACCTTGTTTCGTTTTTTAACGAGGTCGTCACAAGATCAAAACTATCCTCGGACACCTTGTTTCATTTGTTAAGGAGATTGACACAGGGAAGGAACTATGCTTCGACCAGACCCAGTTTCATTTTTTACGAAGCTTGATATAGGAAAGGGAACTATGCTCCGAACGAACTTCATGATAATGAACAGGAAGTCGTCACTTCCAAGAATGGCACTCCCGGTGGAAGGACAACATCTTGGAAGTCAGGACCCAATGCCCCCAGGACATTATGCACAACGGCATCATCATGGGATACATGCACGGGGTAGGTAGCCACGTAGTTGACCTGCGGTGGGGCAGACACAACCGGTGGATAAAAACCAGGAGGGGTGGCAGCTGCGCAGGAGGCACCGGGGGACTAAAGAATGATAATTGATCGATAGTCACGATTATCCCGTTGTGTGGAAAGCAAACTACACGGAAAAGTGAGGAGACAAGGGCCCCCATGGGATAAACATAGTCACGGCCAAGGAGAAGACTGAAATCTAAAGCACCTTGGACAACCAGTACGTCCATATAGACTGTTTTGCCTCCCAAAGTAATAGGAAATTTTGGGAGGACCCCTAGAGGTTGACTGGTTCCCCCGTCAAATGCTAACAGATTCCATGCGACCGGCCCAAGCTGCGGGGAACCTAAAGCTTGCCATGTAGTGGACGACATAAGACTGACAGACGCACCTTCATCCAAAACAGTGCCAGGTACTGCCTTATCATAGGAAAGTACTGTAATCTGGAAAGGCACATGGGATGGAAGGCGGAAAGCAGTCAGGTGACTCCAGTCGAAGGAGATGGCCAAACTACTTGGTGGGGGAATCATATGATTGCCCCCCTACGCTACAGGAGACGAAGAAGGACCCTCTTGATCAGCGAGGATAGGAGGGTCGTTCTGAGACTCAGGAGAATCTGATGAGACGAGAAGAACATGAGCAGTAGAATCATGATGCTCCTCCGGAACAGAGTAATCAACAGGGGGTGAACCCAAGTCAACACTCTCTCCGACCAATGGTTGGTCTGGAGCAGGCTTGGCACAGCCAGGTTCGGAAGGAGGAGGACAGACAAGAGAAGAATCTTAGTCGATCTCTTTGTCCACAGGGAGGGGGTCAGAAGAGAGCCTCTGATAACCAACAGGAGGTTGGGGTGGAGAAGCTGTAAGACTTTCCAAAACAGCGGAAGCTTTATCTATGAGCGGACAAAGGTGAAGGGGATGATTGCCCTCACATAGTCTACAGGGGATTCGAATCTTCCCTTTCTTCTGAATGTTGTTAGTTGATAGGGTGGCGTCGCCTTGAGTTTCAGAGGATGACGAAGGACGAGCCGGGTCATGAGACCATACTTCTAGGATCCTGGGAATACCAGGACAATCACGAAGAATATGGTCACCCTCGCACAACTTACAAGGGAATTTGACCTTCCATGGAGGAGCAGAAGGTGGCTCGACTTGAGTTGTACTTTTAACCTCTCGCCTAGGAGACTTCTTCTTCTTCGTCTTCTTCTTCTTCTTCTTAGCCACCTGGTTACTTGAATCCAGACTTTCACCAGGCGAAGTAGAAGATGAGGACGCAGAAACAGGCGAAGAAGGGGAGAGGTCCACCTTAGAATCAACATGATGTTGTTCGGGTGGAGGAACTGATTGACCAGCAGTTGAGACGGTAGGGACCAGAGAGGTTGAGAACAACCAAACAGGCAACCCAACAGTTAACCCAGGAAGGGACAACGTTGCCATGTAAGGAGCACCAACATTTCCAAAAGGAGGGAAATGACCAGGATTCCCATCAGAGGGGATTCCTGGGTTGGTAAACTCCGAAAAAGTTGCCATCACAAACGAGAAAGAACCCTACTCAAACTAACGCAAACAAGATCTAACCGGGTAAATGTGAATCGTGGCCGAATAAATTTTAAGACGCAAGGACATAACTTGACCTTTTCATTTTTTAAGAGTCGAGAAAAGGATAAAAAGATGACTCTAGTCGCCTTCGAATGTTTAATGAGCCTAAAGTGACAAGTGCTCAGATGGACCTTTTCTTTTAGGGAGTCCGAAAAGGAACGAAAGTGACTACTCTGGAGAGCTAGGCAAAAGGGTTTACCAAACAAATCCGTAAAACTGCATATACACCTTGGCAGTCATATGAAAACCAAGGACTTTCTGTATGACAGTCAATCTTCCCGAATGCTGTGTTCGGTGCGTTACGGCTTGTAAGGCGGCAGACATGGCTTCCTATGGATAAAGGATGATAACCTAGTGGGGTCTCCCCATATACTCGATGGTACGTGGGAGCTCAAATCCGTGCTAGACCACTATTGCGTCACGGAAGGAGGAATCACCCAACCTTGAGTGAAACAAAAGTGACTAGGTTTAACGACGTCGGAGCACGTCTCTAGCCTAGACCTCTAAACAGTGTGCGTTATGTTCCAATGCGTTGTTAGATTCATTCAATTCGTTTTAAAGTTGATCTTGTATTAGGTTTCAGTTTTCAGGCCTTACCGTATGTAATCTCTCAAAATTCCCTAAATGCAAACTATATGCCAAAATATTTCATTTCATTCGATGAATGCTAATTACGAGAGGGTTTGAGGGCTTTCACACAAACGAAATGATCACAAAACAACAAATCACTTCCCTAATGCAGCTAATGGAAATTAACAAACTTTTCTTCGAGATCACTAATCACTAATCAAAATGAAAAGCTTCTAATTCTCATTAACTAATACAAAGCAAAAGAGATTTTTCCTTTTGTTGATGGCAAAGTGCATTAAACAAACTTTGAGAAATGATAACAAACAAATGTGGAAAACCGGTTGACCCCAAACAATTGTGATCTATGTCCGGGTAGTGAAAAGAAATCGAAACAATGTCAAGATTGGTTCAACAACGATCACTTAAATAATCAACCAAAAGCAAGCAAAGAGGAAGGCTCAATCAAACCAATAGCAAGCAGTAAACGAACCTTTGCAAACAAGTAACCAAGAAACGATGATCCAACAAGCTTGGAATAATAAAACTAGGTCACAAAGCAAAAAGGCAAGATTCGCTCAACAAAACTCACAAGAGAGTGCTTCAACCTCCAGACAGTGAAGAGCAAGTCATAAACCAAGTGAGAACAGCAGGGGATAGCAAGACCAACAGGTTCAGGAGGCAGAATTGAAGAAATTCAATTCTACAGGAATCAGCGCGGGTGATACACAGCAACAATGCGCTGATAAAGAACTACGCGTAGCAACAATGCGATGTCAGCACGGAAGTACACGCCTTACCCGCGATGGTCTGATTTACAGAACCATCGCGTCTATTAGGTGTATTAACGCGATGAACGGGAGATCTCATAAAGGGGTGCGTGATGACAGCGCGACTGTTTAATTATAAAACACGATGATGTTCAAAGACAGCCACAATCAAGCCAAAAACTCCCAAACCAAGATAGTCAATATTTAAACAAACAAGGCATCTCCCAGACCAAACCAGGAAACCAAGAAACAGAGAACTAATCCCCAAATTTTGAAAAGAGACCAAAACAAAAACTCAAGGGAGGAATGAACAAAAAGGGACAAAGGCCAGCTCCAAGCTGTTTAGTCCGTAAACCAAACCGGAGATTGACTGAAGTGGCGTTGATCTACTTCGCTAATGCAGAGCAATAGCGTTTCGAAGGCTATCTGGCTGTACTTCAGGCTCCGTCTAAGGTTTACAAATCAAACAAAAAAGCTCCCCAACGGAGTCGCCAAATTGTTGTGGAGGTAAATCCCCTCTGCGGACAAAGGCGATCCCTACTAGCCCAAGTAGGGTCTAGCAACAATCAAACAACGCTAACACGCAGGTTCCTAATTGAAAATTAAAGACCAATGATGAGGGCCTACCTGGATTCCAACACTAGTACTTGTAGAAGAGTCGTCACTCCCGTTCTTTTGCTCCGGCTAGTCACAATCCCCACGATCCTTGTGAACGGGCAACTGCACATGCAAAGAACGACACAAACACAAGCATAAAATCCAATAGATGCAACTATATATCAGTCAGAAAGGATATAACTCAATCACCATTATAAAGACAATAAGAGTGGAACCATAATGATAGTCGTCTATTATTGATAAACAAAGAAGAATACAACCATAGTTCTGACGTCAAATCCTTCTCAAGAGGGTCCAACCAGCAAGTTCCTCAAGCATTCACCCTTGAAGATAGATCCCCCAAAACAAAGCTCTATCACTCACAAGTTCACACAAGATCAAAACACTTCACAACCTTCCTCAAGCTCTCAATCAATCCCACACTTGTCACACCAGCTACCTATCAATCTCACAACACTATCAACAACACTCCAAAGACTAAGAATTCCCAAACTAGCAGCTCATAGTAATGGTGGAGGCTTAAATAGGAGAAGGAGTCTCCATGAATGGTGGGAAGATGAGCTTATCTCCAAGGAAGGTGGCTCAAATGACGAAACAGACATGCCAGAGAAGGGAGGGCGACATATACAAGGCCAACAACCAGGTCTGGAGTCATCTGGAAGGCCGGCTGTTAGAACAAACTCGCCCAGACTGGATCATCGCGGGTACATAACCGTACAGGAGTGCTGACATCGCTACTGCATAATGGAGAAGGTCATGTCATCGCGATCAAATATAAGCAACAGTCGCGTTGTCTCATAAAATCCGACCATCGCGGGAATCATGTGTACTTCCGCGATGGCAACGCGTATGGTCTGTGTTGGATACCTATACCAATAGGTTTCATATTTCATGATTGGCAAGAGAAAATCCAAATATGCTCTGCTTTGAGTTCACAAAGATCCCATATTTCCTAAAAAAAAACAAGAAGGTGTGTAAAGTGTTTCAAATGTTGATGACCTTATTTCAAATTTTGATGGATGATCCAACAGTCTAATCTGGATCATGCCGTGTGTTCAATTTTGTGTTGTAGACTAGAGAAAAAAGTCTGTCCAAACTGTTTAATCTTGGCAGACAACTAGTTTAGGTAGAGAAGAAAAGGATCCCAACAGCTTAATCTGGGACCTTGAAAGAGATAAGGGTAGAAGTAGATAGAAAAAGCAAAAGAAAAAGCCAAGGAAAAGAAAAGGCAAGTAAGGGTCTGCAAGTCCAAATGCACCCTCCAAGAAGAAATAAAATGCTAGGCAAGTAGCTGGGTAGGTAGCAGGGGTTGCAGAAAGGTATCCCTATCATTGCAAGGTTGATGATGGTGGGCAGCAAGGCAAAAGATTACAGCTGGAAGCATGACTAATTTCCCTCACTCCCCTCCAATTTCATTTCTAACATTCCCTCACTGGCCTGAGATTCATGGAAAAGACTAAGTTTTCATAGTGGTTCTTGATCTTTAAAAACCACATTTCTTATCTAAAGTTCTTTTCATTTTGATCTACTCTTGAAACCAAGCTTGTTTCATATAAACTCAATGATTTCCACATCCACTTACCTCCTCCTCCACAACTAACACTAACCCTATTGTACAAATCCCTTATATCGCCTTTCTCCCTAATATTACTAACACCAAGGTGTATAAATCCCAGCATTATCTACATATTCTCCTTTTGGCATTATAGCCAAGTAAATGGTCCAAGGAGACTTCAGTCCACCTGGGACTGTGGTCAACCTTGTCTTGGATGTGCTCTGACCCCTGGTTATGAGCAGAAATCCTGTCCCTCAAGCCCTTACCGTCTCTCTGCTGAAAGCGCACAGAAAACCCCCTTTTCCTATGAAAACCCCTGAAAAGGCCCAAAAAACCCAAAACTGCGAAAAAACCCACTTGCCTATAGTCCTCCGCCCAAAAATTAAACTGAATATTTTATTGCGCTGGCGGGACCCCTCCCCAACATGCTCGACCAGTCGGAAGGCCCGCCAGCCGTCAAATCTCCAGCGCCCAGATCTAAGGGTGGGCGGTCAATTTCAGATCTCGATGTGCCGACATTTAGCGTCCGGGGAAAGCGGTTTTACCTATCCCGTACAATGGACGCGTGGCGGGCGGTAAGGTTGTTCGGAGCCCTCCTCCCACTTACCGCCTTTGCCCAAAGGTGGTGCGGGGAACCCACTTACCGCCACCCCGTATACCGCTACCCCACACGTCATGCCTACACGTCATGTCCACGCCGCTCTGACGTCACCCCGCCGGTGCCCGCCCCATCGTCCCTTGGTCCTCCACGCGGGCCCGCCTTTGCGCCCGCCCGCCACCGTGTCCTGCCGACCTGGCTAACACCTCAGCATCCACGTCACCCCTCACCTGGGCCCCGCCATGACGTCATGCTGACGTCATCGGCGGAAAAGCGCCAAATTCATACTTTTGCCAAATTTACCGTTTTAAACGGCTAAACGCATATTTTTCGCTTATTTTGCATGCGAAGCTGAACTAGCCGTTGTCAAGCCTGCTGCTGCGAAATCTTGCATTCAGCCATCAAATTCGACAAGTAAACCGTTCAAAGTTCGAGGCTTGACTGCATTAAGCCTTTGCAACCCAGCTCGCAAGCTTCCAGGTCGATTTGCCAGGTATTTTGCCGTCTTCTCCCATTCTGCCTGTGAATTCCAATTTTCTGCAAAATCACCATTAAAGTCTGCTAAAAACTCTAAATTTAGCTCTACCTAAGCACCCAAATCAGACATAAGCAACCTGTGCCATCCATTAGCCCCAATTTAGCTCTGTACAAACCAGCTCGCGGGTTAAAACTGCAGAAATCGCCCTGAAGTACCCGGCATTGTTCCTTTTTGCCAAGTACTGGTTACCTACACTCTTCCTGTACAAATACTAATACCTCAGTAAGCATTCCCTTAGACAATCCACATTCCTGAAAATCATCAGTACTTTGCTAGCTTCAGAACAACTTCACACCAGAAGAAGACATCACACCAATTGCACCTACCTGCTGCTCAAAGTCTTCAAGAGATTCATCAAAGCTCTGCATCCTGCTGCACACTTTCAGACTGTATCATGGCAGCATCTGCATCCTCCTCCCTCAGTGTCACTCCACTGAGTCAAACCAATAAGGAACTGGAAGCTATGCCATTAGTTGACAAAGACTGTCTCATAAATGATTTTGAGGGAAACAGAAACTTTTTGAAGACCTTCACCACATTAAGGGAAGACTATAAGGCAGGACTTGGTACAGATGGGATATGGGAGTCAAACCTGCCCTATTACTGCCTCCCAGCTGTGAATGTTTTCCCTGAAATCATTCACTTATGTGCTCAAAATTATGATCAGAAGCACAGAGCTGTCAACACTCAACTAGGGAGGATTTTGTTCTATATAAACGCTGACACCATCAACAAAATGCTGCACTTTGAACAGACAGAGTTATTAGTCCCTTTCTCCATGAGATCTTTAATGGAAGCAGGTGAGAAGATGACCAGTGAAGAGCTGCAGAAGGTCACCAGGAACTACATGTGGCCTGAGAACCAGCCTACAGGGCCACCTCCTTATCCACATGAGCACTTCAATGACTCAGGCAGGCTGCTCCTGGACATGATAGCCTATGTGCTAGGCTACCAGAACAGCAAGCATGTGGATCTAGCCATGCTCGTAATGCTATCTGCCTACAGCCCACGACAACCCCCTGCCCGAAAGTACAACTTTGCCAAGTTCATAGCCAATAGGATCCATGATCAATTGTGCAAACTGGACAGACAAGGAGTCTTTAGATATTCAGCATACATCTACCACCTGTTCATGTATCATCACTCTGAAGCTTTCCCATGCTACATCAGAAGGCTGGACAACAAAGGGGAGAGAAGATCAGTCATATTCTGGACCTCAGTCTATCATGAAATCACAAATTCACCCTACAGCTATTGTGAATTTGTAGATCAGTTTGTATACCCAGTCTCCAGCATACTTATGAAATCCCCTCCACCTAGAATATCAAATGAGATCAAGAAAGCTTTACAGCTTTCTAAGAAGTACAAAATAGGTGATTGGTACCTATATGAACACCACACTGTGTTCAGAGTGTATGGGTGTGAGCTCTGTCCATACAGACTACCCAAGTATGTTCCCATGAGATTATTTGCCTTGGAATATTACAGGCAATTAATCCAGTCAGACCTCACTCACTTCCACAGCTCAAAGAAAAAAGCACACCTTAACTACAAAAATGAGCTGGGCCCTTTTATCATGAATAAGAAGGAAGGATGGGAGGCTGCAGATTTGATCCTAAAAGACAAATATAAGTTGTCTTACAGTTTCCGGTGGGTCCCATATGACCCTCAAGGTTTCATCACTGCCAGGAGAACAAAGTACAGACTCCTAGCCATCAAACACTGCCACTATCCACATCTAGAACAGTATGCAAACTTACAAGAGTGGCAGTTGGATACCCTTGTTGAGAGCTTGTCTGAAGAGGAAAAAATAGCTAAAAATATGAAAGAACTTGAAAAAACTATTGACCTGGACTATGTGATCCAGGTACCTTTCAGGCTGCCTCAAACATCAGGAGGAGGAACCTCAGTTACCAGGACAGCGCCGCCAACAACAGCACCAGGCTTGGATAAGGGAAAGGGAAAAATGGACGCCGAAGATGAAGCAAAAAAGCAGCAGTCAGAGCAGGGAAAGCAACAACCAGAGCAAGAAACAGGGCAGCAAGAAGAACAAACCGGTCTGCCACAAACTGGGCTGCCAGAAACCACCTTATTGCAGACACCACCCCCTCAAGTGGAGCCCCTAACCACTTCAATTTTACAGACCCCGGCACATGAAGAAAGGGGGACCAAAAGACAAAGAGAAGAGTCCACTCCCCTCAGTGGATCCTCCCAACAACCAGAAGCTAAAAGGCAGAGGGCAGACTCCCCAGAAGTAGAAGACATTACTGAAGATGTCTTCAATGATACAGCCAAGGATAGGGAGGGCAGCCAACACACAGGGACTAGCTCCTTTCAGCAGGAGCAGAATTTACAACTTGGCTTGGAGGTATCATCTTCTTCTCAACAAAGCCAGAAGCTCAAAGGTGCTAAGGCCACCTTCAAAGAAATCAAGGCAGCAAATGAACTATTGAGGGCTGAGGTTTACAAACAATTTATAGATGCCACTCCAGCCCAACAAGAAAGATTGATGTCGGTCTACGACTTCAAAGAGGATAAGATGATATTCAGCCATTTTAAACCTAAGGGGCCCAACCCAATGTCCACTGCTGATTTCATCAAAACAAGGGTGGAGGTCTTGGCCAAAGACATACATCCTATGGACCAAATTGAGCTCCATAAGCAGACTGGAGAAATGGTCTATGCCACCTTGGTAGATAAGGCCACATTAGCTCATGAGCTGAAAGAATCCTTGAAGAACACAAATACTCAACTGGATTTTGAGAGATTGTCCTCCAAGGCCAAGGATAACAGGATAAAATCTCTTGAAGAGATTATTGTTGATCTAGGGCATAACCCTAGTGACCCAACCGGGGTGAAAGCCCTCTTGAAGAAAAAGGAGGATGACCTCAATGCCATGAAGAGGAGATTGAAACTGTCACCTACAGAACATCCTCAAACATCTGAACTCCAAAAAGAAAAACAAGTTGATCAACAACTTGATCTACTATTGCAGCAGGATCAAAGGATCCAAGAGCTAGAGAAGGAGCTGGAGAAATCATATCAAGACAAACAGGGAGAATCCACACTACCAACTCCCCCAACAGATTCTACAGCAGCAACAGGCTCTGGGGCAGCAGTGGCCCCTACAACAGCAAATACAGTTGACCAGCCCAGCATAGAAGAACTAACTAAGGCTGTTAAGCAAATGGAGCTACAAGCAGATGAGATAAGGAAGGCAAAAGAAAAACTGGCAGAGATAGATGCCAAGTATGACCAGTCTAAAATGACAGTGGCAGAACAGGGCAGACAGATCAAGACCCAAAAGGACAGAATCAAAGCCCTGGAGAAAGAGCTTGATCTCAAAAACACCATGGCTGAGATCAAGAGGATCTTATGGAATAAAATCACCCAAAGCATGATTAAACAGTGGAAATCACTCAAAACAATCCATGAACATATGGATTTAATTGTGCAAGCTCAGATAGATATCCAGAGGGCTAAGACAGCACTAGGAAATAGACCTGAACAAGCTAGCCAACTGATAGACTTTCTGAACAGGCAAGACAAAGATGAGCTGGCAGCAGTTGGAATCACCAACAGAACGGAGGCCATCCTTATGACCAAAAAGGTGCTAACACTCAGAGGATATGTGCAGACAGCAGAAAGGAGGAGCTATGAGATACAGACTGAAGTTGAAGACTTCAAGCTCAAAATGGGGATGCTACAGGCAAGAGGAATGCCTAGCCTATTGAGCGGTACAGGGAAATTGATCAACAGAGATCAATTTACAAATAGGATGGCCGCGTACATAGAAAATCAAATCACTGCATCCAGCAGTGCTTCTGAAGAAACTGTTCCTCCTACAGGACAGAGTTTGTACACTCAGCTTGAAGGGTCATTTTTTATTGAAAATGAAGTTAATCATCTATTTGAAACTCCTCCCAGTTTTTTCAAATACACAGAGCTTGATGAGACATTGATTAAAATGCGAAGGCATCAAATGCCCAAGGAGGACTGGTGGCAAGCCATGCTCCAGATTCTGCCACAGTAGTTTCAAAACTCCAGGTCAAAAGCCAGCTCAGGTCACCGCAAGACAAGTATAAAGTGGTCGGTGACTGGAAAATATCTAAAAAGTGATTCATCACTAACAGTGACAGCTAGCCACATTTTGAAACACACGCCTTCAGCCGACTACAACTGCTACAAATTCAACAGCATCTGACAGATTTTGACAGCTAAAGGACTAAGAGCTATTACTGCATTTACTTCTTCATTTACTTCTTTGGCTACTGCTCACTAGCAGTTGGCAGCATATTTATGAGGCATTTACTCTTCTTTCAGATATTTTTCCAAATGTAAATCTGTATATATACCCCCCTTAGTAACGCATAAGGGGTTGCTGGAATTTTCTCTTGGATAACTTCCATCTGCTGTAATATTTTCAGAGAATTAATACAAAGGAGGAATGGAACTTCCAGAAGTTTGGTGTATTTGATGTCTGGTGGTGAAGGATGCATGTTACAGGATTCCATGGGTGTTGCATAAAACTATAAGTATTTTCAAATCTTCTGTTATGTGTTTTTTTTGAGTCTTTTGTTCTCTTTGGTTGTTTAAATGTCTTACACTTGATAGTAAGGTGAAAGAATAGTTTCAGGATTTAATCAAGCATTACCCTGAACTCAAACCTGAACTGTCATCTATGTTTTCTTCAGAAACAGTAATAGAAATTGCAATTCTTAACTGCTGCACTTCAATCTGTCTCTTTGCTGTAACAGACTATTCCCAGGGATTCAAATTATTGCCCCTGTGACCTCTGTTTTCTCCTCCAAAGTCTGTCTCTGGGAAATATGTAAACAATAAGTGGAAATTCTTAAATGCTTTCACTTTGTACTGCCTGTTTCCTGTCACTTAACCAAAATATGTTTTAACAAAGCACTCAAAAGGCCCTGTAAGTTCCATCTTTCATCTCACAGATTCAAACACATTAAGCCACAGACTCCATTGCCCAATGATATTCAACATATCTAAAAACTACATCACTGAAGTCTAAGGGAATTTCATCAACCGAAACACAAACATAACCTGTACTCAATACCTAGCCTAAAACACCATCACTGTAGATATAAATCATAAAGAGAGAGCCCTCTCTGATCACTGTTTGGCTAGAAACAGTGATTAAAAGATTGGTTAGTGGTTACCCCGGCCGTATTCCCTTGGGAGTCATAGGGAACAACCTGGGTGTTAACATAATTGGCGACTCCACTGGGGAACCTAAGACTATTCAATTACTATCTATCTTCCAAAGCTTTCATCAAGCCTGAAACTAGCCAAGACATCTTAGGACTGTTTCTCTAATACAGGGGCAGTCTTAGGGAAGAGCTAACTAGGGAAACTTATCCTAGCCTTGAAACATATATAGTCATTCCAGAGTTCTTATTTTGCCCTTGTAAATACAAAACTTCTGTATAAAGTTCTGAAAGAACACTTAGAAGCTGGCTCCTAAAAGAAACCCAAGGCATACTAGGGCACACCCTGACCCTGATCAACCCATCATTGTTGATAACCCAAATATCATCCCAAAGAACATAAGGAAACAGCACAAGCAGGATAAACCTGCTGATTCAGATATAAGGTCAGACCAACCCATCCTCATTCCCACTCCTTGCAAAGTCCTTTTTCGTTCCACACCCAATTCCCCTAGTTCATCTTCAACCCCTCAAAGTCCTACCTTTCCATCTTCACCATCTGCACATACTCGCTCAACCAGTTCTCCACTTGTTACCCATCCTATTAACCCCAGTACACCCGTAATCCCAGTTGTCCCATTTGTTCCTATCAACCCTATTAACCCTATAAACATGGCTAACAGATATGCACCATTGCAGATTCCAGCCAATGCTCCAGCCCTACCCCAAGATTATCAAACCAGACTCTCATTTTTTGATTCCCATGGCCCTTTGACGGCCATCCAGCATGCTAAAAAGATGCAAGACCACTTTGAGACCTATGAAATTGATGATGATAGTGTCAGGATGAGAATCTTTGTTCAAAGCTTAACTGGGGATGTCAGGACTTGGTTTAGGTCCTTAAATGCAAATTCAATTGCAACCCCTGAAGTTTTATACCAGGAATTTACTAACAGATGGGAGAAAAAGAGAGATCCCCACCACATACTTGGTGAATATAACACTATTAAAAGAGGTCCCCAAGAAACGGTGTTGGAGTATTGTGCCAGGTTTAACAACATATACAATGCTATCCCTCAGAACTTAAGACCCCCTCCTGATTTGGCTCTTTATAATTTCCCTGATGGTTTTGATTCTGATATGGCCTATCAGTTGAGAGAAAGAGACCCTCCAACCCTTGCAGAAGCTCAAAGGGTTGCAGTCACTGTAGAGGCCAACCTAATTGCCAAAAGAAACAGGGCAAAGCTGGAAAAGAAAACTGGCTTCAAAGAAGAAACCTCGGGTTTCGACCAAAAGCTAGATGCAATTCTAAATAGCATGAAGAGGTTGGGGGAGAGAGTGGAATCAGTAGAAAGAAAATCATCATGGGAGGCACCACAAAACAATCCTCCTAGAAACCCAAATTTCAGGAGAGCCCAAAACCCCAATATAGGAAAGACTAATGCTGACCAAGATATCAGACCCCCTTTTCAAGAAAATTATGCAGAAACTTCTACTGCAAATCAGCTAAATGAGGACCCTGAAATCAATTTAATAGGTCTGGATGGCAAAAATCATGTATTCTTAACCCAAGAAGACCATGAGGAGGATGAGAGCAATACATTTCAAACTAAGTCAGGGGAATCCTTTGATTTTAAACAAGGATATGACACTGCTGTCTATGAAGTCCACAAACAATACAAACTAAGGAGTAGGACTGTAAATGTAAATCAACCCGAAAAGATAAAAGAAAAACAGCAAACCAAAGAAAGCTCAGTCACTGAACCTGATCATGTGCCAAACTTGCCTACAAAGGAAGTAGTGGTTGAAGAGGTTACTGAACCACTGTCACCATCAAAACAACCCATGGCAACCTTATCCTCTGAGCCTAACCCAAATATTGCCCCTCAAGATATCAATATTAGGGGCAGGTTCCAAAATCAAGATGAAATCCCACCAGAAGATGTAATAAACAAAGAAAGAACTGCTACCCGTGATCCCAAATTGCAAATTGACAAACCCTTTGACCTAGGAGTAGAGATTGGCAAGTTAAAGGTAGCAATTCCCCTCTCAGAGCTAGCAAAGCATGACATGTACAAACAACAGATTAAAAAATCCCTTCAGCTCACCAATAGCAAAGATGATGTAAATGTATTAGATGACACTCCAGAGTTACTATTTGGTCCAGAGGTAGATGGAAAAACAGTAGTCACAGGGGTTTTACCGTTTTATGTCAGCTTACATGTACATGACAAAATTCTGCACAATGCAATGTTTGACTCAGGAGCCTCTCATAATCTGATGCCAAAAGCAGTCATGGAAAGATTAAACTTAGATATCACAAGACCATACAAAGACTTGTTTTCTTTTGATTCTAGTCAAGTCAAGTGCCTGGGTCTAATTAAGGATTTGTGTGTGTCCCTGGTCCAATTCCCCAACAAGACCATTTTGATGGATGTTGTTGTTGCTGATATCCCACCCAAGTATGGGATGCTATTATCAAGATCATGGGGAGCAAAGCTTCAAGGCTCCCTGCAGTTAGACATGTCATATGCAACCATCTCTGTCTTTGGACAACCAAAAAGACTTTATAGGGAAACACTCATGAAGTATATGGTTAGCAGTGAAGAAAAACCCCAAAATTTCCCAATATATGCTGTTCATTCGGACATAGACTCTTACATCCTCTTTAATGACAGCATTGGCTTCTCCGACAGTCACATTAGCACAGAGACATTTAAACCAGAACAAAACATCATTCTAACAAGTAGCACCTGTCAAACATCAATCAGTACAACAAAACACTTTAGCTCTCCCCTAGGGGTCAAAGATGGTCAGGCAAATGATGAAGCTATCCTAGAAAACAAATGGGAGAAGAAACCCCAACTCATGCTCACACTACCACCCCATGAACAGAACCTCAAACCTCCTGACCAGCAAGGCATCTTGTGGGTCTTAGAATTTGATGGCTCGGTTAACAAGTTAGGAGCAGGAGCGGGAGTATGGATACATAACAAAGAGAAAGGCTGTGCAACAGGCAAGGCCTACAGATTGAATTTCAGATGCACCAACAACATGGCAGAATATGAAGCTCTATTACTAGGCCTCAAGATTGCAAAATCATTACAAGCACCTAGCCTCTCTATCAGGGGAGACTCTGATCTGGTCATTCAACAAGTAAAAGGCAATTTTGTCACTAATGACAAGAGGCTGAGATCCTACAGGGCTGCTGTAATCGAAATATTAGAGACCTTTCATGAGTTTGCTATCACAAAAATTCCAAGGGGCCATAACCTCCATGCACATAGCTTGGCAACATTTGCCAGCACTTTCAAATTCCCACTGGAACCTAATAATTGTTTCACAGCTGAGGTCAGGTACAGACCCTCTATTCCAAACAATGTCAGAGAATGGCAAGTATTTGAGGATGACATGCAAATAAACAATTTTTTAACCCTGCAACAGGAGTTCACAGGATTAAATATTGATCTTGAGACAGCAAGTCAATCACAAATGCTTGAGACAGCAAGTCAATCACAAATATTTAATGAAGCATGTCAATCACAAATACAGTTTCAACAATCTGCTCACCCAATGTCACCTAGGACAGCAAAACAACTACTCAGCCCAACCATTTTCAACAATGAAAACATTCAACAAATTAAACAAATGGACTGTGAAGAGATGAGTAACATTGAAACTGAAATCATACAACTCAAAGACAACTTCCTCCCAGTGGGCCTTACCCCATTAGAGGATATTTTTGACTCAAATGACATCCCTAGGAAGCCAAAGATGCAGCCATTAGATGCAAGAATTGAAGAATGCAATATTGGCACTATGGAAAAGCCTAAGATAATAAAGCTATCCGCCTCTTTGCCCCCTGATCAAAAGCCCAAGTACATTGATCTCTTTAAAGAGTTTCAAGATGTCTTTGCCTGGGGATATGAAGATCTCAAGTCCTATGACACATCTGTCATCCAGCATACCATCCCTCTCAAGCCTAATAAAAAACCATTCAAACAGAAATTGAGAAGGATCAATCCTGTGCTCCTTCCTTCCATTGAAAAAGAGTTGCATAAAATGTTCAAGGCTGGTATTATAGCACCAATCAGATTCTCTGAATGGATTTCAAATTTAGTCCCTACAAGAAAGAAAACTGGTGAAATCAGACTTTGTGTAGACTTAAGGAATCTGAATCAAGTTTCACTCAAAGATAACTACCCTTTACCAAAAATGGATCACATCCTCCAAAGAGTAGTAGGAGCCTCAAGGATATCACTGCTTGATGGATTCTCAGGCTTCAATCAAATTTTAGTGCACCCTGATGATCAAGACAAAACTGCATTTACTACCCCATGGGGAACTTTCAAGTATGTGAAAATGCCATTTGGATTGAAAAATGCAGGGGCAACATTTCAAAGAGCAATGGACATTGCTTTTGCAAAAGAAATTCATGATTTCTTGGTCATTTACTTAGATGATCTTACACCCTTCTCAAAATCTGACCAAGAACATTTGAAACATTTAAGACAGATTTTCATAACATGCAGAAAATATGGCATTTCCTTAAACCCCAAGAAGTCTTTATTTGGTTTGGAAGAAGGGAAACTTTTAGGACACATCATTTCAAAAGATGGCATAAGAATTGATCCAGATAGGATACAAGCGATCCTACAAATGCCTCACCCTAGGAATGTCAAAGAGTTGCAAGGATTCTTAGGAAAACTCAATTTTTTAAGAAGGTTCATCCCAAATTTAGCAGAATTGATCAGACTACTAAACAATATGCTAAAGAAAGATTCAAAGGTTAAGTGGACTGTGGAAGCAAAGCAAGCCTTTGAAAGCATAAAACTGGCTTTAACCCAAACCCCGGTATTAACTAATCCTCAGTTTGACAGAGACTTTATTATTTTTTCTTTTGCCTCCCAGCATACTATTGCTGCTGTTTTATTGCAGAAAGATGATCAAGGGAATGAAAAGCCCATTGCCTTCTTCAGCAGAGCTCTTAGAGATGCTCCTTTGAAATACCAAATAATGGAAAAACAAGCCTATGCATTAATCAAAGCTATCAAAGATTTTAGGATCTATATCCTTTACTCTCATGTTGTGGCTTATGTACCAAGTCCTATTGTCAAAGACATTCTCACCCAAGAAAACTTAGAGGGTAGAAGAGGAAAATGGATTGCAAACATACTTGAATTTGACATTGAAATAAAACCTACAAAGCTGATTAAAGGGCAAGGTTTGGCCAAGTTAATGACAGAAGCAAATTTCCAAGCCTTAGATATCAACCAACTGGACAGTGAAACAGAGATGGCGACTCCAAAGATCAATGTAGCCTTTGAACAATCTCCTTGGTACTCTGATGTCTGTTATGTGTTACAAAACCTGTGTGCTCCCCCAGGACTGTCCAGAACTAAGTCTAGGTTTCTGAAAATGAAAACATCTAAGTTTTGTGTGATGGATGAGAATCTACTATGGAAAAACCATGAAGGTATTTTGCTGCACTGTCTTATTGAGAGTGAAACTGACAACATCATGCAAGAATTCCATGCTGGAGACTGTGGTGGACATCTATACTGGAAGTCCACTGTAGACAAAATATTAAGGGCTGGTTATTACTGGCCCACTATGTTCTCTGATGTGAAGAAATTCACAACATCATGCCACAAGTGCCAACTGTTTGAAGGCAGAAGACAGTTGCTGCCACTTCCTTTGAGGCCCATTTCAACAGAAAGACCTTTTCAACAATGGGGTTTGGATTTCATTGGGGAGATTCATCCCTCATCTTCAGGACAACACAGATGGATTTTGACTGCAACAGACTACTTCACCAAGTGGATTGAAGCTGCCCCATGCAGACAAGCAAATGATTCAGTGATCATTCAATTTTTGGAGAATAATATACTGGCTAGATTTGGCTGCCCAGATAAGATAATAACAGACAATGCTGCTGCCTTCAAATCCAAGAAAATGGTGAACTTCTGCCATAAATTTCACATCACTTTGGGCCATTCTACAGCTTACTATCCTCAGGGAAATGGTCTTGCTGAATCATCAAACAAAAGCTTGATAAACATCATAAAGAAAGTATTGGAAGAGAACAAAAAGAACTGGCACAAGAAACTAGTAAATGCTTTATGGGCAGATAGATTAACCACCAAAAGATCAATTGGTACCAGCCCATATGAGTTGGTCTATGGATTAGAGGCCAGATTTCCTTCATCACTAGGGGTGCCAGTTATGAAACTTCTACAAGAAAGTCAAGCAGAGCCAAATGATATGCAAAGAAGGATCAACCAGATAATCTGTTTACAGCAGACCAGAGAACAAGTTTTCAGCAGAGTGCAAATATTACAAGAAAAACTGAAAAAGGCCTTTGACAGAAGAACCAAAGCAGAAGATTTCAATATGGGAGACAAAGTTCTAAAGTGGGATGCAAGAAGAGAAGAGAAAGGGAAACATGGGAAATTTGATTCTTTGTGGAAAGGACCATTTGCTGTCCAAGCAGTACAAGGTAATAACACTTATTTCCTTAAAAGTTTGACTGTAACTGAACTGGATGAAGGTCCTGTCAATGGCAGGATGTTGAAGCACTATTATGATGGTTCACTATGATAGGGATCCAAAGGTTCATTGTATATATGCAGGCCTACATATGTTTTTTTTGTTTGTAAAAAGATGTTTTCAAGTGCTGCACCTAGCAGCAAGAGGCAAATAGAATCAGAGGTCTTCCAAGAAAGAAGCACACAATTTTGACACATCAATGCAGTAAAGTTCAAAGATTGGTATGGGCAGCTAAGGAACAAGGCAATCTGACCTGCTGTTCTTGGTCTTTCAAAAGAAAAACCATCCCCACGTGGAGCCACTGTTGGATACCTATACCAATAGGTTTCATATTTCATGATTGGCAAGAGAAAATCCAAATATGCTCTGCTTTGAGTTCACAAAGATCCCATATTTCCTAAAAAAAAACAAGAAGGTGTGTAAAGTGTTTCAAATGTTGATGACCTTATTTCAAATTTTGATGGATGATCCAACAGTCTAATCTGGATCATGCCGTGTGTTCAATTTTGTGTTGTAGACTAGAGAAAAAAGTCTGTCCAAACTGTTTAATCTTGGCAGACAACTAGTTTAGGTAGAGAAGAAAAGGATCCCAACAGCTTAATCTGGGACCTTGAAAGAGATAAGGGTAGAAGTAGATAGAAAAAGCAAAAGAAAAAGCCAAGGAAAAGAAAAGGCAAGTAAGGGTCTGCAAGTCCAAATGCACCCTCCAAGAAGAAATAAAATGCTAGGCAAGTAGCTGGGTAGGTAGCAGGGGTTGCAGAAAGGTATCCCTATCATTGCAAGGTTGATGATGGTGGGCAGCAAGGCAAAAGATTACAGCTGGAAGCATGACTAATTTCCCTCACTCCCCTCCAATTTCATTTCTAACATTCCCTCACTGGCCTGAGATTCATGGAAAAGACTAAGTTTTCATAGTGGTTCTTGATCTTTAAAAACCACATTTCTTATCTAAAGTTCTTTTCATTTTGATCTACTCTTGAAACCAAGCTTGTTTCATATAAACTCAATGATTTCCACATCCACTTACCTCCTCCTCCACAACTAACACTAACCCTATTGTACAAATCCCTTATATCGCCTTTCTCCCTAATATTACTAACACCAAGGTGTATAAATCCCAGCATTATCTACATATTCTCCTTTTGGCATTATAGCCAAGTAAATGGTCCAAGGAGACTTCAGTCCACCTGGGACTGTGGTCAACCTTGTCTTGGATGTGCTCTGACCCCTGGTTATGAGCAGAAATCCTGTCCCTCAAGCCCTTACCGTCTCTCTGCTGAAAGCGCACAGAAAACCCCCTTTTCCTATGAAAACCCCTGAAAAGGCCCAAAAAACCCAAAACTGCGAAAAAACCCACTTGCCTATAGTCCTCCGCCCAAAAATTAAACTGAATATTTTATTGCGCTGGCGGGACCCCTCCCCAACATGCTCGACCAGTCGGAAGGCCCGCCAGCCGTCAGATCTCCAGCGCCCAGATCTAAGGGTGGGCGGTCAATTTCAGATCTCGATGTGCCGACATTTAGCGTCCGGGGAAAGCGGTTTTACCTATCCCGTACAATGGACGCGTGGCGGGCGGTAAGGTTGTTCGGAGCCCTCCTCCCACTTACCGCCTTTGCCCAAAGGTGGTGCGGGGAACCCACTTACCGCCACCCCGTATACCGCTACCCCACACGTCATGCCTACACGTCATGTCCACGCCGCTCTGACGTCACCCCGCCGGTGCCCGCCCCATCGTCCCTTGGTCCTCCACGCGGGCCCGCCTTTGCGCCCGCCCGCCACCGTGTCCTGCCGACCTGGCTAACACCTCAGCATCCACGTCACCCCTCACCTGGGCCCCGCCATGACGTCATGCTGACGTCATCGGCGGAAAAGCGCCAAATTCATACTTTTGCCAAATTTACCGTTTTAAACGGCTAAACGCATATTTTTCGCTTATTTTGCATGCGAAGCTGAACTAGCCGTTGTCAAGCCTGCTGCCGCGAAATCTTGCATTCAGCCATCAAATTCGACAAGTAAACCGTTCAAAGTTCGAGGCTTGACTGCATTAAGCCTTTGCAACCCAGCCCGCAAGCTTCCAGGTCGATTTGCCAGGTATTTTGCCGTCTTCTCCCATTCTGCCTGTGAATTCCAATTTTCTGCAAAATCACCATTAAAGTCTGCTAAAAACTCTAAATTTAGCTCTACCTAAGCACCCAAATCAGACATAAGCAACCTGTGCCATCCATTAGCCCCAATTTAGCTCTGTACAAACCAGCTCGCGGGTTAAAACTGCAGAAATCGCCCTGAAGTACCCGGCATTGTTCCTTTTTGCCAAGTACTGGTTACCTACACTCTTCCTGTACAAATACTAATACCTCAGTAAGCATTCCCTTAGACAATCCACATTCCTGAAAATCATCAGTACTTTGCTAGCTTCAGAACAACTTCACACCAGAAGAAGACATCACACCAATTGCACCTACCTGCTGCTCAAAGTCTTCAAGAGATTCATCAAAGCTCTGCATCCTGCTGCACACTTTCAGACTGTATCATGGCAGCATCTGCATCCTCCTCCCTCAGTGTCACTCCACTGAGTCAAACCAATAAGGAACTGGAAGCTATGCCATTAGTTGACAAAGACTGTCTCATAAATGATTTTGAGGGAAACAGAAACTTTTTGAAGACCTTCACCACATTAAGGGAAGACTATAAGGCAGGACTTGGTACAGATGGGATATGGGAGTCAAACCTGCCCTATTACTGCCTCCCAGTTGTGAATGTTTTCCCTGAAATCATTCACTTATGTGCTCAAAATTATGATCAGAAGCACAGAGCTGTCAACACTCAACTAGGGAGGATTTTGTTCTATATAAACGCTGACACCATCAACAAAATGCTGCACTTTGAACAGACAGAGTTATTAGTCCCTTTCTCCATGAGATCTTTAATGGAAGCAGGTGAGAAGATGACCAGTGAAGAGCTGCAGAAGGTCACCAGGAACTACATGTGGCCTGAGAACCAGCCTACAGGGCCACCTCCTTATCCACATGAGCACTTCAATGACTCAGGCAGGCTGCTCCTGGACATGATAGCCTATGTGCTAGGCTACCAGAATAGCAAGCATGTGGATCTAGCCATGCTCGTAATGCTATCTGCCTACAGCCCACGACAACCCCCTGCCCGAAAGTACAACTTTGCCAAGTTCATAGCCAATAGGATCCATGATCAATTGTGCAAACTGGACAGACAAGGAGTCTTTAGATATTCAGCATACATCTACCACCTGTTCATGTATCATCACTCTGAAGCTTTCCCATGCTACATCAGAAGGCTGGACAACAAAGGGGAGAGAAGATCAGTCATATTCTGGACCTCAGTCTATCATGAAATCACAAATTCACCCTACAGCTATTGTGAATTTGTAGATCAGTTTGTATACCCAGTCTCCAGCATACTTATGAAATCCCCTCCACCTAGAATATCAAATGAGATCAAGAAAGCTTTACAGCTTTCTAAGAAGTACAAAATAGGTGATTGGTACCTATATGAACACCACACTGTGTTCAGAGTGTATGGGTGTGAGCTCTGTCCATACAGACTACCCAAGTATGTTCCCATGAGATTATTTGCCTTGGAATATTACAGGCAATTAATCCAGTCAGACCTCACTCACTTCCACAGCTCAAAGAAAAAAGCACACCTTAACTACAAAAATGAGCTGGGCCCTTTTATCATGAATAAGAAGGAAGGATGGGAGGCTGCAGATTTGATCCTAAAAGACAAATATAAGTTGTCTTACAGTTTCCGGTGGGTCCCATATGACCCTCAAGGTTTCATCACTGCCAGGAGAACAAAGTACAGACTCCTAGCCATCAAACACTGCCACTATCCACATCTAGAACAGTATGCAAACTTACAAGAGTGGCAGTTGGATACCCTTGTTGAGAGCTTGTCTGAAGAGGAAAAAATAGCTAAAAATATGAAAGAACTTGAAAAAACTATTGACCTGGACTATGTGATCCAGGTACCTTTCAGGCTGCCTCAAACATCAGGAGGAGGAACCTCAGTTACCAGGACAGCGCCGCCAACAACAGCACCAGGCTTGGATAAGGGAAAGGGAAAAATGGACGCCGAAGATGAAGCAAAAAAGCAGCAGTCAGAGCAGGGAAAGCAACAACCAGAGCAAGAAACAGGGCAGCAAGAAGAACAAACCGGTCTGCCACAAACTGGGCTGCCAGAAACCACCTTATTGCAGACACCACCCCCTCAAGTGGAGCCCCTAACCACTTCAATTTTACAGACCCCGGCACATGAAGAAAGGGGGACCAAAAGACAAAGAGAAGAGTCCACTCCCCTCAGTGGATCCTCCCAACAACCAGAAGCTAAAAGGCAGAGGGCAGACTCCCCAGAAGTAGAAGACATTACTGAAGATGTCTTCAATGATACAGCCAAGGATAGGGAGGGCAGCCAACACACAGGGACTAGCTCCTTTCAGCAGGAGCAGAATTTACAACTTGGCTTGGAGGTATCATCTTCTTCTCAACAAAGCCAGAAGCTCAAAGGTGCTAAGGCCACCTTCAAAGAAATCAAGGCAGCAAATGAACTATTGAGGGCTGAGGTTTACAAACAATTTATAGATGCCACTCCAGCCCAACAAGAAAGATTGATGTCGGTCTACGACTTCAAAGAGGAGAAGATGATATTCAGCCATTTCAAACCTAAGGGGCCCAACCCAATGTCCACTGCTGATTTCATCAAAACAAGGGTGGAGGTCTTGGCCAAAGACATACATCCTATGGACCAAATTGAGCTCCATAAGCAGACTGGAGAAATGGTCTATGCCACCTTGGTAGATAAGGCCACACTAGCTCATGAGCTGAAAGAATCCTTGAAGCACACAAATACTCAACTGGATTTTGAGAGATTGTCTTCCAGGGCCAAGGATAACAGGATAAAATCTCTTGAAGAGATTATTGTTGATCTAGGGCATAACCCTAGTGACCCAACCGGGGTAAAAGCCCTCCTGAAGAAAAAGGAGGATGATCTCAATGCCATGAAGAGGAGATTGAAGCTGTCACCTACAGAACATCCTCAGACATCTGAACTCCAAAAAGAAAAACAAGTTGATCAACAACTTGATCTACTATTGCAGCAGGATCAAAGGATCCAAGAGCTAGAGGAGGAGCTGGAGAAGTCATTACAGGACAAACAGGGAGAATCCACACTACCAACTCCCCCAACAGATTCTACAGCAGCAACAGGCTCTGGGGCAGCAGTGGCCCCTACAACAGCAAATACAGTTGACCAGCCCAGCATAGAAGAACTAACTAAGGCTGTTAAGCAAATGGAGCTACAAGCAGATGAGATAAGGAAGGCAAAAGAAAAACTGGCAGAGATAGATGCCAAGTATGACCAGTCTAAAATGACAGTGGCAGAACAGGGCAGACAGATCAAGACCCAAAAGGACAGAATCAAAGCCCTGGAGAAAGAGCTTGATCTCAAAAACACCATGGCTGAGATCAAGAGGATCTTATGGAATAAAATCACCCAAAGCATGATTAAACAGTGGAAATCACTCAAAACAATCCATGAACATATGGATTTAATTGTGCAAGCTCAGATAGATATCCAGAGGGCTAAGACAGCACTAGGAAATAGACCTGAACAAGCTAGCCAACTGATAGACTTTCTGAACAGGCAAGACAAAGATGAGCTGGCAGCAGTTGGAATCACCAACAGAACGGAGGCCATCCTTATGACCAAAAAGGTGCTAACACTCAGAGGATATGTGCAGACAGCAGAAAGGAGGAGCTATGAGATACAGACTGAAGTTGAAGACTTCAAGCTCAGAATGGGGATGCTACAGGCAAGAGGAATGCCTAGCCTATTGAGCGGTACAGGGAAATTGATCAACAGAGATCAATTTACAAATAGGATGGCCGCGTACATAGAAAATCAAATCACTGCATCCAGCAGTGCTTCTGAAGAAACTGTTCCTCCTACAGGACAGAGTTTGTACACTCAGCTTGAAGGGTCATTTTTTATTGAAAATGAAGTTAATCATCTATTTGAAACTCCTCCCAGTTTTTTCAAATACACAGAGCTTGATGAGACATTGATTAAAATGCGAAGGCATCAAATGCCCAAGGAGGACTGGTGGCAAGCCATGCTCCAGATTCTGCCACAGTAGTTTCAAAACTCCAGGTCAAAAGCCAGCTCAGGTAACCGCAAGACAAGTATAAAGTGGTCGGTGACTGGAAAATATCTAAAAAGTGATTCATCACTAACAGTGACAGCTAGCCACATTTTGAAACACACGCCTTCAGCCGACTACAACTGCTACAAATTCAACAGCATCTGACAGATTTTGACAGCTAAAGGACTAAGAGCTATTACTGCATTTACTTCTTCATTTACTTCTTTGGCTACTGCTCACTAGCAGTTGGCAGCATATTTATGAGGCATTTACTCTTCTTTCAGATATTTTTCCAAATGTAAATCTGTATATATACCCCCCTTAGTAACGCATAAGGGGTTGCTGGAATTTTCTCTTGGATAACTTCCATCTGCTGTAATATTTTCAGAGAATTAATACAAAGGAGGAATGGAACTTCCAGAAGTTTGGTGTATTTGATGTCTGGTGGTGAAGGATGCATGTTACAGGATTCCATGGGTGTTGCATAAAACTATAAGTATTTTCAAATCTTCTGTTATGTGTTTTTTTTGAGTCTTTTGTTCTCTTTGGTTGTTTAAATGTCTTACACTTGATAGTAAGGTGAAAGAATAGTTTCAGGATTTAATCAAGCATTACCCTGAACTCAAACCTGAACTGTCATCTATGTTTTCTTCAGAAACAGTAATAGAAATTGCAATTCTTAACTGCTGCACTTCAATCTGTCTCTTTGTTGTAACAGACTATTCCCAGGGATTCAAATTATTGCCCCTGTGACCTCTGTTTTCTCCTCCAAAGTCTGTCTCTGGGAAATATGTAAACAATAAGTGGAAATTCTTAAATGCTTTCACTTTGTACTGCCTGTTTCCTGTCACTTAACCAAAATATGTTTTAACAAAGCACTCAAAAGGCCCTGTAAGTTCCATCTTTCATCTCACAGATTCAAACACATTAAGCCACAGACTCCATTGCCCAATGATATTCAACATATCTAAAAACTACATCACTGAAGTCTAAGGGAATTTCATCAACCGAAACACAAACATAACCTGTACTCAATACCTAGCCTAAAACACCATCACTGTAGATATAAATCATAAAGAGAGAGCCCTCTCTGATCACTGTTTGGCTAGAAACAGTGATTAAAAGATTGGTTAGTGGTTACCCCGGCCGTATTCCCTTGGGAGTCATAGGGAACAACCTGGGTGTTAACAGTCTGTTTTGGAGCGCTCATCAGCGCGTTTATTTTGACAACAGTCGCGATGATGCAGAAACTTTGGCAAAGTGGGTCATTTGGCAACATCAGAGAGCATGAGCATGAATGATTTGGACTCATGACACAGTAGGAAGACTGGGATGAAGGCAATGACAAATTACTATGTAACAACTATAATCCAACACTCATGAAATAAATAGGCCATTCGTTTCCTTCAACATCCTTCTGAGTCAGTACGACCATAATCAAGACTAAAAAATGTAGGTGCATCAACAATAGCTTATATATTTTGAGAAAAACTGTCCTTTTCCCTTTTGATCCATTTGTAAGTCACATCTTTCTTTATCATGTCCTGTTGAGTTTTAACTATCTTAGCATAATCAGAGATGAACTTTCACAGGAGCAAAGATTACATATATTTCTTATTAACTGAGAATAAGATATGTGTTATATATTTGACCCTTTCGGGGTAAACTTTGATTCCACTCTTTTCAATGATGTGTCCTAAGAGAGTGCCTTATGACACACCAAAGATGCTTTTCTTGGGATTGAGATAAATCCCTTATGTATGACACCGCTCAAATATTTGCTTCAAATGATGTACATGATCTCATCTTCTTTTGGAAAACATAGTTACATCATCCAAATAAATAACAATGCTTTGGCCAATCAGGCCACAGAAAGTAATGTGCATCTCTTTTTGAAATGTATCACTAGAATTGATAAGCCCAAATGGAATTCGCTTAAAAGAAAATGCTCCCCATTTGGTCGTGAAGGTATCTTTGAGATGATCTAGTTTTGGCACTAGGACTTGATTATAGCCAGAAAAACCATCTAGCAGCGAGAACACCTTAGACCTAGAAACTATTTGGAGGATTTATTCTATGGAAAATGCTGGGTAATTATCTTTATCTGATTCCTGGTTGAGGTTGCGGAAGTCTACACATAACCTTATCTCACCATACTTATTTCTGACTGGGACTAAATTCAAAACCCAAGTGGAATGTCTAACCTTGAAAATAATGTGAGCATCCAACAGCTTCCTCAATTCCTTTTGAATCATGGGTTCCAATGTTGGATGAGCTTTCCTTTGTTTCTCTTCAAAAGGTTTCACTCCCTCTTTTATGGGAATGGCATGCTAAATGATACAAGTATCATATGTATTAAAATCATCATATATCCATGCAACACATCATGGTACTATTTTAATAGGTGAATGCATGTTTGTTGTTCATGTGGAGAACAACATGTAGCGAGGTTTACATATTTCAAATCTTCTTGAGTTCCCAAATTGACTTGTTCAAGTGATAAATTCAAGCTTTGAGTCTTACTATTGATTGGTCCTCTAAACCTTGTTTTGCAGGTCATATAATTTTTCTAGAGACACTACACCCTTAGGCATAGTATTTCCTTTCACTGCATTAGATGCCTTCTACAAAGCCTTTTCATGCTCATCCTCTTAAATGGAAGCATCTTTAAACACGTCTGCATTAGCCATAAAATGTAGTATTTATTGGTCATCATTGAAAACATGAAAATTAGTGACATTATCAAGAGCGAATGGTTTATATATAATCTCTATAGAAAAATTATTTCTCAATGGCAACATTCTAGCGGCTACATTAGAAAATGCGTATGTTGCATCATTTCTGAGCCTAGGAATAGAGATGATATTAAAATATTTAAAATAATTAACCAATCCTCATACCTCCGTCTGGTAGCTTTTAAGATTTGGTAAAACACAGTGGATAGTATCTCATACCTAATGAGTGACCACTTTTAAGTCACCAATTACCTTGAGTAATTCTACCTTCAGATCGATGGCTTTCTTTAGTCCAAGTACAAGTGCTTCATATTCAGAAGTATTATTTGTACACTCAAACTCCAAATGGCATGATAGGATGTACTTCTTATTGCATGGATCTATGAGTATGCAACCACCTCCATAGCCATTTTGCATTATTGAACCATCAAAATTTAAAGTCCAAACATGACTAGCTACTAAACTAGTTCCTATATTATTATTAGTATTATGTACATCTATATTATAGGATTAATTAACACCATTTGGAATGCAAGGAAGGATTTCCAACTACGTATCAGATGGGATGAGTGATAACTGAGCTTGATAACACCTGTGATCAATTTCTGAAAAAACAATTTCGAAAGATCAAATAAGGAAAGTTAAAGGCTCATTATGACCCTAAAGTGGTGTCACATTATAATTCATGTATGGTTCACTCTCTAATGAAATTTGGTTGTTTCTTCCCTTATATGGAAACCATAAGTGTGACCAATCTGTAGAAAAATACCCTTGTAATTTACTAGACCAGTCTCTACTCAAGAGTATGCCATAGGTTTCAGGGATGTCCATAATTACAATATTTATACATTGGTGCACTCAACGATCAGATTATAATTGAATAATAACATCCTTGAGTTCACCAATGGCTTATACAAGTGATTTGTCTAGTTGAATGATTTGTGCATCAGTTTTATCCCATTTAACGTTAATTTTCTTAGCAATAGATAATGGCATTACATTTACAGATGCACCTGAATCAACTAAACAATTATGGACATTGTAATTAAAATTTTTGAAACTTAGTAAAAAGTGGGGACCAAATATTATTAGCATCTAAAGTTACAACATTAACCACATATTCGAGAGTACCATAAGACTTACCAGACACCTTTTGAGAGGTATAAGCTATGTCACCTGATGAAGGTTATGAAAAGACTTGTATAAGCAGTTCTCGTTGTCCTGCTATCTTCGTGAACTCAAAGATGGATATGTTGGCGTGAGCTCTTTTCAAATGTTCAACTATTCTATAATCAATTGTTTCAATTTTAGCAGGTAATGCTGAAGTTTCTTGAGGAGTAGCTTTATTTGGCGCTTCTGGAGTGATAGACTTGCTTTTGTTGTTGGTGGAAGTGTTCTTAGAAGCGGTAGGATTTCTTGTCTTAGTTTGTGTGTTCTGAGTAGGATTGGCCAGTGGTGAGATCCTTATTAAAATTTTCTCCTTCAATTTGTATCTCATCTCCTCCTATTCAGAAATAGGCCCATGTCTCCTTAAACTATATCGAGCATTTTGTTTCTGAGGAGGGGCTTCACTTTGTGGTGGTGCTTCAACACTCTTCTTGTTAGCATTGAAAATACAATGAAAAGAATTAACTACATGTCCAATACCTGTACTTTTTTCAGCCACTGCCAGTTCATTTGCTTCTTCTGCCTCCTCAAACCGCTCATCTAGTAGTAAGTTATCAACATTGTGTGCGGCGAGAGCATTCATGTTGTGGTTCCACTTTAGACATGTTTTCTCTTAATGCCATTCCTTATGGAAGGACAAATAGTTATCCATGCCCATACTTTCAATATTCAACACAACATTCGAACTCTGGGAAGATTTGACCATATGGTTTTTGTTGTTATTATTCCTTTTGAAAGGGAAATTATTGGGAGGCTTTCTACTGGTATAAATATCGATTGAACTTCTCTTTAATTGTGAGACTTTTTTGGTGAGTTCTTTTAAAGAGTAGGTCAAGCTATCAATATCCACATAATCCTTTTCTTTGGCATTACTTAAAGAAGCCTAATACTTCTTACTAGTATCCTTGGATTCATTAGACTCATTCTCATCTGTAATCACTCCAATGGCACGTAATTCTTTCTCCACATCATTTGCTTCTACAAGTCTTAGAGCTAGTTTCTCCTTTGCATCTCTTTTAACAAAAGAGGAAATGTTTGTGGGAAATGAAACTGTATAGTAATCAATATTCATTGAATCATGGATCTATGTATCTGGGGAAACTTGTTCAAAATTTGGTTAAACCTTTGATTGAAATCCTTAACTTTCTCCTTTTCCCCCATCTTACTATTTCTGAGCTCTTTTATTGACACGGTGAGAGTCTTGTCATCGACAGATTTCTCCAAAATCAATTTCTTAAACTCCCTTCATCCATTGGTTGAATTAACATTCAGAATATGTTACCATGTTGTTGCTCTACCTTCTAATGTAAAAGGAAAAATCCTACAAGAAACATCATCATATCATACCTCTAACATCCGTATCATCGATATGATATTCTGCATTAGCTTCTTATCATGGTCAAACTTTGATAACAACTTTTCCATATGTCTGGGCATTCTATGAAGGTTATCTGGAAGAGCGGGTGGCCCTTGGGCCATCCAATCCAATTTATTATCAGCCACGTCTTCGTGTCTTTCCTCCTCCTCCTTTTCTGAATCAGGTGAGCCTTCTCCTTCACTGTCTAACCATTGTTAAACTCAAAATCAACTATTGGTTGTTCTTCATCAAAAAGAACAATATCTTCCTTGTACTCTTCATGAATGGGTGGAAGTGTATCTTGTTGAACTATGTATTCTGAAGATTCTGCTAACTCCTAACGAGAGGCGAAAACCAAATCTTCCACCAATGCAACCAAAACGCTTGTGCGGGTTGTTTCTTTCTTCTTAGGATGATGAGGAAGATTATGAGAAACAAGGAGTAAACCAATATTTTTTGCAAACTTATGGGTGATAAGCAAATCACCCAGATTTTTTCATAGGTAACCTCATAGGCTAACTCTGGACCAAGTTGAGAAGGCCCTCCTACTTTGGGAATAGGAGTTGGGATAGTGCTTGGGATACTAATGCCTTTTCCAAAAGATGAATGATTAGGATGTGTAGTGTTATCAACCATAAAAAATTGGTTGTCATCCTCCTAGCACCAGAATTTGATGATGCTGGAAACCGCCAACATATAGGGGATCTCCCTTATATAAGGCCCCAATTAGACCTCACACTATTTGGTGTAGGAGTCCCATCCGGAAATATGACCTAGCTACCATTTACTTAAAGGTTTGCCTTGGATTAAGAAATTAGTATGAGAGAGAAGCACACATGTGCTTTTGAATGAGAAAGAGAGTGTGCCATGTGAATGTCCAGTTGTAGATGTATCAAGATTCTATTAATACATGGGGGGGAAGTGATCCACTAAAAGATAAGTAATAGTAGTAATCTAATGGAAACACACACACAAAGATGAGAAATACTCATATAGCATCAAGAGAAATAGTTCAAATAGATGCAATGATCGTTATAAACATTACAACACATTTCCAACAAGCTAAGCACCAAAGTCACTGAAATAGTTCAATTACTTTAATACATGTGGAAGTCAACATTAATCATAAAAATTACAAGAATAATTTTAAAACATTCAAAATCTATGCATGAAAATGTGCAAGCCAAAGGGCTTCTAGTATTAAGCAAAGGTTCCAAGATACATGAGTACAATGAACATCATTAGTGCCAATAATGGAGCGTTAGAGCCACTACTTAGTCTCCAAAAGTAATATCTCTATCTCTATAATGCCTTGCGGAAGAAGCCAAGTTTAAAAATATTTTGCGTGAGTAATGAAGATCACTTTTCATATCCTCATGACTCTTGACTTTCCAACTTCTAATGCCCTTTGTACTTCTAGAACCTTTGGACTTCCAAATGACTTTTGGAATTACACATCTTTTGGACTTCTATACATGGCTCTTTTGTCCATACATGACTCTTGGAATTCCGCTTCTTTGTGTTTACAATAATTACATGATTATGTCATAACTTCCACATCATCATATGGTGAGACATGACAAGTCACTGTCATTGATGACTAGGACTCATATTGACTTATGACATGGAATTTCTTAAATAGGTGACATGGCTACCACTCATTTCTTTTCTCTTGCTTCTGATCATCGATATCTTCACCATCCAACATGTATTTGATATCATGGACTCTTTAAGGGTACTTCGATCGCCAAGACTTCAACGCATTCTTTGTTCTCGAATGTTTCCTTTGATTGCCCTCTTTGTTTGATCTTCTTGATGCATCCTTTCCGTGTTTTTCTTGAAATACCTGTAACTACAATAACTCATAGCAAACAAACATCAACCTAAAAAATCTCCTATTCTAACATGTTTCATGCATATTTTTTTCATGTCTTAACAGTGCACTCAAGAAGAGCAAGGATAGCTTCTAGGCACAAGGGCACACTTCAAAAGGCTAAAGGGTTGAAGAGAGGAATCTTCAAGGCTTTTGGATACGCTTATGTGCTCAAGAGGAAAGACATCAGCTCAATGGAGGGCATAGGGAGTAGGTATGAATGATGAAGGGTGAGGCTTTAGGCTTCCCAAGTGCATTGTGTGCTCAAGGGAGACAAGGAGGGGACAAGGTGCAAAGCTAAATACTGAAGGGAAAGGCTTCAGGGCTTCAAGGTGCGCTCATGCACTCAAGAAGCCAAATGAGGGTGAAGGACACATTGCTGATGGCTAAGGGGGTTAGCCTTTGGGTCTTCAGAGTGCGCTCATGCGCTTAAAGAGGGTGCACTTCTTCAAGTCAAAGGAGTGCACTTAAAGGAAGACTTGGTTCTTCAAGGCACATTTTGGAACAAGGAAGGGGAATGATTCTTAGGATTGTGCTATGTGCTCTTGGATGGCATAGGGTGCACTTCTAAACAATGAAATATTCTTGCTCAAGGCTTGAGAGTGCACTTTTGCACTTCTAGCCTCAACAGATTCACTTTGCAACCAAAATTTGTCTAAGTGTGGAGGATAGAACAAGGGGTGGACACAATGATTTTATACATATAATCATGTGTGATGTATACCAACTCATCAATATGACTTAGACATACTTAAAAAATGATGAATAAACATCAAAATGCCATTTTGAAAAACATTCCCTAAGTTCAATGGACAAAGTGTTTGCAACTGCACCCAAAAGTGTTGTTTTGCAACAATCAAAGGTGTCCTGACCATGAAATGCACTGGAGACGTTCTAATCAATGCAATGACACTTGATAACAATCAATAACACTTGAAACACATAAAATGACTCGATATGACACTTGACGACCAAGACCATGCTTGTTGTGATAGTTGAGTAGGCTCCAAAATTAAAATGTAGTGAAATTTTGGAGGGTGTTGTAGTAGTGACAACACCTTCTCTCCTTCCCTCCCTACCTCCCTCCCTTAGTCCCTCCTTCACAACAGCCACCCCAAATTATATCTCTCTCATCCTCTCTCCCTCCTCCTTACTTATCAAATATTATAGACATAAAAGCATGCACACGCTTAGAGGAACACATATGAATTGTCAAAAACATGCAGGTGATTTTAAAAATGTGTGCACACTAACTCAAATAAGTTATTGGTATATATTACACACATAATTAATGATTGCTATATTACACATAACCCAAAATCAATTAAACATAAGGAAAAATCAATAACCTTAAAATATAGTGCTTTAAAGTTAAGATAAATTCATCTTAACTTTAATTTATTATAATGATCGAATATATTATGTAAAGGTATATGATGAATTTATATTTAGATCTATATTTCCATTTTCATGGCTAAAGCAATAAATATATATCACAGAGAAAATTGGGATTGATTATGAAATTTGGTTGTTTAAAATATAGATTACTGATCAAAGTTTTCCCATAGTTGAATGGTAGAGCAACCTTACTTTATATAATATAGATACAATATTATGCACTAAGTTTTATTGTTTTTTTGAATATATATATATATATATATATATATATATATATATATATATATAGATATAGTCTAATTTATAGGGGAAATACAATTTGAAGCAACATTTCGATTTTTTGTTGCTTAAAATATGTTTTTGAATGCATAAATGGATTAAACACTCTTAGAAACCCCTAGGGCACTCAAATTCTATAGATTAAATAAGTTTTTAAAAATCTTTGTCGAAATCAATTAAAATTAACTAGAAAAAATATCCTGAAAAAGACCATTCCATCTATAAGTTAAACTATATAACTAATATAGCAAAGATTAGAACGAATTCTCATGAGCTCCATAGAGGTCGTTGGGCAGTTCCTAAAACGCCATGGATGGAAAGGATCTGCCATATATGTGAGAATAGGAACATCGAGGATGAAAACCACTTCCTCTTAGAGTGCCCCGCGTATAACCACATTAGATCTCAGTTTCACAATCTTTGTTACAATACTGACCTTCCTATCCTTTTACAATGTCAAAATTATAGTGAGCTCGGGAGGCTTCTCTCCAAGCTTTTTGAGCATAGGAATAAAATCTTAAATCAAAATAGATAATTTGTTTCTTTAGGTCCGATAGACCATTATTTGGTCTCAGCGGATGTTAACCATCATCATCATCATCATCATCAACTATATATCTATATATATATATATATATAGATATATATATATATATATATATATATATATATATATATATATATATATATATATATATATATATATATATATATATATATATATATATATATATATATAGATATATATGTTTTTCCATAATATAATAAGCCAACATATAGTTAAATTGAATGGTGTAGCAAACTAGTTTTAGACAATATAGATATAGTATCATGCATTTAGTTTTATAAATTTTGGAATAAAACAAAATGTACATCAAAAAATTATATATATATTCAAAATTTTGGAATAAAAATTATCAATGTAATAGATCATAGAAAAAAAAGCTTAACATAATTTAAATTATAGAGAAAAGAATTATGGAAGAGAAATGGAATTGTTGAATACTTTTTGAAATGTCAACCACAAAAACTTTCAATTCACTCCCAAAATAGAAACATAAACAAAAAACACATCTTTTAGCTTTTAAATTTGATTTCCAAATGGCATGTCCATAGTAAAGGAGGTAGGGTGGATCCATGTTATAAGAGTTAACTTTTAAGTAACTTTATATTTTGGATAAAAATTCCAATCTTATTAGTATATATCTTGGCTGCAACTCTAAAATTAAGGGTGATATACAAAAATTATTGAACATCATGAAAATGATTTATTAAAAAAAGTTAATAAAATTGATCGCCAATTCCACTTAAGATGATTAGATAAAATGTTTAATAATATTTGATAGACAAAATAATTTACCCATCAAATGCCAACCCCATGGAGGTTATTGTTCATATCTACCTGTGTATGTCTTGCAATGTAGATTGAAGTTTGTTTGTTTTTGTTTTGGTTTTTGGTTTTGTTTTTTGTTTTTGTTTATGTTTTTCTTTTTAAATATGGTCAAATTTTCTATGAATAGCTTGAATTATTACATAGGATGTTATAATGGGAGTTTTTCTAAAACTTTAGCATACCCGAAGAGAAAGGATTACATCATGTTGACTCCAGAAAGTCATACATAGTAGACAAACTTCAACAAAATTGACCAAAGGTGACTGCATGAAAACAACAACTTGAGATAGGACACCCTTGACTAATTGTTGCAAAAAGACTGAACATACAACTTATCAATAGTAATATTGTTTATAGAGATAGCAACTACAACCTTAACAAACTGATGAGGTTAAAATTGAAACTACAAAATAGGTAAAGACCATATAGTATAGTAAAATGTAAGTGTAAACTAGAGCCTGCAAATTCCTTCCATTGTGAAGACTGGGACAGTTTATTTGAAGATCACTTTAGTCAATAATATTGATTGCCTTCCATTGTGAAGACTAAGACAATTTATTTGAAGACCACTTTAGTAAAGAATAATGACTGGCGAGTGCAGAGAGGCCAATCCATATGAGTTGTTCAGGGGCCTATCAGAGTTTGCAGGAATAACATTGAGAGGCACAACATTGATAACTACTTTGTCTTCACGTTGATAATTTGAATTAGTGTCTAAATCAGAAACTACAAAATGTTCCACACAGGTTAATCTTACAACAATATCATCAAGGTTGTATATGATGTCCCTTAGTATGTGTTTTATCTCCTCCTGGCCAACAAAGAGCTTGTAGTTGTCCACTTGCTTATCCCATATAACCATCTTGAGCAGTGTCTCCATTTTCCTATGGTGAGTGATGGAGTGAAGAAAATGAATTCTTCTTCTCCAGAATTTTCCTGGATCTGGTATCCATTTAACAATACTTCCACATATCTCTGAATTAGAGAAGTATTTACAGTCTCTAAATTCCTTCACTTCCAAATTGAGAATTTCTTTTCTGGCCTCAAGAGGGGAAGCATCAAAAAATTGGCTATAGATTCCCACCCAAAAAGTTGTTTATGCCTTGAGGAGGACACACTTGATGCACCACCCTGTCGAACTGGTAATCTTCGTTAGGAGCCATAAAATACCTGCAATCAAAACACTTGCCTACAAAAACAAAGAAACAAATAGCAACCCAAGTGTAATGACAACAACAGAGTAGACTCACAGGAATGTAAAGGGAAATCTTGAGTGGTGGAAAAGAATATAGTGCAAAGTAGTAATGAGGGAATAATTGGCATTCCCCAAAACCCAAATGTGGTAGTTGTATCACACTTGTGAATGTATTCAAAGACCAGAGAGGGGAGAGTCTAAACCCGGATTCATAACCAAACGGAGAACATGCCAGAATACCAAACACCACAAACAAGTACTGGGAAGTTAAAAGAAACTTTGGATGTTTCAGATGCTTGGGATAAAACCACCACAAGTTCGAAGGAGAGACCAATCCTTGTCTTATGCAAAAACAAAACAAAAAACATTGAGGAAAGACCCAACTCACAGAGACTACATTGTGAGGAACTATGCAACAAGAGAAACTACAACTAAAACACAAAGTGGGGATAGGAGTGGGGATATCTGGACACTAACATTTAGAGACTATGACAATCCTGTGTAGTCTCTACCTAGGCAGGGTGGAAGAGTCATGGAGCCAGCAATCTAACTCTCCTTTAACGACCAAACAATCATATTTCTGCCACCCTACGAGCAGTTGAGGGCCTATATAACAAACTTCACATATGGGAAACCTGGTACGATAAAAGGAGAGTAAGCCATGAAACCTACATGACCATGTCCAAGTGTCTCAATGGAACCTGAACTTTACAAACCCAAGATAATACCACATGATGAGCTCATAAATGAGCATAAAACCCTTGTTAGAACGATTGAACATTGTAACCAATCTAGCATGGAAGGAACTCACTATATCCAAATCGACAGAAGGAATGATCTAGCTTATGATCTCGGGACGTATGCAATTCTTGAACTGGTGTTGTGAGCATTTGATCTGGGAGGACCATGACATGTGAGCTTCATACAGAAGAGGGGATGTGCCACGCACAAGGCATACAGGAAACAATGTAGGGCCAAGTTCGTTCCTCGAAGACAACCAAACCTCTATCCATACTAGAAGCACACATGTAATGTAATTATTTGGTCAATAAACCATTGTGTTATATGATGCATACCTAAATCCTTTTAAACCCCTTGTCGAAAATCGACAGCTGAGATAACACTCAGGCTTCAAACTTGCACACGTCATAACCTGTCAAGAGGGCTCTAGCACGTCTTAGAAGTGCAAATTTAAATTTACATGTCAAAAAAAATATTTAATTTTTTTCATACCCATTTTAAAAAAAATTAAATAATCTAACAGCATTGCTTGTGAAGGGCTACCAGATATCCCTGGAAGTTGGCCCTGATCCGAGATGCCTTATTGTTTCTTGTTTCTAAAATTCATTGTGGTACACAGGGATTTTTTCAATTGTCCCACAATTACTTTGAATTACTTTGAAGACAAAGGCATTACATAATTCATTAAAAGCACGTGATCTTCATAAGATTTTGTAATTAATTGCTATGACTCCACTGATATATGGATCGACGTTTCTTACAACACACAACCCCATGCTCCCCACCACTTGCTAATTACTATTAATACATTTATGCCGTAGTGAATCATTCCATCAGAGAAGCAATAAATTGACTAATCTGCCATGTAAAAAAATTGGTCCACATGACAAGGCAGGGGAAAGTAAAATAGGGATAGAACCAATGACAAAACAATAGAGCAGTTGATTCATGAATCATCATCCTCGTATCATGTATCCTAACTGGTATCTGCAAAAAGTGATCTCTAATGCTTTTTTAGTCTTTTCTTTTCTCGTCTATGTATGTGTGCATCACTTTCTTTCTTGATTCCTCCTATGTTGTTTATGTGTATTGGGTGGTTTGATAACAGTGGGATGTTGGGGTCTTGAAGCTCTGGTATTGCATCGAGTTTAGAGCTAGATTTTAGAGTTGAATTTGACATATGAAACTCATTTTTTAGTATCAAGATGCAAGACCAATAGTTTTTTAGAGCTTCGGTCTCAATGTCATAATCCATAGAAGCGGACACTTCATGTGCAACTGTTGGCAGCTTGATCCAATGCTGACTAGGATTTGAGGGTGCACTAAGATTTCAAGTTGATCATTCATTGTCCAGGCATGCATTAGAGATAAGCCAAGCTAGAAATTGATGAGGTATTCTCTCCAACCCATCTACTAGTTTTGCACAAGATCGTGGATTTTGCAAGATATTCAGATAGGATAAGTATCTGCAATCAAATTCTAATTACATGGTGGGGAAATTAGGTTTTCACTATCATCGGCAAACATAGGTTTTCACTGTCACTGGCCAACATAAGATAGATCTGCATGCAAGTTGTTTCCTTATGGAATGGTATTCTCACAAAAAAATCAACCCTAATTTTGGCTCTTACTTACAACCTTGTATTTCAATATATTGGTCATTTCTTGAAGAGAGCGTTGTATGGCTTGTTCTTGTGGGATTTCGATCTCTAATCTTTGAAGCGCCTTGGGGTTTCTCTCAACGCTCAGGGGCCATAATCACCCCTCGAATTGGAAGCCAAATGAGTGATAATATTAGTTTCAACGTCCTTAAAATTACAATGAATGGGATTTCCTATCATTCTCTACGGGTGACGCTTTTGTTCCAGCTTGACTCGAGCTCAGGTTTTGTGATAAACACGGGCACATCTGACCTTGGCATGAAATTGTTGATCTAATTTCTCATTCACTTATTCTTCTTTGTTTCTGCCCAAATATTGTTACTTAACCGAATGCGGTGAGTGAAAGGGCTAACTTGAAGAGCTAACTTTGCTTCTGCTCCTTGCTCAGATGTTGCCATTACTTACTTTGGTGGTTAATCAATTGGCTCTGCGCTTGGAACCAGGAAATTTCACGAATGGGTATTTTCATTTCTTGGCATGAGAAGCGAGCCTGGGAAGAACCATTATAGATTCTTCACAAAACTCACGAGTAAAGGAGAGTTTGTTCTTAACTTTATTCTTGTCTATATATTAGATAACATATATATGTCAAATTGAGAATGATGCATAGTGCACATGCAATCATTAAAGTAAAATAACGACTTGTCGTTTAGTAAATATGAATATATATATATAGTTGCCACCAATAAAATAGAAAGCTATAAGAGTTGAGATTTGAAGTCCAAATTTCTTGTTAAATTCAAAAACCATACCAACATTTTTTGAACATTTTATTTAATAATTATTTAATGATTTGAAATCCAAATTGCTCGATCAAATTCGAAAATCATACCAACATTTTTTTAACATTTTATTTAATTTTATGATGATTTGTCATCATATTGGATTTGTAAATGGCCAGCAAATGATAATTTGCTTTCAAATTCAACACTCTTAATTATAATATTTTATAATATTCTAGAAATTCAAAACTTTTAATTTTTAATTTTATAATATTTTATTTATTTTGAAATTCGACCATCTTAATGATATTATATTATAATATTCATAATGTTTGGGGTGGTTCAAACTATATTTGTTTTGGGATTGTGGTTAATATTTTTTAATTTAAATTTGACTAAAAATCTACGTTGAATAGCATAGTTTTTCATAGTAGTGAAAATGCCACAGCTTTTTGATTTTTTATTCCATTCTCAGTTATTGAAAGACAACTCTTTCTTCAAACTATTTTTTATTTATATATGATTTGAGTGATTTGTTTGCAGATTTCCCTCCACATTGACATTGCTTCCTGTGTTTCGCTTGCACACAAATTAGTTGCTTGAATTTCAAAGAGGACTATAGTGATTAAGAGGCAGCTACCTCAAGCGTGACCTGCGCCCAGTGATATGGGGTAGAAGAAAACAAGCAAACAGTTGTTCGTGACATTGTTGTTAGTGTCATAGACTATATATAATATATATTTTTTTTACAACTTTTTCCTGCGAGCTAAATAGAAATTTGTTTTTTTAAGAAATATAATAAATGAAAGAATGAAATATCATATTAAAATATATTAGTCTAAATATTAAATATAAAATAAATTAAATGGAAAGAAAAAATTTGTAAATTTAAATACCAGCCTCAAGAGATTTGCATTTCAAGAGAGATGGTTTTATAAAGTTTGTTATTATGTTAATGTACATTTTCAGATTTGACTATATTGTTATTTGATGTTATCATAATGTGATATTTAGGAATTTAATTCATTAATAGAAATAAATTTTATTAAAAATGAGATTAAAAATGAAATGTATAGATAGTATATTATTGTCAATAAAAATGTCTTTTTATTTTAAACTTTTCATTATGGAAGAGCTATGTGGATATATGCCCTTTCTAATTCAGATTAAGACTAGCCCTTCAAACTTAATCACTGATAACACCCCATTGGAAAAATGTAGAATAAAGTTTTAATCAAACATGATTTTAGGCTTTGTCTAAAATTTAGTACAACTTTTCTCCATTATTATACCTACCGCAAGCATGGTATTATGCATTCAATTTTCCTTTGACTTGCATATTAGTTTGTCTTTGACGAAAAATTTCTACGGCTTATCCATAGTTTAACATTAGGAATTCAATTTTTGCTATTTTTTATTATTATTTAAATTTATTTATTTGTAAAGTGATTAGTTGAGGTCTTATTATGGGTTTTTTAGTAACTTCCATTTCTATCATTTACTAACTTTTGATTTTTAGATTTATTTCTTTTTTATTTAACTTTTTATTTTGATTTTTTTCATTTTTCTATTATTTTCATTTTCATAAATTGTAATTTTCAATTTAAGATAGCTTAATATTATATTAAAAACATATTTTAATCAATTATATATATATATATATAATAAAGTACATAAATATATATAAAAAATAAACATATATATTAAAATGTATATATGTTAATATAAATAATATTAGTCAATTATATTTCTTAATTTTTGGTGATGACATTCAACAATACAATATTTTATTAATTGTTTTGTTTTTGTAATGAATTCTTTGTTTAATTATTTTTTAGTTTAATTAAGCTATATTTAAACTAAACGACATGTACTAGCTACTATGTAGCCCTGGTTATGAATTCGAAATTAAAATATCAATAACATTTCCACGCTTTCACTTAAATCCAATACAACAATAATTACTTTTTATCCATTTTTAATAAATTCGAATTCAAAATATACTTAAATTATGAAAATACTTATTTCAATGTTGAATGCAAATGTTTGTCCTTTCGTTATTATCCCGAATTCTTCATATCCTATAATCACTGAATTTCAATCAAATTCTTATAATGTTAACGAAAACACTACATTAGTTAAGGCGTTTTAGTGTTTAACTATTTTAAACTTGACTCATCGGATCATGCACTTGGATAAGGCTGTGGGGCCATTGCTACTTTCATTCCTCGTGTTCAGCGAGTTTACATTGATGTGAACAATTTGTAGGCTGATTTGATGCTAATTATAATTGTGTTTTTAACGTTGATGTGAACAATTTGTAGGCTGATTTGATGCTAATTATAGTTGTGTTTTTAACGGTTCATTTTTATAAAGAAGATAGGATAAGAATATTATAGGTTATAAAATTCTTTAGAATTTATATTTTTTTAAGATTTTTACTGATATTTTATTTTTGAATTTCACATTCATAAAAGATAATAAGAATAACAAATCCAGGAGAAGTTTTTTCTTATCTCATAATGATAGTCAAAGATCTATGGATTTATCATTGTTGTCAGGGCTATAATAAATTTTCCACTTTTCATTTATCATTTTCTCAATGCTATAGTTATAGCTGAGCATGTTATGAATATGGATTTTGAGAAATTTGTAGAAAGGCACTTTTTTCAAATTGTCATTGTCATATATATGAAAGTTCATTAGTGTTTCTTTTTAAATTTAATCATTATAACTTTCAATTTGTTAATATTAACAACTATACCAATACCATAACAAAAATCCATGATGATTTTTTTACTTGGGACTCTTCAATATGAAAACATGATGATCAATATAATAAGAAGGAAGATGCTTATAAAAACCCCTCAACACAAAAGCATTATCATCATCATAAAATAGAAAATAATGTCTATATCAAGTCAAGTCAAATACACAACCTACTTTTTCCAAATAATTTTCAAATTTATCAAACATATAAAAAAGAGAAAACATTACTTAATTAATTTCTAACAATATAACCAAAAAAAATCACATGACATCTTCAACCAATAAAAATAATATACCATTATGTATCCAATCTATAAGAGAAACATTATCATCATTATAAAATATTATCATTATTATAAAAAGAAAGATAACGTCTATATCAACCAAAGTCAAATACCTAATTTATTTTTTTAAATAATTTTCAAATTTATCAACATATTAAAGAAAACAAAAAAACATTGCTTACTCAATGTTCTTAATTAATTTTTAATAATAAATAATAATAAAATAACATTACATGTTCAACTAATAATAATAATATAACTGTTCAACTAATAATAATTATATACAATTATGTATCCAATCTCTCATATATATATATATATATTTTTTAAGAAAAACCATCCCATGACCATAGATACAATCATATTTATAAAGTCTCTTGTCTCTCGATTTTTGCTTATGAAAAGGGTGGTCCACCCTTTAAAATGTTTTCCACGTGGAGCCAGGTACACACGAGATTTTTGCATATGGGAAAACATGAGAGCAGAGTACAATCATATTTGAGGGTCTAATTTTGCATAATGGGTCAACTAATTGTAAAGGGTTGCGGAATTTAATTTTGCCACGTAAAATCACCAATAAACGTGGAACAGCATGGTTCATGAACATAATATCTTAGAAGTCTCCTATATATTCATCAAAATAATCATATAGTTGAACAATGATTTATGGCCGACTTTGAAGAAATTTGTGGACAACTATCGTTTTTGCTTGCGCCAAGTTATTACATGACCAGTTGCCCTCGTGATTAATAATAAGAAGATGACTTTGGCTGTATGACATATTCCAGTAAATAAATTAAAATTAAAACACGAACTATAGAACTGGCGATGTCCCTGTCCAGAAGTATTTTCATTAACTCGCAGAAAATTATTTAGTGTTATTATAATAGCAGGTGGTAGTAATATTTTAATTAACTTGCAGAAAGTTATTTAGTGTTACTATGATAATAAAGGCTAGCAGTATTCTCATTAACTTGCAGAAAATTATTTAGTATTATCATGATAAGTGTAATTATTTAGTATTACTATGATAATAGGTGTAGCAGTCGTGGCCGAGAAAAACCACACAAACTTCCCATCTTGAACCGTCATTATTCGTGCTTCAACTCATAATATTATTGTCAGATCTTAGGTTTTCGTGGTCTAATATTTTGATAGTGATGATGATGATGGTTAACGTCCGCTGAGACCAAATAATGGTCTATCAGACCTAAAGAAACAAATTATCTATTTTGATTTAAGATTTTATTCCTATGCTCAAAAAGCTTGGAGAGAAGCCTCCCGAGCTCACTATAATTTTGACATTGTAAAAGGCTAGGAAGGTCAGTGTTATAACAAAAATTGTGAAACTGAGATCTAATGTGGTTATACGCGGGGCACTCTAAGAGGAAGTGGTTTTCATCCTCGATGTTCCTATTCTCACATATATGGCAGATCCTTTCCGTCCATGGCGTTTTAGGAACTGCCCAACGACCTGTTTCACTATGGAGCTCATGAGAATTCGTTCTAATCTTTGCTATATTAATTTTCTTCTTTGAGCTAGTTAAAATAGAGAGATACTTTTGATCTTCTAGGGTGGGGTTGATGACATTCTTATAATAACTTAATTTTCTTTTAGCCGCTAAATCTTTCTCACACCACATTTTTTCTTTGAACTTAGAAGTAACAATATCTTTAATGTTATTTATGTTTTGCAATGCATCATTTTCATTGATATCCCAATAGTTTAACCAGGCCCTTGTGTCTTTATGCCACCCTCAATTGAGCCTTAGGTGGTTTTGGCTAGAATTTAAAGCTAGCTTAGGAAGTCTATGATCATCTATGTTACTGATTTTGTGCTTGTACAACAGAACCTAAGCATAGCTAGGCTCTCAATAGGGGAAAGACCTGCTTCTATAAGGAGAATAGGATAGGGTGTATTACTTTTAATTTTCAGGTTATAAGTTATAAAACGCTTCTGGATTTGCTCAATCTTTCTCCATGATTCTCTGGAGATGCTACAACCCCAAACCTCACAACCATATAAGATAACAGGAGTGACTAAAGTTTCAAAGAGGAACTTCTTTTTATCCCACATTACGAGGTTTGCTACTTTACAATTATTTTCAAGACCAAAGTAAGCTTTCCACCCCCATTAATCCTTTTCTCAATGCTATGGTTCCAGTTGAGCTTGTGATGAATATCGATTCCTAGGTACTTGTAAGAATACACTTCCTCCAAGTTATTATTGTCATAGATAAAATTAGCGTAAGTGTCCTTCTTGGATTTGATAATCATAACTTTTGTTTTGTTAGTGTTAACAGTCATACCCATGGTAGAGCAGAAATCCTTAAGAAGCCTGAGTTGCTTATTAAGATTAGATGGGCACCTTGCCAAAAGAACAATATCGTCAGCATAAAGAAGAAGGATGACGACTATCCCAGCTAAGATTGAGCCATCACATCCTGCTTCCTCTAAATAGCCTTCGAGCTTATCGATGTAAATGCCAAATAGGGTAGGGGAGAGGGGGCAATCGTGTTTAACTCCGATGTTACACTTAATATCTTTCGACCACCCTTCATTGCTCTTTAGCTTGGCAATTACATTCTCGTATAACCTTATAGTGGCAGCTCTCAACTCGAGAGGAACCTTTAGCTCTTCTAATCTATTCCAAAGGTTGTATCTAGGAACCATATCGAAAGCCTTTCTAAAGTCCACAAAGCAACAAAATAAATTGGATTTATCATTACGACATTCCTCCGCAATGATCCTAAGCATAACAAGGTGGTCTGTTGTTGAGTGATGCCTTCTAAAACCTGCTTGGCCTTTAGCCCGCTTACCTTCACTTTCAAGCCATATGCTTAACTTTTATTCCAAAATACTACCATATAACTTGGCTAAGAGAGGGCTGATCATAATTGTTCGATAATTAGAGGGGTTATTTGTATCCCTACTTTTAAATCTAATATAATAATGCTATTGCAATAATTTAAATTAAATTTGATAATATTTTTTAATATACTTAAGTTATATAATTATTTTATGTATTATATTTTAATTTTTTTTTTAAATCAATATTATTTATTTTGAATTATTAAACTAAGTTTTTCAATAATTCTATTGCAGTGCTTTGATAAGCTTTATGAATATAGTATTATTAAAATGATAAATAAGTTTAAATCAAACTTCACTCTATCTCAACAAGTTCCAGAGTTTTTTTATATTTATTGCAGTTGAGATTACCAAGTCTTTAGAGAACATTTATTACGATTAGAAATAAGAGTTAGCATAATTTTTAATATTTAATATTTATTACGTTTAAAGGCATTTATATATATATTTATATAGATATTTATATATATATATATATATATGAATTTATATTTATAATTATAATATTTTAAAATATATAATACATATTATATTAAAAAATTAAATTAAAAATAATAAAATATGTTAAAAAATACATTATATATATTGATGATGATGATGGTGGTTAACGTCCGCTGAGACCAAACAATGATCTATGGGACCTAAATAAACAAATTATTTATTTTGATTTAAGATTTTATTCTTATTCTCAAAAAGCTTGGAGAGAAGCCTCTCGAGCTCACTGTAATTTTGGCATTGTAAAAGGCTAGGAAGGTCAGTATTGTAACAAAGATTCTGAAACTGAGATCTGTTACACTAAAAAATGTCACCATGGCTATTTACAGTCAGTATGGCTCTATCAACAGTCATGCTATCCTCCTGGGCAAGTCTTATGCCTCTGCTCTCCATGTCAAACTCCAAAAAGAGAGACAGTCTTTGTAAATGTGTTTATCTCTGGGTACGCAGATTCTCTTGGCCTTACCTGCGTGTACGCACCTAATGTTCACAAAAACTGCGTACTTGTACGCTCTGTATGTAAAGGGGCAGGTGCGTACCCCTGTAAAGGTCAAAAGGCGCGAGTTTCATCTTTAAAAAGTTACTTGTGGTCATTTCTAGAGCATTCTAGAAGGTTGTTCGACGTGTATTGAGCGCCTCCAAATGGTTCATGTACCCCTATGAAAGAGGAACTTATCCCATCAAGAGAGGAGCTATCCCATCCAAAGAGGGGATTATCCCATTGATGGTGGACCTGATTAACTTCCTCTTGAGCACTATAAATACAGGCATTGGGCCAGAAGGAGGGGAGGTTGAAAGCTAAACATTTCTAAGGGTAGATGCTGTTGGAATTAGGACTCCCATTTAGAAACTTGTGAGGAGAGATTCCCATCCTTTCTTGTTTCATTTGGAAGTGGGTGAGCTTTGTCAAAGTAAAGGAGAACTCTTGATGGACCCTGGGAGGGACTTGCACAACACCAAGGCTCAGGTTGTAATTGTTCCTTTTGTTTCCTATTAATGCAAATGAGTCCATTCTTCTCAATAACTTGTTATTTATGAGTTGTTTCATGTACTCCTTGGTCTATATGTTAAATATGTTTTATTTTATGAGATTATCAAGTGCTATTTAATCGTTTGATTGTTAGTGAATGCAGGTTTCGAAGTGAAGGAGGAGCTCATCCGGATCGGCGAGGCTGGACTACTACAACAGCGTTGGACTACAGGTAGGATCTAAACACTTGATTTCTTGTATGGTAAATGCATGTTTAGAGAAGGATTGCTCTTGTTTGTCTTGTTTGTCACTAGAGAGTCTTAGGCTCCTAGGGAGGTTGGTTGTGTCCGCACTATCGACTCTTTCCGCCTGACAAAATGGCGACTCCGCTGGGGACTCCATTGATGTGAAAGTTGTTTCCTTTGTATGCAACTTTGATCTGAGAAAAGTCATTTATTTTCTGGTTTTTGGCTGTGTGACTTTGTATTTGGGTGGGCTAGCTTAGGGTTAAATTAGATTTAGTTTTTCTTGGTTTTTCCAGTAGTACGCACCCTCTGAGTATTGCACAGTGCGTACCTGTACGCACTGTTGTTGTGTGCACAGAGCGGGCCCACACCTGTCTTAACAGGTTGCCTGCGTACCCTGCTTAAAATTAAGAAATTTCCATTTTTTACATTTTTCCTCTTAGATTTTGCTTTTTCTTAGTTTTTACTGCCCAGATCCATTAGTCTCCTGTCAAAGATCTTCACCTGAACTTGTTTCGATAGCATTGAGTGTTTTAGTGGATTTCATAGAAGTTTAAGCCCTAGGGTTTGTTTTTTGAGTAGGTCCTGTAGTGACTTTGGCGGTAGAAGTTGTCAAGCCTTAGATCTCTTTGGTTTTGTCAGCCTTCTTAGGAGTCGGACTTGTCATAAAAGTCTACCTGTGAGAGCAACTTACCTTTGAGTTGTCTCTTTGGCGAATTTCGAAGTGCTTGTTGATTAAGTATTGAATTCCATTTTACAAAAAGAACAAAAAGATTTGAGTTTTGTTTTGACTGGTTTTTGATTCTGCATTAGCTGGTCCTTGGCTTGATTGTGGTTAAGTAAAACAACCTAGAATCATCCTTGTAGGCTTTTGCCTCGTTAGGTTTGCTTTAGAGTAAATTTTCTTTTGATTTGCTTGTGAGTCAATTTTTCATAGATTTTATAGATTTTGAGATTGATTTTCGTTAAAATAGATTTATATGCTTTATTAAATAAAAAAAATACAAAAACATCTCCTTTGAAAAGTTTTGTTTCAAGTAGCTTTTGGAGTATTTTGAAAGAGAAAGAATTTTTCGTGCACGTAATGAGTGGTCATGTTTGTATGCTTGGAAAGATAAAGAGTTTTATTTCTTTGATTTTCGTTGCCAAGAGAGTTGTTTTTATATAAATTTGCATTCTCTAAACTTTCTTAGCTAAGAATTTCATTGAAAAAGAAAAGTAGTGTAAATCATCCTAAGTGCATCTTTGTAGTGGTTTGAGTCGAGTCTACACACCATTGGTTTCATTTCCGCTACCTTTTGTCTTTAAAGAAAACCATAAAAATTAACGCTTAAAGTAAAATCAACATAGTAACTTTTTCTTTTACTAGGGCTCTGAAGCACCAATATAGATCAGGCTAGTGTCTTGGAGTAGGAGAGTAATTAACTCTCCAAGACAGCAAAACCAAACAAGTAGCTTATCTTGTGGTAGAATGAATCCAACTGTTGCATTTATACTCTGGGAAAGCTCCTCTTAAAGGAGAAGCACGAGCTCGTGTCCGAACCAGTGAGGGGATCAATCCTCCCTCGTTAGGAACGACGCTAGACACACACATATTACAAACGGTAAACCTCGGATTAACCATTGTCGAGGAGCCAGGGGTCACTTATCGGTAAACCTTGGATTGTTGTCAAGGAGCCGGTAAGGGGATTGAGCTTGATACTCTGCCCTTGCGTGCTGTCGGAGTTTAGACTGTTCCCCCAGGTGTATTTTCCGCTGTTGGTAACCTTAGTGGCCATAATCTTAGGATTCTACCCAAAGTGACGGTGGAGGGAAGATCCCACTGTACCTGGAGCAGACGTCGGCTAGACTCACTTGGATTTTCCGGGGGGTTCACTTCACTCGAGACGGTTAAAGTGGAGGAACTTGTGCCGGTCTATTCATTAAGCAGGTTGCCGGGGTAACTGTTCCACCCTCCACTTCTGTACTGAATTCGGCGATGTTGGGTTTCATCTCCAACTAGTGTTTTTGGTCCGGAAGGCTACTGTTTGTGCATGGTTTGACGCCCTAGATTCTTTAGGCGTGTGATTCAAATTTGTTTGGTTCTTTAGCGACTTAAGGTGGTTTGATTTGAGATTTTACTTTGTTTTCGTGTGTAGTAGTTAAAAGTTTTTAGCTGTGGCGGAATTACCGAGACAGTCCCGTAGACTTCGGGGCAAGTCACCTAAGATTGTTACCGGAACTGATTTGTTGAGGAAACTCCGTAGATCGCGGGGTGGACCTCCTGAAGACGTCCCGGGTCAGTACAAAGGATTGAAGGTCCTTGTAACTCCTCCTAGTGGCAGTAGAGTAGGTTCACTTGAAGAAGGAGAGTCTTCCTTGGTAGTCCATCCAGATTACCAAAGTCTAGAGACAGGTTATAATCCCGAAGCTGTTACAGTTTCCGAGCTTGCTGGTAGTTTTTCATCTACTAGTGATTTAGGTGAGGAACCTGAAATATCTGAGCCTGTTACTCCAACTTCTAGTGTTCCAGATTCACCAAGAGTAGAATGAGTTATCACCGAAAATCTTCCTACTGGTTTGATTGCTATTGAAGAACTTGCTCCAGAGGAAGAAATAGGCGTCTCTAACCTTGAAGATCAACCTACTATTGATCTAAGGGAGCGTGAATCTATCTTTTACAGTCCTCCTAGAAGTACTACTTGGTACCTTTCGTTAACTAACTATTTAGACAACTCAGGGTTAAGTTTTTCTCCACCTCGTACTCTTTTTCCACCTGGAGGTATTTATACTCCTGTAAATATGTCTGGTCAGTCGTCCGTGTTCACTCAATCTTCTGAATCTTTCTTACACGGCGGTCCTTCTGTTCCCACCGGGTATCAGTCACTTTCTGGTACCTTTGCGGGGGCATCTCCTCAACCCATTGATCATGGGTTATTAGCTGGAAAAAATGGTAATAAACCATTGGGTGTAGGGGACATTTACATGATGTCAGGATCAGTTCCCGTTTCTCAACCTCAAGGTGGCCAATTACCGCCTGGGGGGCAGCCTCAATTAACACCTGGGGGGCAACCTCAAGGTACACAAATTGTGTCTGGGGGGCAACCTCAAGGCCAGTATGTACCTATGGTACAATACATGCCTCAAGGTCAACCCCAGCCTCAATATGTACCCCAGGGTCAACCTCAGTATCAATATTTACCTCAAGGGTATCAACCTCAAGGTCAAGGTCAACCCCAGTATCAGTATTTACCCCAAGGTTATCAACCTCAAGGTCAATACTCGAGTCAAGGTTATCAACCACCTCAAGGTCAGTCATATGTTCAAGGTATGGGAACTGTACCTTTCAGTTATCAATCCTATCCTCAATCCGGTTATGGATCCCAGTATCCTCAACCTGTTACGGGTCAATACCCCGGAATGATAGTGTGGGATCCATCACAAGGTCAACAGGTGTTGCAGCCAAGTATACAGTTGTTACCTCAAACCGGACAACCCGTAGTTTCTGGTTCACCCCAGCAACCGCAACCTGTCCAGTCAAATGTTCAAACTTCTGTAACTTCGGTAGTTACTCAGCCGCCAATCGCACCTAGTACTCCATCTCAAACGGCTGCTGCAACTACCGCAACATCTACCGCACTTACTTCTGGAGTATCGACAGCTCCTGTTTCTACTGTCTCTGTAACTACTCCTCAGACATCTTTACCCTTATCTGGATCTACGATTCAAACTACGGTTCAGATGCCTGTAGGTCAGCCTGGTATAAGTACGGTTGTCACTACTCAACCACAATTTGTTCATCAACCGTACCAGGGACAGTACCAATATGGGCAAGCTGTCCAGCAGCCGGTTTACCAGTATCAACCGTATCCTGGGTACACTTATCAACAACCTCAACAACCCCAGTACGGTCCGGTTAATCCTGGTTTTCCAGGAGGATATAATATCCCGAATGCAATGCCTATTCCAAGTTATCCTGGATATCCTCCTCCTGGGGCTGGTGTCATGACTCAGAGTTTTAGGGATCCGAACCGGCAATTGCCATTTATCGCAACTTTGGATTTACCAGACTTGTCGCGCCTAACGAACGATCCAATCAATTATCTACCGTTTTGGCCGCCAATGCCAAATAAGTTGCCCAGCGATATACCCAAGTTTGAAGGTAAGCCTGGAGAGGATCCGTCGAATCATGTGATGACTTACCACCTCTGGTGTGCTTCAAATTCTATCTCGGATGATTCGATCCGCTTACGTCTTTTCCAGCGTACACTCATTGGTCTCGCGGCCAAGTGGTACATTGAGTTACCACGGGCCTCTTTTTACAATTTTAGCCAGTTAGCTACCTCGTTCTTAACTCACTTTCAGTTGCCGGTCAGATACGATAACGGCACGGAGTTATTAACTTCACTAAAACAATCGACGTCCACGTATATTTCCGATCACATTCATGAGTGGAGACGTCGAAGAAGGTTAGTGAAAGTTTTTATTCCGGACCAAATCTTAGCTGAATGGTTTGTTAAATCATTATTACCGAAGATTACTGAAGATGTAGCTAAGGCCGGAGTAGTTACTGAGGAGCAAGTCATTGCTCAGGCGCAGTACCTTGACTTAGTTTATACTCAGTCGGGTACGTTACACGAGAAGATCCCAGATCTTCCAAAATCGAATCAAATCGCTGCTGCTCCTTCGGGATCTCATGCCGCTGATGGTATGATTGGTACGGTGAACACAAAGAGCAAGAAGAAGTCTTCCAAGAATTCTACTACTCCTATAATCACCTTGCCTGATTCCCCGACAGGAGAGTCTTCTCCTGAACTTTCCGCCGATATTCACGCTGTAGAGTCATCTACGGCCAAATCAAAAAACGGTGAAAAGAAGAAAGGAAAGAAGAAGGCTAAAGCAGACAAGGCTCCGAAGGAGAAAACAGAAAAGTCGGAAACCAATGACGAAAAGCGCAAACCTCGATATCCTTGTCTTATTTGTGAAGAGGATCATTTTACAAGAGATTGCCCTCATCGGGCCGAGGTTGTGAAAATAGTCAAAGGTTCTCCCACTCCTGCTGTGTTAAAAGATCCATTTCCAAAGCAGGAGAGTAAGATGATAGGTTCTTCCTCGACTGCCAGTGAAGAACCCATTTTGATGATGTCTCATGTGAGGATTGCGACTCGGTCGCAAGATTATGGTAGTAAGAATCCTGTTGATGGTAAGGAAGCAGAATCTTCTCATTCTAATCCATCAACCTCAGCTCCTGGTTCCGATCCACTACAGATCGAAAAACCTAACCCGGACTTAGTAATCAAACCGCCCGCCAAGGGTGTACTTCGAAGGTCTGCTTTCAATCCACATGCGAGAGCGGCCCAGAATTACAACATTGTTGAGGACTTAGCTGTTTCACCCTCAGCAATGTCGGCTTTAGAAGTGCTGCAATCATGCCCAGCACAACGAAAATTACTTTTGTCGGCTATCGGAGTTGTTGATGTTCAGGACCCGAATCTGATAATCTTCGATCTAGAAAATAGTACACCGCGCCTACCCCATCAAATGGCTTTCCAGATTCCAGTGATAGTCAAAAACAGGCCTATTCATCGGACTGTAATTGATGAGGGAGCTTCCACGTGTATTATGTCGATTCAGTGTTGGAGATCGCTTGGTTCTCCTTCGCTGAACCAATCCCTAACCATCCTTAAGGCCTTTGATGGCCGTGGGTTCCGTCCGTTTGGTATTCTACAGGAATTGCCTATAGGGGTAGAAGGTAAAACCGTTAGTCTGGATGTGGAGGTGGTTGATGCCCCTCTAGACTACAACCTTCTTTTGGGTCGAAGTTGGTCATATGCTATGACAGCGCTTGTTTCATCGGTCTTCAGAGTAATAAAGTTTCCACATAACGGCAAGATCGTGACAATTGATCAGCTGACATACTTTTCATCCGACCCAGCCTCTTCAGAGAGTATCCAGCATGTCGGTAAGACGACAATCCCTTATAGGGACGTTGGCGTAGGTTTAGTTAAAGATTCCGGTTTACTGGGAACTTTTCCTTTCCCTCCAATCAACGCAGACCCTTCATTTGCATCAATTCATATGATTACATCAGACACCATTATTTACGACGATCCTTGGATTGTCCCATCTGAATCTGAGATAGACTCATTCGGTAATGCTATGCCTTTGAGTCCATATGAAATTGCTTATGAAGCCGTCGTGTCTTTTACCGACTCGCGTTCAACCCAAATCGACCAAATGAATGTGGTCAGTGAGGAATCACTTTTCACATCAACCTCAGAACGGATAGCGTTTCCCGAAGTCGTGTCATCTGACAAGCAACTTCGCGAAATCCTAAGTGTAGACGATCTACCATGGGAAGATCTCCATCATAGATCTTCGTTTTTACCTGAGGGTGATGCTTTTGAAAATGATTTTTCATCTATTTTTACCGCTGAATATGTCAAAGATGCTCAGAATCCAACGAAACATCCTGATTCAGAGTTGAATTTAGGGAATATTTCTCGTACTATTCCCATTGACATTTCAGTGAATCCCGGAATTGAGGAAAACATTCATATAGGTGCCTCATGTACAGAAGATGAAATTCAAACTTACAAGGCCCTATTCCAAGAATTCCGCGATGTGTTTGCCTGGTCTTACGAGGAAATGCCAGGAATCGATCTTGCCATTGTTGTTCATGAAATAAAGACCTACCCGGACGCTAAACCCGTCCGGCAACGGTTGCGTCAGATTCACCCTCGAAAAGCAGCTGCGATTAAAGCAGAAGTCGAAAAGCTGTTGAAAGCAGGTTTCATTTATCCGATCCCGTTAACGGATTGGGTATCGAATATTGTTCCGGTTAACAAGAAACAAGGAACAATAAGAATCTGTATCGACTATAGGGATATAAATCGAGCTTGTCCAAAAGACAACTATCCTACGCCCTATATCGATCAAATAATTGATGATTGTGCCGGAAGTGAAATGTTTTCCTTTATGGATGGTTTTTCGGGCTATAATCAAATCAATATTCTACCTGCCGATCAACCAAAAACGGCATTCATTTGTCCATGGGGGACATTTGCTTACTGCAAATTACCTTTTGGGCTTAAGAATGCCGGAGCCACTTTTCAACGGGCGATGTCTTATGCATTTCATGACATCAAGCACATTGTGCAACCGTACCTCGATGATTTGCCTGCTCATTCTTTACATCGAGCTGATCACCTTGTCCACTTACGAGCAATCTTTATGAGGTGTAGGCATTATCGTATTCGGTTGAATCCGCACAAGTGTGTATTCTGTATAGAAGCGGGTCGATTGCTGGGATTTGTTGTTTCAAAAGCCGGCATTCGCGTCGATCCCTCGAAAGTCGAAGCTATCATCAAATTGCCTCCTCCTTCGAGTTTGCGCCAACTCCAAAGTTTGCAAGGGAAAGCAAACTTTTTACGTCGATTCATTCCAAACTACGCCGAGGTCACTAAGGGTTTTACACGGTTGTTGAAACAGAACGCTCAATTCTTTTGGGACGAGATTGCCCAACAATCTTTTGATGCACTTAAGCACGCCTTGACCCATGCACCGTTGTTGCATCCTCCCAACTACAACCAGGACTACTTCTTATACCTCGCAGCTTCGCATTCCACTATTGGAATGGTGTTAGTCCAAGAAGATGAATTCGGAACGGAACATGTGATATATTATCTTAGTAGGATGTTAAACCCCACTGAGCTAAAATATTCGCATGTGGAGAAATTGGCCCTGGCAGCCGTTCAAGCTGTCCAGCGTTTTCGTCACTACATTCTTCTCCGTAAAACTACAGTTATTTCGGATTGCAACCCTATGATTTATATTTTGACTAAACAACTGCTAGGGGGCAAGTACTCTAAATGGATCGTTATCCTGCAAGAGTTCGACTTGGAGTTCGAGAAGTCCAAGTCTAAGAAATCCTTAGTTTTTGCGAAATTGATGTGTGATTTCCCGCGTGCTGACACAGAAACTGTGGCAGAGGAGTCCATTGCGGACGAATCTTTGTTTCTTATCAGTACTTTAGATCCGTGGTATGGGGATATAATCATCTATCTCCAAACCCAAACCTTTCAGCCTGAAGCTTCAAAGTCGAAGCGTCGAAAAATTCGGTTTCAATCCCAGCAATACAGAATTATTGGAGATACACTTTATCGCCGGGGGGCAGATTCGGTTTTTCGACGTTGTTTAACTCACGAAGAGGCTGAGAGGGTTTTGAATGATTGTCACTCTGGAGCGTGTGGCGGTCATATGTCTGGGTATGCCACAGCTCAGAAGGTGTTGCGTGCTGGCTATTTCTGGCCGTCCATGTTTAAAGATTGTATCATTGCGGTCCGAAAATGCCACAACTGTCAAGTGTTTGATCGCAAGATGCGCGCACCACCTGCTCCCCTCCACCCTATAATTGCCGTTGGTCCTTTCGCCAAATGGGGTATCGATTTTATTACTTGTAACCCTCACTCGGCCGGGGGGCATGCGTATATCATCCTTGCGGTTGATTATTTTACTAAATGGGCCGAGGCGATGCCTACATTCGACGCAAGCGGCAAAACAGCTGCAGTTTTCGTATTCAATCACATTATAACTAGGTTTGGTGTCCCGCAAGCGATCATCACTGACCATGGGAGCCATTTTCGAAACATCATGATGACTGAGCTTACAAGCCAGCTTGGTTTGCGCCACGATAGCTCTACTCCTTATTATCCGCAAGCCAACGGTTTGGTTGAGTCTATCAACAAAGTTCTGGTTATCATGATCCGACGAATCATTGGCATTCATCGGTCGAATTGGCACAACATGTTATTTTCAGCGCTATGGGCATACCGAACTTCAGTGAAAACTTCAACAGGGTTCACTCCTTTCCAGCTAGTTTATGGCTTGGAAGCTGTGTTACCCATTGAATGCGAAATCCCATCACTTCAAATGGCTGTCGAATTACTCCCAGCTACTTCCGAAGAGGAGAAACGTTTATTATACTTAGCTCAATTAGATGAGACTCGACGTGACGCTGCATTGGCAATCGAGACTCATAGAAATGTGACCCCTCGAAGTTTTTCGGAGGGAGACCTAGTGCTATTATATGATCAAGCTAACGATAAGCTAGGTGCTGGAAAATTCGTTCCTATGTGGCATGGACCCTACATTGTAAAGCGAAAGCTAGCAAAAGGGGCCTATGAGCTGGTAGATTTTGATGGGGACTCTTTGGGTAAACCCAGAAATGGACTTTACCTTAAGAGGTATTATGCTTAAATGATGGGTATGGAGAGTTTTTAGTTAGGTTAGGTTTTCTTTCTAGCTAGTATGTTTGTTAGTTTAGATAGTGTGCTTAGCTTAGAAAGTGTGTTTTTCGTCGTTATTCTGGCTTATCTTGGTTTTACTCTTGATATTGCAGATGTCGACGCCTCTCCAAACGTACATTGGATTTGCCGATGGTGCTTGTCGTAGTACACGGAATATCTCTTCCGCAGCTTGGGTTATCTATTCGCCCTCTGACGAGTTAGTTTCTATGCATGGGGTGAGCCTCGGTCAAACAACGAACAACATTGCAGAATACAGTGCAGTGGTTGAATTATTGTCTGAATCTATTTCATTTGGAATTTGACGTTTGATAGTGAGGTTAGATTCTGAACTCGTTGTATTACAGCTTAATAGAGTATATGCCATTAGAAATCCTGTGTTATTAAGGTTGTTTTTGAGAGTGCGTCTCTTGGAACGTGAATTTGATTACATTGAATATCAGCATATTCCAAGGTCTTTAAATACATTAGCAGATGCAATTGCTTCTCGAATGTTGGACAGACATTTGCGATAATCATGCAAGTAAATTTAAAAACATTTCATCACATATGTTAAACAAGATAAGCCGATAATAATGATATATATATATAGATAGGAGTGTGTCAAAAATATACATCGTCTTCGATCATAGGTTGAAAAACACCTTATGATCGGCAAAAATGATAAGTACAAAAACCAAAAATGTCATATGTGTCTACAAGAGTGACTAGCCAATCACTGATGGTGCTCTCTATACGAGACCACTGCCCGCGCTACCCTACACAGGAACCTCCTAAAAGGTCCTGGGACTGCGACCACATAGCACTGAAGTCGAATAGGAATGTCATCTATGGTGGTCTCTGGTATACCCGCCGTTAGACGCTCTAGATCCTGTTCCAACTCGGCTAAGGTCTCTGCGGCCGCATCCTGTGGGGCTAGTGCTGGTACAGCTGGTACTCTTCTCTCAAAAGCCCGGAGATTGGCCGGACGCCGTGGACCTACATCTGCATTTTGGAAATTTGCCACTGTCAGTTTTGAGACGATATATAAAAAAAAAAAAAATAGATAATTTAAAAACTTGTGAAAAATGAAGTACCTCTGTCATCCCACTGTTCTCCCTGTGGAAGAACCATGTCCGGATCATTCCGAAAATCCATTCCGGCATAGGGAAAATCCTGAATAGCAAAGACCTGGTTCTCCAACCAGTGAAAGTAACCATCAGGAAATCGAACAACTGTCGCGCCCTCATCAGGATGCCGGGCCATTACCGCAACCCATCTCGTCAACTTAGGCTCCCGAGGAGCCCCAACTGGAACAGTAAGATGCTGGGGGATCAGCATTGGAACTCTCTCTAGGGCAAAGCTCACAACCAAAGGCCCATATCCAAAGGTCTTCAATCGTCTGGTCTTTGCCCTAGTCAGTTGGCCCTTCATATTGGCCAACACAGCATCGCCCCAGTTGAAAATGGTGCCTTGGAAGCAATCTATAGCCATCCGCATTTGGGACCCGGTGGCATGGTGCAAAGCGGCCGCGCCGCAAAGTCTGGTAACAGTAAAAGCTATCACCATAAGTTCAGGTCGGGATATGTATTTGATTTCTATCCCCTTCTCCTGGTTTTGATTGTTACACCACTCTAGCCGAAGACTAGTAAGGGATTGGCCACCCGGCCTAGTCCCGAATAGAGAGAGTTGCTTGCCCCTGTTAGGCAAGCCAGTGAGAAAATATATGTCGGAGGGCTCTATCTCGAGCTGGTGCTCTCCGATGTAGAAACACTGATCCTGAATGTTCCACCTTTCAACCAGCCACTCAAGGAATGCCACCTGGCCCCTCATGCCAGGTATGGCCCAGTATTTGTACAGACCGCATGCTTTTAACGCATCAATAGAAGGTTGATGACCAATTGCGGCCAAGTCAACGTCTTCGTGTTCTCTTTCTCCCCAATCTAGCATGGTGAGTGCCCTACACACCAAAAAACAATGATTAGAATTCATGAAACAAAATTTGAATGGTTAAATTTGGGGTCTGGGGTTTGAAAATCCGCCTTTCACGGGGTACGCACCCCGCGTTCAGAATACAGAGCGGCGGTACGCAGCTGTTCTGAAGGTGGGCTACGTACTCCAACAATTTTCCTATATAGGAAAAAGTCGGGGTACGCAGGTCACCCATGGGGCACCTGCGTACCCCGAAAAGCGAACCCTAAAACCTAAAACCCCCTAAAAAATCAAACTAGAACTTGAAATGAAATTCTAAACGGATGAAATTGAAGAGGAGGATGTTGTGGAATACCTGAAAGAGACGGCGCTCGATTCTGACGGTCGGATTTTCCGCAATGTCCGCGGGAAGTTTCTTGCCAAAAGCCCTTTTCTCAACCTCAACAGTAAAATGGTAAAAATGACATGGTAAAAAGTCTTTTTTATAGGTTTTTTGGATGAATGAATGCTAAGTTTGTTTATTTTTCACCATGGAAAGATGTTTTTCAATGTATTTTTGCCTATTTTAAACAGGTATGAGTAATGTGTTGTTTTTGTGCAGGACAAAAGGATTTAGAGGGAAAATTGTCATTTTTCACGAACCAAAACATCAGAGTCATCTTTTAAGCCCTTTTCTGACTCCTAAAAATATGAAAAGATTGCCGAGCGTTTCTTTTACACTCGTTAAAACGGAATTAGAAGACGGTCCCCTTATAGCCCTTTTCTGACCGTAAAAACAGGAAAAGATTGCCGGGTTTTTGTCGTTTCAAACTCGATACTGGAAATAAAACGACGTGTCCTTGATCGCTTTTTACTTTTCAGGTCAGTGGCACTAATCATGAAAGTACTCCTTGGTCGCAAGATCAAGAGGTTCTCCCAGGTATTATTTTATACTTTTTCGAGCTTGGGGGACACAAATTTACGAAAAAGTTCAACCTGGAGTCTTCTTAAGTTTTTCAGACTCTCTAAAATTGAAAAACGCCGAGTTTCTCCTATACTGGGCTCGTTAAAATTTCACAGTAAAGGGCCTGTTCAATTACAAACAGGAACGAACCACTCCTTCCTAGGGTTCGAATCAAAACTAGGTTGGACTCATCCGAAGGATGAGCTTATAATCAAGCATATGTTATCCTCCTCAAGCTTGTAAAAAATAAAGAGGTACTTGCCAGAAATGGTGGGGGAAAAGAGAGAAGAATGAGCCTATTTGTTATCCTTTGTCTCAGAAGAAACCTTATTACCACTCTTGAACACGACACTTTTCATTCACCTGGGTTGGGAAATCCTTTGCCTCACAGTTGATCAAACCACATTGAAAGTCTTCAGCCGGGTTCCGGGGATTAACTTTGAGTCATTCGTTACCAAGCCATCTGTTGTGTCGTTATGTGTTCAAGAGGTCTGCAAACAAAACTTTCATCTGCAAAATACTTGTCATCCATTTTGACCATCCCTGAGTCAGTCCTTACAGCAACATTTTCTCCAACTTGAACTATGATTTCGTGTTGTGGGCTTGCCTACAACGGGTCGCTTTCTATCGACATCAGCACATTATCTAGAGAGATGACTTAGAAATCGTCAGTACCTTGAAATCTGCATGCATCAATGGCAGGTTTCTCGCTTTTGACGACAGTTTACATCATTGACTTTCGATCGAAGGATTCCATGAAATGTTCGACATCAACTCATTCATTCACATCTCATGGATTGTACTGGGTACTTTGAGAACCATTGACATTACTGGTGGTCTCTCTCACAAGATCTAATGTGGTTGTACGCAGGGCACTCTAAAAGGAAGTGGTTTTCATCCTCGATGCTCCTATTCTCACATATATGGCAGATCCTTTTCATCCATGGCATTTTAGGAACTGCCCAACGACCTGTTTCACTATGGAGCTCATGAGAATTCGTTCTAATCTTTGCAATATTAATTTTCTTCTTTGAGCAAGTTAAAATAGAGAGATACTTTTGATCTTCTAGGGTGGGGTTGATGACCTTCTTATAATAACTTGATTTTCTTTTAGGCGCTAAATCTTTCTCACACCACAATTTTTCTTTGAACTTAGAAGTAACAATATCTTTAATGTTATTTATGTTTTGCAATGCATCATTCTCATTGATCTCCCAATAGTTTAACCTGGCCCTTGTGTCTTTATGCCACCCTCTATTGAGCCTTAGGTGGTTTTGGCTAGAATTTAAAGCTAGATTAGGAAGTCTATGATCGTCTATGTTATTGAGTTTGTGCTTGTACAACAGAAACCTAATCATAGCTAGGCTCTCAATAGGGGAAAGACCTGCTTCTATAAGGAGAATAGGATAGGGTGTATTACTTTTAATTTTCAGGTTATAAGTTATAAAACACTTCTGGATTTTCTCAATCTTTCTCCATGATTCTCTGGAGATGTTGCAACCCCAAACCTCACAGCCATATAAGATAATAGGAGTGACTAAAGTTTCAAAGAGGAACTTCTTTTTATCCCACATTACGAGGTTTGTTGTTTTACAATTATTTTCAAGACCAAAATAAGCTTTCCACCCCCCATTAATCCTTTTCTCAATGCTATGGTTCCAGTTGAGTTTGTGATGGATATCAATTCCTAGGTACTTGTAAGAATACACTTCCTCCAAGTTATTATTGTCATACATAAAATTAGCGTAAGTTCCCTTCTTGGATTTGATAATCATAACTTTTTTTTTGTCAGTGTTAACAGTCATACCCATGGTAGAGCATAAATCCTTAAGAAGCTTGAGTTGCTTATCAAGATCAGATGGGCACCTTGCCAAAAGAACAATATCGTCAGCATAGAGAAGAAGGATAATGACTATCCCAACTAAGATCGTGCCATCACATCCTGCTTCCTCTAAATAGCCTTCGAGCTTATCGATGTAAATTCCAAATAGGGTAGGGGAGAGGGGACAACCCTGTTTAACTCCGATGTTACACTTAATATCTTTCGACCACCCCTCATTGCTCTTTAGCTTGGCAATTACATTCTCATATAACCTTATAGCAGCAGCTCTCAACTCAAGAGGAACCTTTAGCTCTTCTAACCTATTCCAAAGGTTGTATCTAGGAACCGTATCGAAAGCCTTTCTAAAGTCCACAAAGCAACAAAATAAATTGGATTTATCATTATGACATTCCTCCGCAATGATCCTAAGTGTAACAAGGTGGTCTGTTGTTGAGTGATGCCTTCTGAAACCTGCTTGGCCTTTAGCCCGCTTACCTTCACTTTCAAGCCATATGCTTAACTTCTTTTCTAGAATACTACCATATAACTTGGCTAAGAGAGGGCTGATCATAATTGTCTGATAATTAGAGGGGTTATTTGTATCCCCACTTTTAAAAATAGGGATAATGAGGCTCTCAATCCAAGGTTTAGGGAACCCTTGCTTGACTGCTTGATTGAAAAGCTTTTGGATGTGGGGGATGAGGACATGACCCCCAATTTTTAAGATTTCCGCCTGGTAACCTTCAATGTCCTTAGCTTTCCCATTAGCGTGGTGATTAACCCCAAACTTAATGACTTCTAAAGAGAAAACTTCTTTCGTTGTGAGCAGGGTTTCCAAATTATCCATGACATTTGGAGATTCATAAAGTTTTTTAAGATAGGAATTCCAATCGTGAAGAGCAATTTTATTATTATCCTTAGTCTTCCTAGTTAGAATCTGCCTCCAAAATTTCTTAGGAGCTACCTTAGAGAGGTGTAAGAGATTCTCCTGTCTTTGACGAATGTACTGCCTCTTTTTCCTTTTAGTTAGGGCTTTGTATATTTTTATCTTGTCCATTTTAAGAGATTCATCAACAACTTCCTTAATTTCTCTCCTCGCACTTTTACAATCTTTGTCATACCATGGATTGGTTTTGCTATTTCTTTTATTATTTGAAACTTCAATTGAGAACTTGTTAATAGAATATGAGAGGGTTTTAGTAAAATTATGATAGAGGTCTTCAATGTTGTGTATACTAGATATTAAAGTTTTAATAAAATAAAAAATAAGTGAAATTTATATAAATATAAATAATATTATTTAGAATTAGAAATTAATCTTAATTTATTATTTATTCAGTAATATTTTTAATAATTAAAGTAGATTAATTTTAACATTATGTCTATTAAGAGTGTGTTGGCCACCCAACAACTCCCTTATATTGTTTCAATAAAATGGGTCATTCTTTTGATGTTTCTTGTTATTTTAAATTTGTTGTTTTGCTTTGTTTTTCTGATGTGGAATGATGACTCATTTCTTTCTCAAGCAGAGATTTTATTATTGTGTGGTGATTGTGCTAGTTTTGTTTTAAATTTTGACATAATCTTATTTTTATTGGTTTTAAGATTATGAGGGTGACCTTGAACGAATTTGAAGTAGATCTTAAATCTTAACATCTATCGATTCATGTATATCTTTTGTAGCTTAGACAATGCAAAACCATCCTCATGCAGTTACAAACATCACATTTCTTTTGTTTTGATGTGAAAACTTGATAACCTTGCAAATCTATCTGTTATAGTCCACGTATAAGCCTAGTATCTTGAATATTACTCTATTTTCTTTGCCCTAGTTATGGATTGAACTTTTGTTTATGACACAATGTTTTTATATGTTACATGGTTTTGGAATGTGAATGTTTGATTATATTTTTTGGGCTTTATTACAATAGGTAACAGTGCTTCTCATATTCCATACATATCAAAAGGGTTCGACCGTAAACTATTTAACATCATGTAGCATTATTTATCCCAATACTCATGTTTTGGTGATTGTTATTATTACAAAAGGTGGTGTAACCTAACACTATGTATATTCATTTTTTTCATAATTAAATTTGTAATGAGAATAATCATTATGCACGTGTATGATTAAAAAGTCATAATTTGTACAGTGAACACCTGACAACAATTAGTCATATACATCCATATGGTTGGGTATGTCTTGAATGAATGATGGGTTTGTTTGATGATATGGACCAACTCATCCAAATCGGAAAGCATATTTTTTAAAAACTGGACATTTGGCACGTTATCGAAACATCTCGACGCCCGTGGCTATTACCACTCTGAAACACTTTCAATATAATCTAGTACTATCAGTACTAGATGTGAGTCATTAATTTCCGAACCTAGGGTTATATTCCCGCATACTCTGCATTCGAGTCTCGAGATTTTGCCTTTGCATGTTGTTGTGTGAGATTAGGGTTTAGTCCTTGAAACCTTATATGTTTTGTACGACCTTCCTTATGCATGAAACAACTCTTGAGTCCTCTCGAGTATCTTGCGATGGCCCCTGTATTAAGAACAAAGCTTCTCAAAGGAAACATTCTTGAGTCTTACAAAGAGTACCTCACTCAGTGCCAAGAAGCCGAACAATGGAGCTTTATTTAGATTTCTAGGGCCATAGTGAGGACATAGCTAAGAGTTGTTCATCCACTAACAATGGTTGTAAAGGAAAAGTTGGTGACATCAAGATGTTGGTTTATGAGAGCTTTGTAACTAAGACAACATGTGTTTCCATCGATGGAAAAAATCGCTCCAAAAACTTCCCACTACAGGATATCCCCTTGAAAGAATTGTTGGTTTCAAAGCATTACACCTATACTGTGAAAGGTATGCCTGTTCATTTTCTCAAAACGAAATGGAAGGATTTACTTTACTTCATTAGCCATTTTATTACTTGCAAGGTTATATATGGACTCATATTTTTGTATCATATTCATCTTTTGATGGTATTTTTGGGTTTAGTAAAACCTTCCATTTTATTTGCATAAAATCATTTCTAGAATGGCCAAGTTTTATCAAAGGGACTACAGATATCCTAAACATAGCCTATTTCATCATGGTCAATATGCATTCTTCTTAAACATTATTTGGTTAAGTCTGGTGACTCTTGGAATTCATTCCTTTATCTGAATGGTTTTGAAAACCCTCATTCTAGTAATAGAGAAGAAATCTCGACTAAGGTTTCACTGAATTCTCGTGAAGCCACTTCAAAACCATTAGTGTCTCACAATCATGATAATCCAGGTCCTGATAACCTCTTTCATTCAGAGGAATCATATTTATGTGAGGAATCAATGGGAAAAGCCCCTAGTTTTGTGCTTGCTTGCGTAACCCGTAGCATTGTGTCAAATGTGTTGGACCCATCAGCATTCAGGGGATCTCCCCGATACGAAGTCCCAACTAAACCCTAGACCATTTTGAGTAGGAGTTTCAGCAGTGGGTGGTAGTGTAATTCCTTGACCATGGTAGCACACAGAGGTAAGTAAGATAACTTTGGGTTAGAGCAAGTGTGTGACCCTATGGAGAGTCGAGTGTGATGCATGAAGGTTATAACACATGGAGGGGAAAAGGAAGTGCACCCCTTAGAATCTTGTAACAGTACGCAGCTTGAAAGGTACACACAAGCAGAATGACATCACAAGCTAAAATGTAGAATAATCCACTAATTAAAGTGATGGGTTAATCCGACAACATGCATTCAATAGAATTTGTACAATTGCATACAAATTAGTTAATAACTAAATGCAAAAGTTAAACGACATACATTGCTAAAGAAACCAAAATAGTCCAACTACAATAACAACATATGCATGAAAGTCTATTGGCTCTGATATTATTATTATAAGTGAAAGTTCCATACATAAATACATCATTTACGACAACTAGCTCCAATAGTGGAACACTACAATCAAGAACACCTGCTCTTCCAAAGAAGTATACTCACTCTATGCTATGGAGAAGCCAAGGCTCGTCACAATACTTCCAAGACGTTTCTAAGCCTAAGACTAGCCAAAGTCTTGGCTCTCAAAAGCCTCTTCTATGAGTTATGAGGTTCTATTTATAACAAAGGTTGGGGTGAACCTTGACATTCCCCTTTGTGACTCTTTCACTACCCTCATGACTCTTCAACGTATTTACAAATAATTCATTACATCACATGATGGCCTTTCACATTCCACTAATGACACTTGGAATTTCACTTACAACATATTTACAAATAATATTACATTTTCCCCATGTACCCATGTAAGACAAAATAGGCTAGAGACAACCTAACAAGACAAAACACTATGACTCTGAAGTTTGGGGAAAGACCAACTCGACAACCTCCATTTGGTGCTTCTCAGTCACATATTGATGTCAAGATTGGTATTGTGTGATGATGTCCCCAAACTGCTTGATGGTGTCTTTCTGACAGCGAAATCGTGCCTCCATGGCATCCATGTATATGGTTTTGGAACCTGTATCCAACTCATTATTAATTATGTGCAACATGGTGTTGACCATGAAAGGAACACCAATGTACTTTTGCATGTTATGTGCACTCTGCTCTAAGAATTCCTTGGTGGCCTCTCACCTTAGTTGCTCCATGTACTCGTCAATCTCTAGCCAAAATTGGTTCTTGGGTCTAACCTCGGTGAGGGAACTAATTGATGGGATATTGTGTGTTATTACCATGACACCCAAATTATTGTAGAACCGTGCATGTGAAGCTTGTATGCTAATGATGAATGGGGTGAGTTGCTCATAATTTGAGATCAACATCCAAACCTTTTCTTTCTCCATCTCTACCTACGACTTCATCTTCTTCGCTAAGTGAAGCGGGGCCACTTTGTACCACATTTTCAACTCCTGTACATGGGTGATGGAAACATGTGTGTTCTTGAGAGTTTGAATAAACTATTTTCTCCACTGTTGTAGGCCATGCACTCGGTCAACGGCTTTATGCAGGGTAACAAATATGTCATATATCTTCCACATGGTACTCTCAAGTGTTGATACTTCAGTGAGTATCTTTTTCCTCATCTCCCCATTGCGGAAACTGCACTCTACTCTTGAAGTTGTTATGCATTTTGCATGGTATCCTGCAAGTTATTCTCCAAATGTTCATTCTCAGCCAATATGAACTTAACATTTGAGCTTGTTTCTCTTGCATAAGCCAAGCTGGCATCGACAAGGGTAGTTTCTAACACTATCACCCTTTCCTTGATTAGTGTAAGTGATGTATGATCATGTGGAAAATTCTTCCTCCGCGCCTCTACAATCCTCTTCTAAAACTCGTCAAATGATAGGATGTACACACCCATGACCTGATCATGATCAAGGAGAACAATTTCTCCTTGCTCTCCTGGGACTGGTTCTAACATTAGAGGTGGTGGAGACTAAGAGATGGCCTCTGGTGCTCTTGACATAAGGTTAGTGTCTTCATTTTGTGGCTCTTTTTCCAACTCAATGTCTATCACTTTGATCAGTTGCTCAATCTGTTGAGCAAGCTCCCGATCCTGCATTTGTTCACCCTCTTCTCCAACTGTTGGATGTTCCAACTCATCAACCTGTATGGGCATTGTTTGCTCTGTCATCATGCCTTGCATTTTTCTTCTTCCTATTTCTTCTTCTCCTCTCTTTCTCTCCTCCTCATCTCCCGTTCTTCCTTCAACTTCTTCTTTGTCTCCTGCAGTTTCATTTCTGCTTCCTGCAACCTCTGCTTTTCTCTCTTCCTTTGCTCTACACTATTTATTCACTACTCCCTCTTTACTTCCATTGCCAAAGCTACTTTCTCTCTGATAGGATCATCCATCATCTTGTATATTTTCTTTGCCTCTGGGTTATCAACAATCTTCCTCTTTCCCTTGTCCCACATTAGATTGTTTCCTATTGCTGCTATTATTGTTGCTTCTTGCATTGTTGTTGTCTTTAGAGCAACTTTCCAAGTTGTTGCTATACTGACCAGTTCACTGAGTTTGGAGGCATTATAACTGTACCTCCAAGGGTCCTCCTCTAACCAATGAAATGTCTCATGGATCCATGGAAAGTACACTCTTGCAGAGTGGTCCTTGCGGATACCGTGGGGATCATATGGATTAAAGTATTTGGTGCTGAAATCGAATCCCACTATCTCCTTAGCTTTAGCATCTGTATCCTTCAAGCTCCTAATCTCATACAATCTGATCCGCAAAGGAAGAGTGGTTCATGGCACTTTCTTCTTCCTATGTAGTTCCGCTGACAATGCTGTGGAGAGGTGATATGAGACCTCTTACATGATCAACTTGTTAGTGGAATACATTGGTAGAACATGCAGAAGCTTCTCTATGCCATACACTCTGATGAATTTTCCACCTGGTGAGGCATACCAATCTGTAATGTTCACTATTTCCTCCATTTCTTCTCGTGACATGCAAGGTGGATCCTACTCAAAGATAAGCTTGTACAACGGGATGATAAAATGGTCAGTTAGATTTTCCATAAATCCTCAATAGCTGCAGTGGGAAAGAAAATCGCAGTAAATGTTGACAATAATATTCTTTGGTGTCCATGTCCAACTCATGCTAGGGAACTGTTGTTGGCCACAACTTGCACCATGTAAGTATGTGAACATGTAGAATCTTGCTTTCTCATTCTTAGGAAAATTCTGAGCATTATTCACATGGAGCTTCCGCTGATGAGCCAACAAGTCTGACCAGTTGAATTCCTTCCCATAATTCACCAAATGATCCAGCATGACTACCCAACCTTCAGGAAAGGTTTTTGTGTTCTCTTGACTGTATATTATGTAGGAAAAGATGATCAAGAATTGATAAGCCTTCCTAAGATACTTTTTCTTCTAAACATGATTGGGTGTCTGTCTAAACTACGATGGTTCCTTCACCTAATGCTTGACGATATCTCTAGTGTTCACAAAGTTGTGGGTGACATAGAAAAATGAGTCCATGAGGTTCACCAGTTGAGGTAAATGATACATCTGCTGAAATTTCTCCGCCCTAGAAGTGGAAATCTCTATCCCAATGGCATTGCTCAATGTCATAGTTCGTTCATCTGTGTGTGAGACTATCCAGCTGATAATGTCAGTACATGGTAAGACGGGGTACCTTCATGTAACCTTGTATAAGCATGATCGTTGGATGCTAAGGTAAACCTGTCGATCCTGTAAGTCTTCCTTGAAGTCCTCAGCGAAAGTATCTTTGATTTGTTTCCATGTTAATGTTGTACCCTTCTTAATGAATAGCTAAGTGTCTACATAAACCGGTCGATTAACTGATATCTACTCAATTACTTCCCAATTACTGCTCTCGGTGGTTTCCTTTGATGCAAGGTAAAAGCATGTTAATGTGTATCACTTTTTCCCTTTTTGTGGCAAAGAAGTTTTATAAAAATAAATGGAGTTGGAATGTTTACTCTTAAATTTACAAAATCATCAAGAATTAGGTGGTGGTAAAAGAATACAAAACATGTCAATTTAAATTCATTTTCATTTCATATTTTTTCTAAAATTTAATATATATATTTTTATCTAATTTATTCATTTTCTTTAAAAGATATTCATTAATATTTTACATAAATTTTTAAGTAGTGACAAAACTGCAACCCCCCATTTCTCTATTGATTTATGTTTTCTAATTCCAATTTCTTTAAGAGATGTGTTGTAAACATTCTAAAGATTGCTAAACAAATTTAAAAATAAAAAGTAAGCATATTTTTTAATTATTATTAAAATACTAGTAAAAATGATAATCTTTTTGTATATATAAAACCGCGACCCAAGAAACTATCCTTTCAAGTTTATAAAATCAATTTTTTTAGTAGAAATTTGAAAATAAGATATAACAAAATGTTGAAATTATTTTTTGAATTTTTTTAAAATATATTTTAAATTTTTTATAATAAAATTTTTAAATATGATTATAATAACATATTTTATATTATTCAAAATATAATATATAAAATTATTTGTTTAGAAATTATAATTCTATTTATATATATATATATATATATATATATATATGTAAAGAGTTTTAGCATTTCATTCAACTTTACATATTTAAACCTGCATATTTAAAAAAGTTATTTATATTTTGTAAGTGATTAACCATAGTTTTTACCAATATTTACTATGACTTGACTTATTTACAAATTTAGTATTTACTTTTTATAGCATTATTTATATTTTCTGAACCCATTAAATAGGTTCACTATAGTTTTTACCAAAATTTATTGTCAGTTAGCTTTATTACAAATTTAGCATTTATTTTTTATAATTAACAAGCATGAAACTCGACTCATTTAATTGATATTTTTATATTTATTTTTTTATCTTTTTTCATTTGAGTACTTTTTTGCTTTTGCCATATAATGAGATCCCGACGTATTGAGAGCATAAGAGGTTGTCCCTTCAGAGAAGGATATTTATATATACCTCTGACATTCTTGTTAAGGTTTCCCCCCTCTCCTTACTCTAATTGACTGAGTTGACAAGGGTTAATTGAATATAAAAAACCGATTAGAGTAGGTGGTACTAGTTAAGAGTGTCAGCATCATGATTTCACCATGAGTCTCTCTGAAAGGAACGTATTTTCCATCAAGGTATCATCAACTATAATAAATGCAAGATTAACTTAAGGAGAGGGAATAAATGGATAACCAAGTGTTGATAGTTGTACAAGTTCCTCTTGGATTTCACCATGCTTGTCTAAGAAGCCAAACACGGTTTCATGCAAAAACTAACCTAGGGGTACAAAAGGAGACAAGTAATGAAAGAAGAAAGGAAAAGAAAAACAAGGTAATAAAATCAAGAAACAAGCAAGAAAATCAAACACTACTCCTACTCCTAACCTAAGCAGAGCATAGGCAAACTCACATGAAGTGATATTTCCAATGCAGCCATCGGCACATTGGTTGGCCCATGTAGGTGAAAGCATGATTGGCAAGAAATATATGCAAGTAAACCAAGCAAGAAAGATACAACAACGTAAACCAATTTTTTCAAAGCTTTAACACATCCACAGAGAATAAAAAATTGAAAACACATGAAAGGCATTGTGTGGATGTTTCATTGTGTTCTACCACATTGTCTGTGGAAGACAAGCATGTGCACACCTTCGAACTTGGAAAATGAGAAAACATAAAGAAAGAATAAAAAATCAATTTCGCAACATTGCTTTCTACATATGACTCCTCCAATGCATGAGCATTAGGATCGTGTGATTCTGGTGGAGGATGCGAAAACTATGAAATAGATTTGTTTTCAGTGTAAACAATAGAGTGATGAGGATCCTGGAAAGATTTAACTAATTTCTGATCATAAGTGGAACTAACCTCAAGGCTACGAGAACCTGACATAACCATCAACTCCGACTGAAGTGTCTCAATAGGTTAAGGAGTTTCCAATTCATCAGAGGATGAATCATCGAAGACCAGTGGCTAAGAAAGATCAGTAGACAAATCAGAATCATGATTGCATGAATGAATGAAAAGATCATGACAACCATGATCAGAAAATTCAAGATGATTGAAAACGACATCCTCATGATCTGACGAATCATAAAGAGGGGATAATGATAAAGATAAATTTCACCCTCTCTGTTCCTAGAAATGTAAGATGAGAGATTGGGTGGATTTGGGAAGATAGATTTTTCCTCTCTGCAATCAAATGAAAAATTGGCATCCCACATTTTCTGCGAATGATCGGAAATAGAAACATATGCAAATTAATTTTCACAAGATGGAACATAAATAGCATAATCGTGGAAGATGTCAAGATAAAGTGGATGATGTGTGGATAGAAGGAGGTCATCCTTCACTGCAGATTCTTGTTCATAATCCCACACATACTCATACAAAATGATAGTGCAGGTTGGTTGTTCAACACCAACTCTGTCCAATACTTGATCCTTGTGAACATCACATGTGAGATTTGAGGCGGATGAACACAACACACCAAAATACGTAGGACTAAAGGGACCAAAGGATGGAGGCTGAGGAGATATGACCACATGCAACCATCGGGATTATAGTACAAATCTACACAAAAATCCTGAGTCGGCAGGGTTGGAGGAGATGGTGACAGGTCAATAGGTGGATTATCAAATTCTCCCACCTTGACCCACAGAGCTAGAGTTTTTTGATGATAAGGGGACAGAGGATCACTTGGGACAACAACCTTGTCTGTCTAAAATTTAGAAGCTTTAACACTGAGGTATGTTGGGAGAGGTTTGAAAGATTCTAACTCATGTGGATTCTTAAAAATGTGAACAAGATATTGAAATATTTCCACAAAAAATTACCAGTCAACTTCATCTTTAGAAAATTCATAACAATAGTGAAGAAAATGATCGTTGAAATATTGAAGATATTAGTGAGGCTACTTTCGCAATTTTAATTTTTTTTTATTAAGTGCTTTACGGTCATAAATAATGAAACCACGGCATAATTCTCTGAACATGTGATCGAAAGAGTGTATAGAGGCATCAGGAAATGTGTGACACCATTGCTTTGTGCACCCTTCGAACGTGAAAGCGAACAACCCATAGGAAATGTCATCCGATGAGACATCATGCATGTCACAGAAGCCAGCAAAAGCAATTGTGTGTCTGAAAAAGGATATTCCATTGTTGCCATTGAACTTATATTTGGACAAGTCATCTATAATTCTCATCAACACTTCAAAATAAAGAGCATGAGAGAAACATGTTGGGGTTATGATTTCAACAGAAGTCATGAAATATGTGCAGAAATTCAAAACAAACTTCAAGGGCTTAGCTTGTCATATGGCCCTCCTTATAGAGCCAGAAATGTTGATAGTGTTAGACTTGCCAACATTTAGGGGATCTCACCGATATGAAGTCCCAACTAGACCAAATTGCTTGGAGTAGGAGTCCTAGCAATGGGTGCTAGTGTAATGCCTTGACTACGGTGGCGTACAGAGGAAACTAAGATAAATTTGGGTGAGAGAAAGTGTGTGAACCTACAGAGAGTCAAGTGCGATGCATGAAGGTCCTAACACATGGAGGGGAAAAGGAAGTGGAAGCCCTTAAAATTCTATAATAGTACACAGTGTGAAAGGAACACACAAGCAGAATGACATCACAAGCTAAAATGTAGAATAATCCATAAATTAAAGTGATCGATTAATCCAACAACAAGCTTTCCGCAGGATTCATACAATTGCATAAAAAGTAGTTCATAAGCAAATGTGTAAGTTAAAAAACATACATTTCTAAAGAAACCAAAACAGTCCAACTACAATAACAACATATGCATGCAAGTGTGTTGGCTCTTATATTATTATTATAAGTGAAAACTCCATACATACATACACCATTAATGACCACGAACCCCAATAGTGTATCATTACAGTCAAGAACACCTACTCCTCCAAATAAGTATACTCGCTCTATGCTATGGAGAAGCCAAGGCTCATCACAATACTCCTAGGCTTTTTCTAAGTCTAAGCCTAGCCATAAGCTTGGCTCCCAAAATCCTCTTCTATGAGTTATGAGGTTATATTTATAACAAAAGTTGGGGTGACCCTTTACATTCCCCTTTGTGACTCTTTGACTACCCTTATTACTCTTCAGCTTCCTTACAAATAAGGAATTACATCACATGATGACCTTTCACATTCCTCTAATGACACTTGGACTTTCACTTACAACATATTTACAAATAATATTACAATTTCCATATGTACCATGTAAGACAGAATACACTAGAGACAACCTAACAAGACAAAACACTATGACTATAACGTTTGGGGAAAGACCAACTTGGAAACCTCCACTTGGTTCTTCTCAATCACATATTGATTCAAATCTTGGTACTATGTGATGATATTTGCAAACTTCTTGATGGTGTCCTTTTGATAGCAGACCTTTGCCTCCATGGCATCCGAGTATATGGTTTTGGAACTTGTATCCAAATCATTCTGAAGCATGTGCAGCATAGTGTTGACTATGAAAGGACCACCAATGTACTTATGCATTTTATGTGTGATAAAATCCAAGCCTTCCCTGGTGGCCTTTTGCCTTAGCTGCTCCATGTACTCGTCAGCCTCTAGCCGGACTCAGTTGTTGGGTCTAGCCTCAGTGAGGGAACCAATTGATTGGATCCTATGCGTTCTCACCATGACATCAAAAATATTGTCTAATCATGCATATGAGGCATGTATGCTACTGATGAATGGGGCGAATTGCTCATAGTTCTGGATCAACATATGTAGATTTGCTTTCTCCAACTCTTCCTACGACTTCATCTTCTTTTCTAAGTGAAGCAGGGCCCCTTTGTACCACATTGTCCACTCCTGTACATGGGCGATGGAAGCATGTATGTTCATGAGATATTTAATAAACTCTTTTATCTGTTGTTGTAGGCCATGAACACAGACAATTGTTTTATGCATGGTGACAAATTCTTCATGGAGATTCTGCATGGTACTCGCAAGTGTTGATAATTCAGCAAGTATCACTTTACTCATCTCCCCCATTACACAAATTGCACTCTGCTCTCAACGTTGTTTTGCCTCTCACCTCGAAATCTACAAGTTCTTTTCTAGTTGTTCGTTCTCAGCCAACAGGAACTTAACATCTAAGCTTGTTTCTCTTGCATAAGCCAAGATGGCATCAACATGGGTAGTTGGATGTTTCCTGGTTTCTGACACTATCGCCCTTTCATTGATGAATGTAGGTGATGTGCAATCATTCAAAAAATTCTTCCTCTGTGCCTGTACAATCCTGTTCGGCAAATCATCAAATGATAGATTATACACGCCCATGACTGAATCATCATCAAGGTGAAAAACTTCTCCTTACTCGCTCAGGACTGGTTCTAACACTAGAGGTGGTGGAGACTAAGAGATGACCTCAGGTGCTCTTGGCATAAGTTCAATGTCTTCATTATGTGGCTCTTATTCCAACTCCATGTCTATCACTTAAATCAATCTGGTGAGAAAGCTCCTGATCTTGCATATGTTCACCCTCTTCTCCAGCTGCTAGATGTTTCGACTCATCAACTTGTATGGGAATGTTTTTCTCTGTCATTGCACCTTTCCTTTGTTCTTATTCCTTCTTATGCTTCTCCTCTCTTTCTCTCCTCCTCAACTCCTATTCTTCCTTCAACTTCTTGTACATCTCTTACAGGTTTACTTATGCTTCCTACAACCTTTGATTTTCTCTCTTCCTTCTCTATGGTCTCTTTATCCACTGCTCCCTATTTTCTTTCTCTTCCAAAGCTACTTTCTCTATGATAGGATCAACCCTCATCTTGCAGCTTTGATCTACCTCTGTGTTATCAACAATCTTCCTCTTTCCTTTGTCTTGCACTAGATTTTTACCTATTAATGTTGGTGTTGTTTCTTCCTGTGTTATTACTGTCTTTAGAGAAGCTTTCCAATTTGTTGCTATATTAACCATTTCATTAAGTCTAGAGGCATTATAAAAGTACCTCCAAGGGTCCCCCTCCAACTAATGAAATGCCGCATGGATCCATGAAAACGACACTCTTGTTTAGTGGTCCTTGCAAATACCGTTGGTGGATGAATTTGCATGTTTTTACCCACCCTTTTACCCAGTTTCTTGTATCCATTTTACACCATTGTTGGTCAATTTACATTCTAAACTGCACAAGTATACCTCTTGTCATTTTTTTATGAATCATTAATCAATGAAGCATAGTCATAGGAGATTGTTGCCTAAGTGGCTTGCTAATTCGATTATTCTTGTAGATTTGGAGGGAGAATAATCAAGACCGCGGTTCAACAAATGGTGACCATCAAGCTGGCAGCGCTATCTTGAGACATCACCTGCAACAGTGGATCAATTTTTCAATCAACACACTGTTATCTTTATATTATGGTTTTCTTAAGAAACCACTATGTAATTGTAGGCAGACAACTACCATAATTCTAGGAGTTGTTCATGTTAACAAATTGTATAAGTAGAGTTACAGGGTGTGAAAGTTGGAAGTTAATATCGCAGAGAATTACGTTAACTTTGGGTCTATAACAACATTCGTTGTAATATCCTTGTGATTCATAAATTCTGATCTTCTGAGCATTTAATGACTTCTTGATCTTGCCACAGCCCTGATCAGGGAGTTGGACCCACTCTCTTAACGAGGTCCAGTTGGATAGACATGTGCATAGGTTTATTTCAGTTAATTTATTTATGGGTGTGAATGATTATCAGTGTGTTGTTGTTAGTTTGCTTTGTTATTACTCTTATGGTTGTTACATTCATTACTTGTTGTTACTCTTATCATTGTTACAATCATTACTTGTTGTTACTCTTATTTGTTGTTACAGTTGTTGCTTGTTGTTACACATTGCTAAGTTTATAATTGAATTTTCAGTACTGGGTAGGGAAACTGTGGCATGCATATACTTTGCATGGTAACCTTGAAATAATGTGTAGAGCCCTGGGTTGACAATTAATGTGGAATTGGGTGACTTGCATGATTCATATCTAAAACCCAACATTTTGGCGTTGTTTCTAGGGAGGCTATCGAAGGTGTGAAAGTATGACCAATATTGACCATAGGATTGATCTCTCATCCTGGGGAGGGAATTTTTCACCTTGCTCCAGGTCCTGGGCATTAGATTATTTTTTTGTTGCTTTGATTGTCTTGTGTTCTTTTTCATAGGAATCACTCTCTCATCCTCGGAAGGGAAGTTTTTATGTCACCATGTTTCAGGTCCTAAGCATAAATTTGTGATTGATTTATTTTCTTCTTTTGCTTTATTTTTCAGGGCCATTCTCTCATCCCGAGGAGGGAATTTATCACCCTCCTCCAATTCCTCAACTTTCAAATTGCTTGAATGTTTTCTTTTATTTCCTGATTGCATGAACAAAGATACAAATAAAAGGGGTAGAGGAAGACCCCTAGAAAGAAGAGGAAGTGATCCTACATCCAAGATATCATTTCAAGATCTAAGTCCAGAGCATCGTCGCAAGCTTATGTTAGGGTGAGATCTCATACGAGATCCGGAGGGAAATCAGTTTCACAACCAGAAACCTCCCCAATAACAGAAGAGCAATTCAGGGAAGAAGAGGTAGCAAGTAGAGGATTTGAGGAACTACACCATGCAAGTTTAGAGGAAGAATATTTGAGAGAATTATCTACACCATTTGATCAAGGGAGTGTTGTCAAACAACCTCAACCCCCTGTTATAGAACAACCAAAGCTAGAACCTATTGAGATTCCAAGTGAATATTGGCAAATATTCATGGCTCTTGCAACTTCTTCAATCGAATTTCCAATTGGAGATACCAGAGGTGATGCGCCTATGAAGCCTATTCCTTTAACAACATTACCTAATTTCCATGGTCTTTCTTCTGAGGATTTAGACACGTTCCTTTTTAAATTCGATGTTGTTTGTCGAGGATATGATTATATTTTTGATGCTCAGAAATTGAAGATATTCCCTGCTACCTCGAAGCGAACAACTTTGAGATGGTTTATGCATTTAGGGGGAAAATATGTTACTACATGGGATGATATGAAGACAAATTTCCTCGAGAAATATCAAGACTACTGCAAATCTCGAGATGTGAAGGAATAAATCTTTAATATTATGCAGAAAGAGGATGAGAACATGGCGGGATTTGTGGGGCATTTTCAATATAGTTTACAGAGATCAATACATCGTGATCTAATAATAATATCTTGAAAATAATCTTTCTTTGGGCACTGAGGGAGGAATCTTTAGAACTATTGAATGTAGTAGGAAAAGGAGACATACCACAAGAATAATTTGATTCCATATGTAAATTATGCATCAAGTGTTCACGAGGGGCTGCGAGGCATAAGAAGGGGAACTGAACTCCTAAGACATCGAGTGGTGGAGTTACAAAAGAAGAGACTCGAAACTTGTTGGAAAGTTTGAGAACCCATATCTTGAGCACACTGTCATCACAACTGGACGTATTACATGTGAAACAGAAGAAGATAGAAGCAGAGAAGGCTATGTCCATTTTATGTTCTCAATGCAGGAAGAAGCATGTGCTAAATGAATGCCAATTGAATTCCATTGAGACCTGTGTGATATGTGAACATATTCATTCCACTAGCACCTATCCATCTCTTCCTGGGCTAAAGGCTGCTTTTCAGTGGACAAATGAAGAAGTAGATCAGATGTATTTTATGGGATAAAAGAAACCATGGAAACCATAGCCATAGAACATGAATCAAGGTAGGCCTGAAGACCCTTCTCAATATTTTAATAATTTGAATTTTGGGCCTCAGTCTATATCTTTTTGACCTTCATGGAGGTAGTCTTATCAATATCCAATGTCCTGGAAACCATCGTACCCTCAATCTGGTCCAAATCCTTCATGGTCCCAGAATTGCATGGACCTCCTCCTCCTCCTCCTTTAGGACAATTCTCCCAAACTATGCCACAAAAACAACTACAGATGCCTTCTAATGCGTCCACTTCCAATCCTCCTCTTCATCCACAACTACCTGTTCAATCCAATCCAAATCCAAACAATTGAGGGGCTCAACAGGTTGAAATAGTCAACCTCCCTGCATATAGTATTGCCACAGCAGAACGCAATGAATTTAACCTCTAATCCAGTCGGGTGGTGAATACCCAAACTTCACCAATAATTGTTGAACATACCGATGATGAAGTCTCAGAACCAAAACCTAGAGATTCTACTAGAATAATTGGCAATGAGTCGATACAAATTCCAATGAAACAACAAACCCCTTCACAAACGATTGTTACTAGAGGATATCATATTGGTCCACCTTATCCTGACAGATTATCATTGAGAAAACAAAGTCCTCCTCCTGAATTTGAATTTTTAGGGGAACTGTATAATTTATTTGTCAAAATCCCATTACTTTAGGTTATGAAGGATGTACTGATTTATGCCAAAAAAATTAAAGAATATTTCTATAAGAAACCTGGCAGAAAACCAAAGGATCCACTCACTATTCACGTTATGGGAAAACTATCAGACATGTTGTTGGGGAAGCTTATACCTTTTAAATACAGGAATCCAGGGAACCTGATTCTGACAGTATAGATTAATGGGGTTGATAACCCAAATGTAGTGGTAGATTTGGGGGCAGTAATTAATGTTATAACCTCTGCAACTGTGATTACCTTGGGTCTGTGAAACCTTAAACCAACTCCCACCATCCTAGAATTGGTAGATCAGTCTACTATAAGATCGGTAGGGAAGCTGGAAGATATAACTATTTCAGTAGACTCATGGAAATACCCTGTCAATCTTTTGGTTTTACATACTCAATCCCCAACCGGTGGACATCCTTTGATTTTAGGAAGACCTTGGCTTGCGACCACAGATGCTTACATTGGGTGTTGGTCTGGAAATATGGTAATATCCAATGGGGAAGTTACAAAGAATATTATCCTCTACCCCCCTGCTGAACCAAGTTCATCAGATAAACCAGGATTTACCTTGATGCAAAAATATCTACCTATGAAAGAGCCTAAATCTAAGAATGAAGAAGTTAGACCTATCCTTACCATCAGTGAGGCTCTTTGTTTCAAGGATGAAATGAAGGATGATGCCATTAGCACCTTTCTCAGTAGTCCCAACTCCGTTTCTGACCCAACCCGCCAGCTATTCAAATCTGTCATGAGTTGCAATGTTTAGGAAGATATGGAACCAGAAACAAAAGTTGGAAATATTCCTGTAATTGTACCCTGTGACAATATTTCTGTAGAAATTGAACCATGGGAAAAAATTAATATTAATCCTGTCCTTTCCCCCTTCCAAACTGAACAGTTACTAAAGGTCCTTCAGGAACATAAATAAGCCTTTTCTTGGGAGTATGCAGATATGAAAGGCATCCCTGCTGATTTATGCACTCATCACATGTACATTAAATAAGAATGTCGATCTGTTAGACAACCACAAAGAAGAATGAATCTTGCCTTAAAAAACATTGTCAAAGATGAATTACAAGAGCTACTAGATGTGGGTTTTATTTATCTGATATCAGATAGTTAATGGGTTTCCCCACTGGTCATTGTCCCTAAGGAGAATGGAAAGTGGTGGATTTGTGTGGATTACAAGGAATTAAATAAAGAGAATTTAAAAGATAACTTTCCCCTACCCTTTATTGACCTGGTCCTTGATACATTAGCCGAAAAGAAGTTTTTCTTCTTTCTATATGGATTAAGCGAGTACAACTAGATACAAATAGCTCCTGAGGATCAGGATAAAACCAACGTCACATGTCCCTCGGGGACCTTTGCCTATTGAGTCCTCCCATTTGGTCTCTGTAATGCACCCACTACCTTTCAAAGGGAAATATTAGGAATTTATTTTGATCTAATTAATGATAGTGTTGAAATTTACATGGATGACTTCACCCCATATGGGGATTATTTTGAAGAAGGTATAGAAAACTTAGAGAAAGTACTTAAAATGTGTAAACAGACACATGTTTCTCTTAGTGCAATAAAATGTCATATGATGATGGAGGAAGAATAGTGTTGGGGCACCTGCTTTCAGCTACTGGAATTCAGGTTGATCTTGCTAAGGTAGAGGTAATATTAAATTTTCCTACACGTAAGACACTGACATAGGTACGTAGCTTTATTTGTTATGCTGGCTATTACAGGCAGTTTATAGAAACAATTTCTAAGACAAGATTCCCACTTTTTCAATTGTTACCTAAAGATGCAGAGTTTGTGTGGACAGATGAATGTGAAGTAGCCTTTAAGGAAATCAAAGAACTAGTTTGTAAAGATCTGATATTATGTGGTCCTGACTGGAAGCTCCCATTTCACATCTCTACAGATGCTTCTCAAACAACAATAGGGGCGGTCCTAGGGCAACAAGAGGATAAGAAACTGTATGTGATCTATTATGTCAGCAAGAACTTGACTCCTGTTGAACTGAACTATACAGTAACTGAAAAATAGTTCTTGGTTGTTATTTATGTTATTAATAAGTTTCGGCATTATATTACAGGGTATCCTACTTTTGTGCACACTAATCATACAACTATCAGGTATCTGATGAATAAACCAATAACCCCTGGTCGTATTACAAGATGGTTGTTGTTAATTCAAGAATTTGATATTACCATTGTAGATAAGCCAGGGAAAGATAATGTAGTTGCAGATTTCCTGTCTAGGATGGATACTAGTGATGAAGGTACACTTGTAGAGGATAATTTTCCAGATGAACATCTCTTTGCAATTTCTACTCACACTCCGTGGTATGCAGATATTGCTAACTATCTTGCTACAGGAAAAGTGCCTCAACACTTACCTTATAAAGAATAGTGAAATATTATCCATCATAGTGCCCGCTATTCATGGATAGAAGGATATCTCATTTACACAGGACCCAACGAACAAATATGGTGATGCATAAGTGAGGATAACATCTATGATGTCTTGAAAGCTGCTCATGATGGCCCTTGCAGGGGACATTTTGCAGATAAGAAGACAGGTCATAAGGTGTTGCAAATGGGGTACTATTGGCCTTCTATTTTTTGTGATGCAAGGAAATATGTTTGAGGGTGTGATAGTTTCCAACAGATGGGTCAGCCTGGTCGGGCAGATGAGATGCCGCTACAACCTCAACTAGTTCTTCAGCCCTTTGAAAAATGGGTTATTGATTTCATTGGGCCATTCAATCCACCTTCACTTCAGAAAATTCACATTCTAGTCTGCATGGATTATGTGACAAAGTGGGTAGAGGTCAAGGCTATTGTGAAAGCAATAGAACAGGTTGTCTTAGACTTTTTATTTGAAGACATTTTTTCTTGGTATGGAGATCCTAGAGAGATAGTTTTAGATGGAGGGGCGTAGCTTACATCACATATGATAGCAGGACTTATGAAGAAATATGGGATCAAGCATAGGGTAGCATCTCCATATCACTCTTAGGCAAATGGCCAAGTTGAGAGCACAAACAAGGTATTGGAAAATATTCTTACAAAGACTGTAGCAAACCATCACTGAAATTGGGCTAAAAAACTTCCCAAGGCATTGCGGGCATATAGAAAAACATGGTGAAACACAATACGATTTTCACCATACAAGCTTGTGTATGGGAAATTCCCTTTGTTTGTGGTGGAATTTGAAATTAAGATGCTCAGGATAGCCCTTGAAGTATTTTTTAATCTTTCAGAAGCCCAGAAACACTTACTGGAATAGTTAAATGAGTTGGATGAAATTCGTTTGGTAGTTGTTTAGACTAGTGTTGCAATTCAGCAGCAGCCAACTAAATGGCACGACAGAATTATCAAGAAAAAGGTATTTGAAAGGAGAGATTGGGCATTGCTCTATGATTCTCGGTTCAAATATTTTAAAGGAAAACTTTGCTCCAAATGGATGGGACCATATGAAGTTGACATAGTGTTTGATAATAGGACTGTTAGACTTATAACAATTGATGAGGCACATACTCCTCTGCTTGTAAATGGACATCGCCTCAAACTGTATCACCATCTAGTTTCTAAAGACTCATTTATTAAACATTTCTCCAATAATTCTGGTTTTGAAATTGGTAGTGCAGAGAACTCTTCCTCTGCACCTATGATCTAAAAATAAAAATAAAAAGATATAAAAAACTATAATATATATATATATATATATATATATATATATATATAGATAGATATATTTAACAAGAAGAGAAATGAACTACTAACATTGTCAGGGAAAAGTTGTGTGGGATGGTGGAGCTAGGGTTTTGGTGTTGTAGCGATGGTAGCTTGCCCTAAGGCCTGGTTCAGGCTCACTAACCGCATACCCTCTCCAGCCTGTTTTTGGGTATGAACCTTACCGCTCTCCGGTTGCCCTCCACCGTTTCCGCCTCCCTGACTTGTTTACGGCGTTGATTACTGAATTGTTATGTGTCTGACTTGGCATTTGTCAACCGGGGATTTTCCTAGGGTGGTTATTTTTTTCTATCAGTTAGCATGGATGAGGATATAGTTGATTACTCTAAGGACCCCTTCACTTTGGACCCCAACTAGTCGTTCTTTCCCCAACATCTGTCGGTCTCTTCCACAAGTATTCCACTGGATATTCCAACGACCTTAGCTAGTGTGCCTAGGGTTTATTCAATGATGGACTACCTTGTCTTCTCGCTCCTAGAATAATAGTTTCCCCATCTAATTGGTCTACCTTCCTCCTCTCAACAGTATACTAGATTACCCGATGCAGTATATTACCCCCCCCCCCTTCTCCCCCAACCCTGATTTACCCCCGCTCTCCCTAGCTTCTTTACAATTCTTATCTTCCTGCCTCAACCCTCCCGTGGCCTCTCTCCCAGAGGAGCCTCCTGCATCAAACTTCCCTGGGTCATCACACATCCTTCACCCTTAGGCGTAGTCTTATTTTTTTCTCCACCCCTTTGATCCCTCATCATCCAACCCCTTCCCGCCGATTTCCAACCCTCCTACTTATGGCTTCTTCGCGGACTCCTTCCCACTTCACCCGATCTTGACTTGGGATTCACTTTTGGGATCTGGAACTGTTCCTACCACTATCCCTCTGAGTAGACCTCCTCCTGGTCAACCGGGACGACTGAATAAGCATTTCAAGGGGGTGAAGGCCGACTCGAAGAAGATCTCACTTACCTTTGGTGACAACATTCATATGGGGACATGATTGATACATCCGACCATGTTTTGGTAGGACAGGTTTGAGGTAGGGCATAATCGATAGCGCGACTAAGGCAATGGGTATTAGCAATTTGGGGGCAGGTACTCAATGAATTACCATCGGTGGTTACTCTCTCTCACAGATGGTTTGCCCTGCGATTTCAATGGCCAGAATTCATACCATGGGTACTATCCAAGCATTAGCACATTGAAATGGCACCAGTACTGCTCAAGAGATGGAGTCCCATTTTTTATCTTGAGCAAGAACACCTTGGGGCTGGGGAAATTTGGGTGCACCTTCTAGGATTACCTCTACACTTCTGGTCGGGAGACATCTTCCAAAGGATTAAGAATGCCCTTGGACGGTACATGGACTATGATAAATCATATATAGTCTCTGGGAATATGTCTATGGTAACAATTCTGGTACATATTGACACCAGGGAAGATCTGGAGGAAAATATGTAGTTTCACTGGAGGAATACCTGCAAGGTTCAAATCATGGATTATGATGGGGTGCCCAATCAATTTCAGAGGTGCCATAAGATTGGGCACCTATACAAAGACTGCACGTTACTCGTATCCATCTCTACATCAGTGGCTCGGCCTGAACAAGTTGATGTTACCCCCACTGTTGATCTGCATGACAAGGTACTTGCATAGCCCGAGGAGTAGCCGATGATGGATTCACAGGCGGTTCGAGGCACTCGCATGGAGCATGTTTGCCCCTCACCCCCACATATCACAAAATCTCATGCGGCTGCAGCGACGACTGCCTCTGTTGTGGGTACATTTTCCTTAACTCCCTTTCTACCTCTTAATATATCATCTATTTTCTTTTCTTGTACATCATGTTGCACCTCTACCCCTGTTATTTGTCCCCCTTTGGTACTCTACACATTGACTCCTTTTGCACCTACCTTTCCCCCACTCCATCCATTCTTGGAATCCCGCAAACCATCTCCCCTATGGAGCATTCCTATGAATCCAATCAGTGTCATAATTATAAACTTCAGTAACCCTATTAACTCTAGGGGACGGTAGCGGTATTGGAATCATTCCGTCGATCCCACCCACTAGATCTACTCGGGGTCGACATTCTAACATGTCAAAGGCCATCTTTTAGGCTAGACTGGATGTGGCCCATGGATGCCAACAACCCATTGACAAGGTCCTTAGAGAATTGACCTCATTCCCCTCTGATCTTCCATGAAGTGGGTCTCCTTCAATTGTCGCAGGCTGGCTAGTCCTGCCAAGAAACAAGCTTTCTGTTGGTTGTTTGATTCGGAATTGGTTGACATTATTTTTCTTTAGGATACTATTTCTCCCTGTACACTAATCATCCCCATCCATGAGGCTATTATTTTAGGCTGGCATTTTCATGCATTGGACGTTCGGGGGAGGTCTGGTGGTTTAGCTCTGGGATAAAATCCCAGGTCTATAAGATTACTGAATTCCTGGGGTGGGGAAGGGATCATTGGGGCTGATATTTATTCTATAGAAGTTGGAAGGGAGATGAGGATTATAAATGTATATGGGCCCTGTATCAATAGGGTTCCATACTGGGATTAGCTACTTAATCATGACTATATGCAAACTGAGAACATTATCATTGGAGGGGACCTCAATTTCTCTATTGGTCATGCTGAATCATGGGGTAAGAATGCACAATGTGGCTCTCTATTAGAAGAGTTCTAGTCTGTCTTGGAGGATCACCACTTGATTGATATTCCCATGGCCCGGCCTCAACCCACCTGGAGAAATCGAAGGACTAGAGATGTTGCACTTTCCAGGAGGTTGGACTGATTTCTGGTCAAGGACACTTTACTGTATCACTTACCCTTATATCGTCAATGGGTGGGTTTTGGGGGTTTGTCAGATCACATGCCCATCTATCTTGACATTTCTTATGGAGACCGTAAACCTAAGGCAACCTATCAATTCAATTCAACCTGGCTCAAGGATGATAGTTACATCCAGATGGTTACTAGGAATTGGAAAACCTACATTCCCCCTCTGGGACAATCGGCCTTTGAAGTATTTTCTAATAAATTTCTAATCCTCAAACATAAATCTATTGCATGGGTGAGGGAAAAAAGGATTAAATATGAGAAGACCCTAAGGGACACAATATTTGAGCTTGAACATCTGGGGGATGGGGAAAGTTGAGGGTTTGTCTCCTCTATGGCAAAATAAAGACTCATCAAACTTGAAATGGGCCATAGAATCTTGAAGGACCGAGAAGAAACATGGCGACTTTGAAGTCAGGCCATATGGTTACTGGAGGGAGATGATAATACCAAGTTCTATCACCAATTTTCTAATGGGTGCTGGGTTACCCATACTATTTGGCATCTGGAGCATGACGATGGTACGAAAGCAAATACATTCCATCAATTGGCCACTCTTGGTACTACCCATTTAGGTAGATTATTCAAAGCTCCCCCAGTGCCTAATATTGCAGCAATCATCAAGGTGGTAGACCACTTTCCCATATTTGTGGATCATGAAACAGGAGAGGGTTTAATTGTGTCATTTACCATGGGAGAACTGGAAACCACCCTTAAGTGGTTCAATAAGGACAAGAGCCCTGGTCTCGATGGATGGTCGATAGAATTTTATCTTGCATTTTTATATATACTTGGGAACGAGCTCCTTAAAATCGTTGAAAAATGTCGTTTGAGAGGGTGGATGTATGACACATTTAACTCTACATTTATTGCCCTTATCCCCAAGACTAATGACCCTCAAACTTTCAGTGACTTCAGGCCTATATCACCCTGCAATTGTATCTACAAGATTATTGCTAATTGCCTCAAGCCCATATTATCTTAAAACACTTCACTGGAGAAATTTGCATTTCTTGATCATCATCACATTCATGAAGCTGAGGGCATTGCACAGGAGGCCCTTCACTCCATCAAATCCAAGAAAATAAAAGGTATGATACTCAAGATTGATCTGGCTAAAGCCTTTGACCGTACCAGCTGGCTCTATATTCAGATGTTGTTGACACATCTTGGCTTTCCACTATCATATATTCAATGGATCGTGTGTTGCATATCCAGTGTTTCATACAGTGTATTGATCAATGGTCGGCATCCAGCTTCTTCCATGCGGAAAGAGGCCTTAGACAAGGGTGCCCCCTCTCACCTCTCCTATTCTTATTAATCATGGAAGGTCTGAGCTGACTCATTATTGCGGAATGAAGACAGGGCAAATAGGTTGGCATCAAGATTATCAACAACTACACTCTCACCCATTTATTATTTTTCGATGATATTCTCATCTTTATGAATGGAGCACTAGGGGATACCACTACATTTGCAGTTGCCTTTCGATCCTTTTGCTCCGCCACTAGGATGGAATGCAACCATCATAAATCCACTTTATCAGCTATTGGTTGCATAGCTAAGGAGATTCATTCAGCATTGCAACAATTCCCATTCACCACTATGCAGTTTGATGAGGGCCTTTAATATTTGGGTTTTCAGTTAAAACCTGCAAATTACCAGATAGAATACTGGGTTTGGTTGGTGGCCAAAATTGAAAGAAGACTAAATATATGGCACCATAGATGGTTGTCCAAGGCGGGACGACCTATACTTATAAAATCTGTCCTGGAAGCTACACCGATATACTGGATGTCACTTGCTTGGATTCTGAAGGGAATCATCAGCATGACACAATAGTTGTGTTGTAGATTCCTCTAGAGGGGCAAGCAAGAAGGGCACATATTTGCTTTGGCAAGATGGGACAAGATTTCACTTCTCAAAACATGGGGGGGCTGGGGACTGAAAAGACTAGAAATATTTGCTTTAACATTAAAATACATTAATACTAACTTTAGTTTATTATAATAATCGAATATACTATGTAAATGTATATGATAAATTTATATTTATATTTATATTTTCATTTTCATTGTTAAAGTAATAAATATATATCACATAGAAAATTGGGATTGATTATGAAATTTGGTTGTTTAAAATATAGATCAATAATCAAAGTTTGTCGATAGTTGAATGGTAGAGAAACTTAATTTTATATAATATAGATATAATATTATGCATTAAGTTTTATTATTTTTTGGAATATAACACACACATACACACACACACACACATATATCATTTAATTTGTAGGTGAAATATTTTTTTTCACTTGAATCTGGTAATAAAATTTGAAGTAAGGTTATGAATTTTTGTTGTTTAAAATATGTTTTGGAATGCATAAATGGATTCAACACCCTTAAAAACCCTAGGGCACTCAAATTCTACAAATTAAAAAAGTTTTTAAAAATCTTTGTCATTACAATTAACCATAAAAATATATCCTAAAAAACACTATTTCGTTTCTAAATTGAAATATATATATATATTCCCGTAAGCGAACAAATAATTGAATGGTATAGCAACTCCTCATGATATATATATATATATATATATATATATATATATATATATATAAAGAAAGGCAAGACGTATAAATGCAATATTACGAAAGGAAGATGGGGACTTGTTCAAATGGTACGAATGGCACGGAATAGCTGAAATTATAAAGAAAAGAATTATGGAAGAAGAATGGAATTGTTGAATGCTTTTAAATTTGATTCCTGAATGGCAAGTCCACAGTTAATGAGGTGGGTGGATCCATGCTGTAAGAGTTACCTTTTAAGTAACTTGAGATTACGTATAAAAATTCCAATCCTGTTAGTATATATCTTGGCTGCAGCTCTAAAATTAAGGACAATATACAAAATTATTGAACATCATGAAAATAATTTAGTAAAAAAAATTAATAAAATTGGTAGTCAATTTCACTTAAGATGACTAGATAAAAATTAAGATGATTAGATAAAAATTTCAATAATATTTGATAGACAAAATGCCTTACCCATCAAATTCCAACCCCCAAGGAGGTTATTGTTCGTGTTTGTCTTGCAATATAGTTTGAAGTTTGAATTTTTATTTTATTTTATTTTATTATTATTATTATTATTTTTAAATATGGGCAAATTTTCTATGAATAGCTTGAATTATTATATAATATGTTATAATGGGATTTTTTCCCAAAACTTCAGCATACTCGGAGATACAGGATTACATCATGTTGAGTCCATAAAGTCATACACAGTAGACAAACTTCAACAAAATTGACCAAAGGTGACTGCATGAAAACAACAACTTGAGATAGGATACCTTTGATTAATTGTTGCAAAAACATTGAACATACAACTTATCAATAGTAATATTGTTTATAGAGATAACAACTACAACCTTAACAAACCGACGAGGTTGAAACTGAAACTGTAAAACAAGTAAAGACCATATAGTATAGTAAAATGTAAAAACTGGAGTCTGCAAATTCCTTCCATTGTGAAGACTGAGACGGTTCATTTGAAGACCACTTTAGTCAAGAATAATGATTGGCTTCCATTGTGAAGACTAAGATGGTTTATTTTAAGACCACTTTAGTCAAGAATAATGACTGGCGAGCGCAGAGAGACCGATCCATGTGATTTTTTAAGGGGCTTGTTAGAGTTTGCAGGAATAACATTGAGAGGCACGACATTGATAATTGCTTCGTCTTCACGTTGATCATTTGAATCAACGTCTAAATCAGAAACTACAAGGCATTCCACGCAGGTTAATCTTACAACAATATCATCAAGGTTGTATCTGATGTCCCTTAGTATGTGTTTTATCTCCTACTCGCCAACAAAGAGCTTGTAGTTGTCCACTTGCATATCCCATATAACCATGTTGAGCAGTGTCTCCATTTTCCTATGATGAGTGATGGAGTGAAGAAAATGAATTCTTCTTCTCTAAATTTTTCCTGGATTTGGCAGCCATTTAACAGTACTTCCACATATCTCTGAATTAGAGAAGTATTTACGGTCTCTAAATTCCTTCACTTCCAAATTGAGAATTTCTTTTCTCGCCTTAAGACGGGCATCATCAAAAAAATTAGCTACAGATTACCACCCAAAAAGTTTTTTATGCCCTGAGGAGGACAAACTTGATGCACCATCCTATTGAACTGATAATCTTCATCGAGGAGCCATAAAATACCTGCAATCAAACACTTGCCTACCAAAATAAAGAAACAAATAGCAACCCAAGTGTAATGACAACAACAGAGTAGACTCACTCGAATGCAAAGGGAAATCTTGAGTGGTGGACAAGAATATAGTGCAAATTAGTAATCAAGAAATAATTGGAATTCCCTAAAACCCTAATGTTGTATTTGCATCACACTTGTGAATGTATTCAAAGACCAGAGAGGGGAGAGTCTAAACCTGGATTTAGAACCAAATGGAGAACATGTCAGAACACCAAACCCCACAAACAAGTACTGGGAAGTTAAAAGAAACTTTGGATGGTTCAGATGCTTGGGATAAAACCACCACAAGTTCGAAGGAGAGACCAGTCCTTGTCTTATGCAAATGAAAAACAAAAAACATTGACGAAAGACCCAACTCAGGGAGACTACACTATGAGGAATTATGAGACAATAGAAACCACAACTGAAACACAGTGTGGGGATAGGAGTGGGGATATTTGGACACTAACCTTTAGAGACTATGAAAATCATGTGTAGTCTCCGCCTAGGTAGGGTGGAAGAGTCACAGAGCCAATAGACTAACTCTCCTTTAACAACCCAACGATCATATTTCCACCACTTTATGTGTTCTGCTCTGATACCAAATGTAGGTTTTAACCCGGTACAGAAATTACTTGCATACAAATTCTAAAACACAAAAAATAAATAATGTGAGAGCAGAACACATAAAACACATATACATAGAGATTTTCCCCTGGATCCCAAAACCGGGAGTACCATCTTGATTTTCATTATGTTCTTTTCAATGTTATGATACATATTTATACATGTTGAAGCATCCAATACCATGGACCGAAAACCATCGCGTCCAATACCATGGACCGAAAACCATCACGTCCAAAAAACATGTGCGAAAAATAATGCACAAAACCATAGGTGGGTCCGCCCAACCTAACATAGGGTCCAAAACCAAAATTTTCCAGGGCGTTGCCCCAGACCCATAAAGTCGGGTTACGGGTGCCCCTCAAACCCCCTGTTAACTACTTGGAAAGAATATAACACAACCCAACATTCTCCCACTTGTTGTTTTCTTTCCACTAGGGGCCACAAGAGAGCTTAGTCATTTTTCCAGCCCTAAAATGCCCATTGTCTCTCTACACTAAGAGAACTTCTCAGAGCTAACAGATTTTGTCAATGCATCTGCAATATTCTTCAAAGTGTCCACCTTTACCAGCAACACTTTTTTGTCTTCTAACATATCCCTCACAAAATGATATTGAATATCGATGTGCTTTGTCTTTGAATGATATGCAGGGTTCTTTGCTAAGAAAATTGCACTTTGGCTGTCACAGTCTATCCTTATAGCTTCCTGTACTAACCCCATACTTGAACACAATCTCTACAACCAAACTGCTTCCTTGCTTGCATGAGTGGCTGCCATGTATTCTGCCTCTGTAGTTGATAGTGCCACTACAGATTGTTTCTTACTCATCCAACTGATTGCACCTCCAAATAGGTTAAACACATACCCACTTGTAGATCTTCTCTGATCCAGATCTCTAGCCCAGTCTGCATCAACAAAGCCACGAATATCCAACACTTTGTCCAATCCTGGTCTTCCTTGGTAGTACAAACCATAATCACTAGTGCCACGCAAATACCTGAAAACTTGCTTCACTGTTGTCCAATGCTCCTTTCCTGGTTTGACATAAACTTGCTTAATACTCCCACTGTATGTGCAATGTCTAGTCTAGTACAGACCATTGCATACATCAGGCTATCGACTGCACTTGCATATGGAACACAGGACATGTCCTCTTCCTCTTCTTGTGTCTTGGGACATTGTTCAGCAGATAACCTCACACCTACAGGAATAGGAACCTTCACCGATTTACTATCTTGCATATTAAACCTCTGCAGTATTGTCTCGACATACTTCCTCTGGTTTAACTAGAGCTTCCTCTTTGCCCAATCTCTTTTAATTTCCATGCCCAAAATATAGTTTGCAACACCAAGATATTTCATGTCAAATTTGGAGGACAATTGGGTCTTCAAATCTTGGATAATTTCTTTATTATTTCCAACCAGCAACATATCATCCACATACAAGACCAGATAAATAACACGGTCACCAATTAATTTAAAATACACACAGTGATCTACTTTGCTTCTCGTGAAGTCGAGTCCCCGTATAAATGTATCAAATTTTTGATACCACATCCTTGGTGACTGTTTTAACCCATACAAAGACTTATTTTACTTGCATACCAGTTCTTTCTTACCCTTCACCGCAAAGCCTTTAGGTTGCTTCATGTAGATTTCCTCTTCCAGATCCCCGTGAAGAAATGTTGTCTTCACATCCATCTGTTCTACCTCAAAATCAAAAGCAGCAGCAACAGATAAAAGTAATCTAATAGAAGTTACCTTGGTAACAGGAGAAAAAATATCACCAAAATCAATCCCCAACACCTAGGAACACCCTTTTGCCACCAATCGAGCTTTGTATTTCTCCACCTTTCCTTTTGCATTTGTCTTCTTCTTGAACACCCATTTGCTACTAATGGGTTTCCTTCCAGCCAACAACTCCACCAGATCCCAAGCCTCATTTTTGTGCAAAGATGCCATTTCATCAACCATGGCCTCTTTCCAGAGTTTTCCATCCTCTGAATCCACTGCTTCGTTCACAATTCTAGGATCATCATCAGTAACAAACAAAACAAAATTTGAACAGAAAGCAGATGGACTATACATTTCTGGCTTCCTTCTTTCTCGAACTGATCTTCTCACAACCGGAGTTTGTGGCTCTTCATCTTCTGATTCCTCCTCTGTTGTAGAGTCTGATTCTTCCTCCTTTAGCTCAAACTCTATCTTCTCAGGTTCCTTTGGTTGGAATTCATGTTTAATAACATCTTTCACCTCTCTGAACACCACACCTCGGATGTACACAACCTTCCTTGTTACTAGGTTCCAAAGCTTATAACCCTTTAAACCATCCTTATACCCAATAAAGATGCACTTTTCAGATTTACTATCCAACTTGGTTCATTTCTCCTTTGGAACATGTACATATGCATCACATCCAAATACCCTTAGATGTGAAAGAGAGGGTTTCTTACTAGTCCATACTCTTGTGGAGTCTTATACTCCAACGTTGATAAAGGTGACCTGTTGACCAAGTAATATGCAATATCCACCGCCTCTGCCCACTGAGCATGCTTCTTGCCCTTTCCCAGCACCACTGAGCATGCTTCTTGCCCTTTCCATCAACATCTTGTTCATTCTTTCTGCAACTCCATTTTGCTGAGGTGTATATGGAGTAGTCTTCTGTCATGCTATACCACACTTCTTGCAGAATTCTTCAAATTCCTTACTGCAAAACTCTCCACCATTATTTGTCCTTAGCACCTTTATCTTCTTCTCTATCTGGTTTTCTACTAAAGCCTTTACTTCCTTTGGTGGTTAATCAATTGGCTCTACACTTGGAACCAAGCAATTTCACGAATGGGTATTTTCATTTCTTGGCATGAGAAGCCAAGCCGCGAAGAACCATTATGGATTCTTCACAAAACTCACAAGTAAAGGAGAGTTTGACCTTAACTTTATTCTTGTACATATATTAGATAATATATATATGTCAAGTTGAGAATGATACATAGTGCACATGCAATTGTTAAAGTAAAATAACAACGTGACGTTTAGTAAATATATATCTATATATATATATATATATATAAAATAAAATAAAAACCCTTAATCCTCTTGTTGCGAACAACAAAGAAGAAAGTTATGAGAGTTGGGATTTGAAATCCAAATTTCTTGGTCAAATTTGAAAATCATACCAACATTTTTTGAACATTTTATTTAATTTTATGATGATTAGGTTTCATTTGTCATCGTATTGGATTTGTAAATGGCCACGCCAATGATAATTTGCTTTCAAAAACAACACTCTTAATTATAATATTTTGTAATATTCATATTTTTTTTTTAATTCAAAACTTCTAATTATTATTTTATAATACTTTTAAATTTTTTGAAATTCCACCATCTTAATGATATTATTTTATAATATTCATAATGCTTTTGGTGATTCAAACTATATTTGTTTTGGGATGGTGGTTAATGTTTTTAAACTTAAATTTGACTAAAAATCTACGAATGCCTCCGAAAAGGCTTGACACAATTTTTTTAGAGTAGTGAAAATGCCATAACTTTTTGAATCTTCATTCCATTCTCAGTTATTGAAAGATAACTCTTTCCTCAAACTATTCTTTATTTATATATTATTTGAGTGATTTGTTTGTGGACTGCCCTCCACATTGACATTGCTCCCTGTGTCTCGCTTGCACACAAATTTGCAGCTTGAATTTCAAAGAGGAATATTGTGAGTAAGATGCAGCTACCTCAAGCGTGACCTGCGCCCAGTGATATGTGGCAGAAGAAAACAAGCAAACAGTTGTTCGTGACATTGTTGTTAGTGTCATAAACTATATCATGTGTCTCATATATATAATATATAGATTTGACAAATTTATTTTTTCTATCCAATGTTTTTCTGTCGAGCCAAATACAAATTTATTTTTTTAAGAAATATAATAAATGAAAGAATGGAATATCGTATTAATTTATTCGTCTAAATATTAAATATAAAATAAATTAATTGGAAAGAAAAAAATTGTAAATTTAAACATCAGCCTCAAGAGATTTGTATTTTAAGAGATACATGGTTTATAAAATTTGTTATTATGTTAATGTGCATTTTGAAATTTGACTATATTTTTATTTGATGTTATCATAATGTGATATTTTCTACTTGCCATTATGATATTTAGGAATTTAATTCATTTAATAAAAATTAATTTTATTAAAAATGAAATGTACAAATAATATAATATTGTTAATAAAAATATCTTTTTATTTTAAATTTTTCATTAGGGAAGGGTGGCACAGATATATACCCTTCTCATTGAAATTAAGACTAACCTTTTAAAGTTAATTACTAATAGCTTTACCGATTAAAAAAATATAAAATGAAAATTTAATCAATAATTATTTTTAAGATTGATCTAAAATTGGGTACAACAAATGACTTTTCTCCATTATTACAAATTCGAAATCAAAGTGTCAGCCATATTTCCGAGCTTTCACTTAAATCTGGCACAACAATAATTAGCCTTTCTCCATTTTTGACAAATTCGAATTCGAAATATACTTAAACTCGAATGCAACAATGTTTGTTGTTTCTTTATTATCCCAAATTCTTCATTTCCTATAATTACTGATTTTCAATCAAACTCTTATAATGTTCGAAAACACTACATTAGTTAAGGCATTTTAGTGTTTTAACGATTTTAAACTTGACTCATCGGATCATGCACTTGGATAAGACTGGGGACTTTTCAATATGAAAACATGATGATCAATATAATAATAAGGACGATGTCTATAAAAACCCTTCACCACAAGAACATTATCATCATCATAAAAGGAAAAATAATGTCTATATCAAGTCAAATTAAATAAACACAACATACTTTTTCCAAATAATTTTCAAATTTATTAAAAAATATAAAAACAAGAAAAAACATTACTTAGTTAATTTTTATTTAAAAAAAAAACACATACCATCTTCAACCAATAAGAATAATATACAATCATGTATCTAATCTATCACAAAAATATTGTCATCATTATAAAACATTATCATCATTATAAAAAAATATATATCTATATCAACTAAGGTCAAATACCTAACTTATTTTTTAAAATAATTTTCAAATTTATCAAATATATCCCAAAAAAAAAAAACATTACTTACTTAATGTTTTTTTAATTAATTTTTAATAATAAATATGAAAAAAATTTCGCATTTCAACTAATAATAATAATATACCATTATGTATCCAATGTCATATATGTATATATATAATTATTTATCCAAGGTCATATATATATATATATATATGAAATCCGTTCCATGACCATAGATACAATCATATTCGAATTTTGCTTATGAAAAGGGTGGTCCACCCCCTTTAAAATGTTTTCCACGTGGAACCACCTACACACGAGTTTTTTGCATAATGAGAGTCTACTATACAATCATATTTGAGGGTCTATTATACCTTCATTTCTGCATATTGGGTCAACTAATTGTTAAGGGTTGAGCAATTTAATTTTGCCACGTAAAATCACCAATAAATGTGGAATAAACACGTAGAACAGCATGGTTCATGAACATAATATCTCCTCCATTCTTAGAAGTCTCCTACATATTCATCAAAATAATCATTATATTGCAGTGCTTTCATAAGCTTTATGAATAAAATATTATTAAAATGTTAAATAGGTTCAAATCAAATTTCACTCTATCTCAACAAGTTTTAATGCACTCAACATTACAATTAGAAACGAAAGCCAGGTCACAAGTTTCAGAATTTTTTATATTTATTGCAGTTGAAATTACCCAATCTTTAGACAATATATATTACCATTAGAAATAAGAGTTATGAATTTATATTTATAAGTATAATATTTCAAAATATATAATACATGTTATATTAAAAAATTAAATTAAAAAATAATAAAATATGTCAAAAAAAATTATATATATTATTAGAGTTTTAATCAAATTAAAAATAAGCTTATGGGGCTTTGGATTGATAGTGAATGGGTGTACTGTTAACACACTCCTTGCAATAGGTCATTTGTTCAAATCCCCCGTGGGTGCTTACCTACCAAAAAAATTAAAAATAAGAAAAATTTTACACGTGAAATTTATATAAATATAAATAATATTATTTAGAATTAGAAAATAATTTAATTTTTAATTTATTCAGTAATATTATTAATAATTAATGTAGATTAATCTTAACATTATATTTTTTTCGCTTGAATCTGGTAATTAATGTAGATTAATTTCTTTCGCTTGAATCTGGTAATAAAATTTGAAGTAAGGTTGTGAATTTTTGTTGTTTAAAATATGTTTTGGAATGCATAAATAGATTCAAAGCTGTAAAAGCCCTAGGGCACTCAAATTCTACAAATTAAACAAGTTTTTAAAAATCTTTATCATTAAAATTAACGAGAAAATAATATCCTAAAAAACACTATTTCATTTCTAAATTGATATATATATATTCCTATAAGCAAACAAATAATTAAATAGTACAACCTAGCCTTAGACATTATAGATATAATATCATGCATTTAGTTTTATAAATTTTAGAACCAAACAAAATGCACATCTAACCTCTGTATATATATAATAAAAATATTTAGAAATTCAAAATGAAATAAAAATTATCACTAAAAACATAATTTAAATTATAAAAATTTCAATTTTGAAAAAAATAATATTAATATTTATGTATGTTTTATAATTACAAGTTTTAATATCAAAATAAAATAAAATACATATCTACTATAATCACACATCTAATAATAATATAATCACACATCTAATAATTATGAAAACAAAAGATATACATAACAATTAAAAAAAAAAAAAAAATTATATTTATAATAATTAAAAAATAAAAATAATATTAATATTAACTTTAATCTATATTTAAGATTTTTAAATGTAATATCTATTTTTTTATAAAAATAAATAAATAAATAAATAATAATATGGACCATAATCTATATGCAAAGGGCCAGATATGTGTACCTTAATGTGACAAGTTCCCTCTAACTAAATGGTATAGCAACCCCTCATGATATATATATATATATATATATATATATATAGGCAAGACGCATAAATGCAATATTACGAAAGGAAGACGGGGACTTGTTCAAATGGTACGAATGGCAGGGAATAGGTGAAATTATAAAGAAAAGAATTATGGAAGAAGAATGGAATTGTTGAATTTTTTTGAAATGTCAACCAGAGGAACTTGGAATTGTTTGAATGCTTTTAAATTTGATTCCTGAATGGCATGTTCACAGTCAATGAGGTGGGTGGATCCATGCTGTAAGAGTTACCTTTTAATTAACTTGAGATTACGTATAAAAATTCCAATCCTGTTAGTATATATCTTGGCTGCAGCTCTAAAATTAAGGGCAATATACAAAATTATTGAACATCATGAAAATAATTTAGTAAAAAAAATTAATAAAATTGGTAGTCAATTTCACTTAAGATGATTAGATAAAAATTAAGATGATTAGATAAAAATTTCAATAATATTTGATAGACAAAATGCCTTACGCATCAAATTCCAACCCCCAAGGAGGTTATTGTTCGTCTATGTCTTGCAATATAGTTTGTTTTGTTTTTGTTTTGTTTTGTTTTTTTTTTTTTTTTTTTAAATATGGGCCAATTTTCTATGAATAGCTTGAATTATTATATAAGATGTTATAATGGGATTTTTTTTCCAAAACTTGAGCATATTCGGAGATAAAGGATTACATTATGTTGAGTCCATAAAGTCATACACAGTAGACAAACTTCAACAAAATTGACCAAAGGTGTGCATGAAAACAACAACTTGAGATAGGACACCTTTGATTAATTGTTGCAAAAACATTGAACATACAACTTATCAATAGTAATAGTGTTTATAGAGATAACAACTACAACCTTAACAAACTGACGAGGTTGAAACTGAAACTGTAAAACAAGTAAAGACCATATAGTATAATAAAATGTGAGTGTAAACTGGAGTCTGCAAATTCCTTCCATTGTGAAGACTGAGACGATTCATTTGAAGACCACTTTAGTCAAGAATAATGATTGACTTCCATTGTGAAGACTAAGACGGTTTATTTGAACACCACTTTAGTCAAGAATATCACTGGCGAGCGCAGAGAGACCGATCCATGTGAGTTGTTTAGGGGCTTGTTAAAGTTTGCAGGAATAACATTGATCACTGCTTTGTCTTCATGTTGATCATTTGAATCAACATCTAAATCAGAAACTACAAGGCATTCCACGCAGGTTAATCTTACAACAATATCATCAAGGTTGTATCTGATGTCCCTTAGTATGTGTTTTATCTCCTACTCGCCAGCAAAGAGCTTGTAGTTGTCCACTTGCATATCCCAGTGTCTCCATTTTCCTATGATGAGTGATGGAGTGAAGAAAATGAATTCTTCTTCTCTGAAATTTTCGTGGAATTGGCAGCCATTTAACAGTACTTCCACATATCTCTGAATTAGAGAAGTATTTATGGTCTCTGAATTCCTTCGCTTCCAAATTGAGAATTTCTTTTCTTGCCTTAAGACGGGCATCATCAAAAAAATTAGCTATAGATTACCACCCAAAAAGTTGTTTATGCCTTGAGGAGGACAAACTTGATGCACCATCCTATTGAACTGATAATCTTTGTCGAGGAGCCATAAAATACCTGCAATCAAAACACTTGCCTACAAAAATAAAGAAACAAATAGCAACCCAAGTGTAATGACAACAATAGAGTTGACTCACTCGAATGCAAAGGGAAATCTTGAGTGGTGGACACGAATATAATGCAAATTAGTAATGAGGAAATAATTGGCATTCCCTAAAACCCCAATGTGGTAGTTGCATCACACTTGTGAATGTATTCAAAGACCAAAGAGGGGAGAGTCTAAACCCGGATTCAGAACCAAATGGAGAACATGTCAGAACACCAAACCCCACAAACAAGTACTGGGAAGTTAAAAGAAACTTTGGATGGTTCAGATGCTTGGGATAAAACCACCACAAGTTCAAAGGAGAGACCAGTCCTTGTCTTATGCAAAAGAAAAACAAAAAACATTGATGAAAGACCCAACTCAGGGAGACTACACTATGAGGAACTATGAGACAATAGAAACCACAAATGAAACATAGTGTGGTGATAGGAGTGGGGATATCTAGACACTAACCTTTAGAGACTATGACAATCATGTGTAGTCTCCGCCTAGGCAAGGTGGAAGAGTCACAGAGCCAATAGACTAACTCTCCTTTAACGACCAAACAATCATATTTCCACCACTTTATGTGTTCTGCTCTGATACCAAATGTAGGTTTTAACCCCGTACATAAATTACCTGCATACGAATTCTAAAACACAAAAAATAAATAATGCGAGAGCAGAACACATAAAACACATATACACAGAGATTTTCCCCTAATTACAGAGGTTTTAACCGGGATTACTAGCTTGATTTTTCATTATGTTCCTTTCAATGTTATGATACATATTTATACATGCCGAAGCATCCAATACCATGGACCGAAAACCATCGCATCCAATACCATGGACCAAAAACCATCGCGTCCAAAAAACATGTGTGAAAAATCATGCACAAAACCATAGGTGGGTCCGCCCAACCTAACATAGGGTCCAAAACCAAAATTTTCTAGGGCGCTGCCCTAGACCCATAAAGTGGGGTTATGAGTGCCTCTCAAACCCCCTGTTAACTATGTGGAAAGAATATAACACAACCCAACATTCTCCCACTTGTTATTTTCTTTCCACAGGGGACCACAAGAGAGCTTAGTCATTTTTCCAGCCCTAAAATGCCCATTGTCTCTCTACACCAAGAGAACTTCTCAGAGCTCACAGATTTTGTCAATGCATCTGCAGTATTCTTCAAAGTATCCACCTTTACGAGTAACACTTTTTTTTCTTCTATCATATCCCTCACAAAGTGATACTGAACATCAATGTGCTTTGTCTTTGAATGATATGCAGGGTTCTTTGCCATGAAAATTGCACTTTGGCTGTCACAGTCTATCCTTATAGCTTCCTGTACTAACCCCATACTTGAACACAATCTCTACAACCAAACTGCTTCCTTGCTTGCATGAGTGGTTGCCATGTATTCTGCCTCTGTAGTTGATAGTGCCACTACAGATTGTTTCTTACTCATCCAACTGACTGAACCTCCAAATAGGTTAAACACATACCCACTTGTAGATATTCTCTGATCTAGATCTCCGGCCCAGTCTACATCAACAAAGCCACAAATATCCAACACTCTGTCCAATCCTGGTCTTCCTTGGTAGCATAGACCATAATCACTAGTGCCACGCAAATACCTGAAAATCCACTTCATTGTTGTCCAATGCTCCTTTCCTGGTGTTGACATAAACCTGCTCAATACTCCCACTGCATGTGCAATCTCTGGTCTAGTACAGACCATTGCATACATCAGGCTACCGACTGCACTTGCATATGGAATACGAGACATGTCCTCTTCCTCTTCTTGTGTCTGGGGACATTGTTCAGCAGATAACCTCACACCTACAGGAATAGGAGCCTTCATTGGTTTACTATCCTACATATTAAACCTCTGCAGTATTGTCTCGACATACTTCTTTTGGTTTAACCAGAGCTTCCTCTTTTCCAAATCTCTTTTAATTTCCATGCCCAAAATATAGTTTTCAACACCAAGATCTTTCATGTCGAATTTGGACGACAATTGGGTCTTCAAATCCTGGATAATTTCTTTATCATTTCCAACTAGCAATATATCATCCACATACAAGACCAGATAAATAACATGGTCACCAATTAATTTAAAATACACACAGTGATCTGCTTTGCTTCTGGTGAAGCCAAGTCCCCGTATAAATGTATCAAATTTTTGATACCACATCCTTGGTGATTGTTTTAACCCATACAGAGACTTCTTTAACTTGCATACCAGTTCTTTCTTACCCTTCACCTCAAAGCCTTCAGGTTGCTTCATGTAGATTTCCTCTTCCAGATCCTCGTGAAGAAATGTTGTCTTCACATCCATCTATTCTACCTCAAAATCAAAAGTAGCAGCAACAGATAAAAGTAATCTAATAGAAGTTACCTTAGCAACAGGAGAAAAAATATCACCAAAATTAATTCCCGGCACGTGGGAACGCCCTTTTGCTACCAACTGAGCTTTGTATTTCTCCACCTTTCCTTCTGCATTTGTCTTCTTCTTGAACACCCATTTGCTACCAATGGGTTTCCTTCCAGCCGGAAACTCCACCAGATCCCAAGCCTCATTTTGTGCAAAGATGCCGTTTCATCAACCATGGCCTCTTTCCAGAGTTTTCCATCCTCTGAATCCACTGCTTCGTTCACAGTTCTGGGATCATCATCAGCGACAGACAAAGAAAAATTTGAACAGAAAGCAGATGGAGTATACCTTTCTAGCTGCCTTCATTCTCGAACTGATCTTCTCACAACCAGAGTTTGTGGCTCTTAATATTCTGATTCCTCCTCTGTTGTAGAGTCTGATTCTTCCTCCTTTAGCTAAAACTCTATCTTCTCAGGTTCCTTTGGTTGGAATTCATGTTTAATAACATCTTTCACCTCTCTGAACACCACATCTCGGCTGTACACAACCTTCCTTGTTACTAGGTTCCAAAGCTTATAACCCTTTAAACCATCCTTATACCCAATAAAGATGCACTTTTCAGATTTACTATCCAACTTGGTTCGTTTCTCCTTTGGAACATGTACATATGCATCACATCCAAATACCCTTAAATGTGAAAGAGAGGGTTTCTTACCAGTCCATACCTCTTATGGAGTCTTATCCTCCAACGCTAATGAAGGTGACCTGTTGACCAGGTAACATGCAATATCCACCGCCTCTGCCCAGAATTCTTGTCCTAACCCGGCACTACTGAGCATGCTTCTTGTCCTTTCCATCATCGTCTTGTTCATTCTTTCTACAACTCCATTTTGATGAGGTGTATATGGAGTAGTCCTCTATCATGCTATACCACACTTCTTGCAGAATTCTTCAAATTCCTTACTGCAAAACTCTTCACCATTAGCTATCCTCAGCACCTTTATCTTCTCCTCTGTCTAGTTTTCTACTAGAGCCTTAAATTCTTTAAACCTGTCAAAGACTTTAGATTTATTCTTAAGGAAATATATCCATGTATTCCTTGAGAATTCATCTATAAATGATACATAGTACACAGACTTACCCAGTGATGGAACCTTCACAGGTCCAAACACATCATTGTGCACAAGCTCTAATATATGTTTCGCCCTCTTACTACCAGAGGGGAAACTCACCTGATTCTACTTCCCGTATACACAATTTTCACAGAAATCAAAATCCAGAGAGCTATTACTCATACCTTCTACTATACCTTTACCATGAAGTATTGGAAGGCCCTTCTCTCCAATATGTCCAAGCCTTTGATGCCACAACATGGTCTTTTCTCCAGAGACCACTAGATTTTCTGCTCCACTTTCAGGAACCACAAAACTATTGCACCCATCAATAATAGTTCTACCTTGCAGCTTGTATAGAGTTCTAATCTGAACTCCCTACATCAATACCAGTGCTCCCCGAACCATCTTGCAGGTATCTGTTGAGCCTCGAACCTGCACCTTCCTATACACCCTCTCAGCCTTCTTTTTCCACTCATTTCATCCACCTAGTCGATTAAATCATTGTATTTTAGTTTAAAAAGGAGCTTTTGACATGATTTTCTAACTACGCTGATGACTGTTGTTTGGTTTAGAATTTTGTTCAGATAGCTGCGGAAGCTTCTCAGTTTCCGCAGCCGACACAGGTTTCCGCAACTGACACAGGATTCTGCAGCCAGCACAGGATTTCGCAGCCGTTTTGTCAAACGCCATGCTACAGGTGTCCTCTGAAGGGATGAGACACATGGGCAAGTTCCAGGAGTCAAGGACATGGATCGTGTCCCTCTAGATCATCCAGCATGGCCATGAAAGCTCGCGGTCAAACAGGGGGCAAAGGATAGTCAACGGAAGTGTCCAGTGGTGGCATGGCTCTGCGTAGCTCTGTTTTTGAGCACGTGAAGCTACGTGGCACAATCCTTAGCCACGAAGATATCCTGGCAGCGCAAATCCAACAGCCATACCTCTCGGATTTAATAAACATGATGACAGTTACCTAGATCCGGGCTTAGGAGGATTCACGTGTCTCTGGCAGCGTGGTTAATAGCGTAGATATAGTTAATCTGTTTAGCTTTCTTTCCTTATAAATAACGCGTCCATGAACGCTGTAAAGAAAATCTTTGTTAATGTAATTTGAAGACTGTTGTATTTCCCCACTGCACTTTTACGTTGCTGTTTAATATATGAGAAGACTGGTTTAAACTTCCGCGTGTAGTTGTTCGTTGAATTGGTTGAAGTGGCAGAGGGCCCCTGCTTACTGAAACCTTGTACAGTTGTCCTTTAACTTTTGCATTACTTTATTTCTGTTCATGTATATTAGCTGTACAGTTGTCATTTAAATTTTGCATTTTATTTCATCATGTATATTAGCTATATATAACAAAGCTTTTGATTTCTGTTGATTTACATTTTCATTGCTGCTCTTTCATGGTTACAACTGATCAGTGTTTTTGCAGGTTTTCTTAGGCAGCCCGGGGCAATTTTTCACCTTTTCTTTTTATCACTATTGGCATACGAGATCATCTTGTCTTTGTCGCTGACTTTTGTTTTCTGAAGTTTGATTTTCAAGTACTGTCATTTCCTTGAGTAGTACATTTATTTTCTGTTCTTAGATATCATGCTATTCATCTGTTAATGGTTCCTTTCTATAATCAAATAACTGTATTAGGGACCAGAATATCACTCATTATAGCTTGATTTAGTTTGCTTTAGATCTCACATTGCTTGACTTGTTCATGACTGTTTCTCATAGGGTAAATTAAGCTGAAAGGCAAAAGGTCAAGAAAGTTAAAGTAGTGTGATTAGTTTCTTTTATGCAGTTTAACTTCTTTTAGATTTCACATTGCTTAACATTTCATGATATCTTTTCATAAGGAAGATTGAGTTGAAAAGTTGAAATAGTGTGGATTAGTTGTTCTTACTTTTAATTGAATTTAGTGTAGATTTCACTTTCATTTTCATTCAGCAACAAAGATACTGGGCCGATGTCATTAGTTCATTGTTTGATGTCTTTATTTCTTTTTAAGAATTGATTTCATTTCAGTCATTTTAAAGCTTGCTTTCTTTTAAGTTTTAGAGATCACCATAATCATCCATATTTCACTTGCTTTATCACCTTTTCATCATCTCACATTAGGGAAAGATAAAACCAAAAACAAACTTTAAAAAAAAACTAAAAACGAAAAAAGACTAAGGAAATGGTTATCTAGTACATATAGTACACTTCACTTCGTCAGTTTACGAACCCCAGGTTGACATTATAAATAGCAATTTAGATCACACTAAATTGACCAAACATTTTGGCACCGTTGCCGGGGAAGCGAAATTAGGTAGCCAATTTCTAAAAAAAAAAACAAGAAAATTTCAAGGAAGGAAAATTGATAACCTCTCAAAGTATGCTCTCCTCTTGCACTTAGTGTGATCTGGAGGATCAGAAAAGAGAAAGTTATTGGTTTAATAGTTTCTTGAGTATGCTCTCTTCTTGCACCTAGAGTGACCTGGAAGATCAGAAAGAGAATTATTAGCCCGACTTGAAGAAAAAATAAAAAAAATGACATGCATAGAGCAAGAGATTCTAGGGGAAGGTTTTTAGCTAGAGACAAAAGTTCGATTTTTACAACTCCATCTACTTCAAGGAATAGACAAGAGACACCTCCATCATCTCCAACTTACACTCCTAGTCCTAGGATTCCTAGAATTCAAGAGGCAGGAGTCGACTCTCCCACACCTTCCATCGAATCTGAACTAGAAAGAGATCCTTTCCTTCCTTCTACAGAGAGACAAATTGTAATTGAAGAAGTAGAATCATCTGAAGAAGAGGAGGGAGAAATTCCTTCTCATACACCCTTAGTAGAAGAACCAGAAGACTCTGAAGTCTCCAGGGAAACTATCATGACAGAGGAAGGAGCAACTGGATTTGGTAGAGGTAGAGGAGGAGGAGGTAGAGGTAACATTGGGGGAAATAGGGATGGGGATAACTCATTCGGATTTCCTATAGTCGATGAGGACTCCCGAGCCACAATGAAAAACATCTCACCATCTGTCCTCCCAAACTTCCATGGGTTCAGGAATGAGGACTGTTACACTAAAAAATGTCACCTTGACTACTTACAGTTAGTATGGCTCAAATCAACAGTCATGCTACCCTCTTAGGCAAGTCTCATGCCTCTGTTATCCATCTCAAACTCAAAGAAGAGAGAAAGTCTTGTAAAAACTATGTTTATCTCTGGGGTCGCAGGTTCTCTCTAGCCTTACCTGCGGGGACGCGGACCATGTTCACAAAATCTGCGTCCATGGACGCTCTGTATGTTAAGGGACAGGTGCGTCCCTCTGTAAAAGGCAAAATGCGCGAGTTTTATCTTGAAAAAGTTACTTGTGGTTACTTCTAGAACATTCTAGAGGTCGGTTTGATGAAATGGATGCGCCTCCAGTTGGTTCATGTATCTCTATTAAGGGGGAACTTATCCCATCAATAAGGGAGCTATCCCACCCATAGAGGGGGATGATCCCATTGATAGTGGACCTGAATAACCTCTTTACAGCACTATAAATAAAGGCATTGAGCCAGAAGGAGAGGAGGTTGGAGCTATACATTTTCTTTGGGTAAATGCTGCAGGATTTAGGTCTTCCATTAGAGCCTTTGTGAGGAGAGATTGTCTTCACTTGATTCTACTTGGGAGAGGGTGAGCTTTGTCAAAGTAGAGGAAAACCCTTGATGGACCCTGGGAGGAACTTGCACAACACCAAGGCCAGGTTGTAAGAGTTTCTTTGTTTCGTTATTAATACAAACTGGTTTATTTTTCTCAATAGCTTGTGTTAATGAGTTATTTCATGTGTTCCTTGGTCTGCATGTTGAATATATGTTTTATTATATGAAATGCAAGTGCTTGGTAATTGTTTGATTGTTTGTGGTTGCAGGAATTGACTTGAAGGAGGAGCTCATCCGGATCGTCAAGAACGGACTTCAACAACAGCGTTTTGGAATAAGGTAAGCCTAAACACTTGTAGTTTTCATGTTGTAAAAGGTGTATTTAGAGAAAGATCACTCCATTTTGTCTTGTTTGTCATTAGAATGTCTTAGACTTCTAGGAAGGTCAGTCGTGTCCGCACCCTTGACAGATTCCGTGTGACAAGGACCCTGAAACATTTCTATTTGAGTTTGAGGTCGTGTGTCGAACTTATGATTATTTGGAAGACTCTCAAAAACTCAAATTGTTTCCTTCAACATTGAAAGGAGCAGCCTTGAAATGGTTCATGGGATTACTCACTCAATCCATTAGGTCTTGGAATGATATGAAACAAGCATTTTTGGATAGGTACCTAGACTATTGTATGCCCACCAATCACAAGGATGAGGTATTCAAAATGATGCAAAAAGAAGATGAAAACTTGGAGGAGTTACTTGAAAGATTTCAATATAACCTGAAAAGAGCAAAAATGAGTAACTTGGATGAGGAGACCTTGAAAGCCCTTCTATTAAAAGCCATTAGAGATGAATGGATAGATATTTTGAACATGATGGGAAAGGGAGATATATCTCAACTTCCACTTTCTGATATAGCAGAGTTATGTGTCCATCTCTCAATGGGGAAATCTAAAACTCAAAAAGGGCCTAGAGATCCTTCTCTCATCAGAGCAAATAAATCTGCAACTGGATCAGTAAGTAGGGCTGAGATTGGCAACATGCTTGATGAATTCAAAACTGACATCTTAGGGAGTCTTAGTGAGCAACTAGACACCCTTAAGATTCACAATAAGCAGAAAGCAGAAGCTGAGGCTTTGGCCATCTTTTGCCCAAAGTGTAGGAAGAAACATGCTCTAAGGGAATGTCCCTTGGATGCAAAAGTTGTAGAAACATGTGTAATTTGTTCAGAGAATCATGAGACCAAGGATTGTCCTTCAATTCCTGGGCTCAAAGCTGTCTTTCAAGAAGATCCAAATACAATCGAATCTCTCTGTTTTGTTGCAAGGAGACCTTGGCAGGGGCAACAAAATCAAGGGTTTAGCAACTCTATGAATTTTCAACCCCCACCAAATTGGAATCCTTGGCAACAGCCTTGGTCCCAACCTCAAAATCCTTTTCAATCATGGGTACAAGGTATGCAAAATCCTTATGGGAGATTTGCTCAATTTTATCAATATCCCCCATCTTTTCAAAACCAACAAGCTCCACAACTTCCAAATCAAAATCCACAACTTTCATTGCCATTTCCACAACAACCTTCTCAACAGAATCCAAATTCTCAATGTTGGAAGTAATACTGAGAGGGGGGGGGGGTGAATCAGTATTATCAGATCAATCAAACTTTTTCAATTTCATGCTCAGAAACATATACGCGACTTTAATTAAGTGAACCCGCGTGTACATGCGACTGTGTCTAATGAAACTAGCGTATACCCAGAGATCTTATAATTCAGTTAGCTTAATCTTCAGTAAATGTATCAGAACATTATTAAGCAGTATAACAGAACAGAACATCACACAATAGCCACACACATGAACACCATGATATAAGGTGGAAACCCAATGTGGGTGAAAACCACCTGCTGCAATTCGTCTCTTTCTTCTTTAATGAGAAACTTCTTTTACAATGTACTGGTGCAGTCCTTTACCAGTACGCAGGCTACAACCTGCAGAGGGCTACAACCCTCTCTCGTTTTCCAACTACTTCTGGAAGGGAGCTACAACCCCCTCAGCTCTTGTACTAGCTGATCCATTTACTAGTACGTAGGTGCTGACCCTACAACCTTCAGGGACCACGTTTCATCAATTTTCAGACTGGATCCAAGAGTACAAAACAAATATTACTGCAATACAATCATCAACTTAAACTTGCATCATAATTCATTAAATAACCCAATACTGAATCACTGAAACCCTGTCATCAAGAACACAGAACCAAAACCAGAGCCCAGAACTCTGCAACAACCACCAGAATCAGCAGCAACCTGAAATATCAAATCTTATTATGCATACGCTACTTCACTATACCAAAACCGTGTGTATACGCGCTTTCACCAAGGGCAACCCGCGTGTAGATCTAGAAATAGATTCTTATGCCTTCGCCATTAGATCCGACCCTTGCCAAACGTCCCGAACAGATAACCAGCTATACCAGAGCCTCTCACTGCGTCAGACACACAATGCATGCTTCAACTTGCCTAATGATCTTCTCCTTATATAGCCTTAGGCCTTGTTCAATACCAAGAGCCAAAACCATAGTAACCCAATACCATCAACCTCAAAACTAGGGATTGACACGCCCATCGAGACACCATGGTCCGAAACCATAGGCACAACTTCCAAGGACTAACCACCACGGACCAAAGGTACTTTTCCACATACACGCTCTTTTACTGAAGCCAACCTGCGTGTACACGCTACTTGGGCTTAACGAACCTGCGTGTATGAACTTTCTTGTCATGCTGTACTAAGATCTGTCCTCTGATTAAGTTGCCATCACCTGTATCACCTGTACCAACCTCTGAGCACCTGTACCAACCTCTGAGTGAGTTGCCATCAAGGACAACACTTGAATCATAATGCCAACACTCAACTCTTGCTTCCATTCCAACAGAAGTCAAATCAACTTCCCTCTCAGCCATTGCCAAACCCCAATAACAAAAACCCTCAAAATGCTTACATGATGGAAGGTCAACAATTTCCTACCTATATGATTGTTCCGCTCAATGATGTACAACTCAGATCAGGTAGAGTCCTAGATAAACCTTCTATAAATGCTCAAAAGCAGAGCATTTTTGAGGAAGATTCTCTTGAAGCTAATAAGGGTTCTGAAGCATCTCTTCAAAACCCAAGTACTCAAAAATAAAAAGAAAAAGAGTTAACCCCCACAACTCCCATAGTTGAGCAACCTGCATCTTTATCCACACCTCCTTTTCCTGAAAGATTACAAATTGACAAAGGAGTGGAAAAACAAATTTGGTTGCCTGACTATAATTTTCTAGATGAATTAAAGAATGTTTGTATCAAGATTCCCTTGTTACAAGCCATTAAAGAGATTCCTATTCTAGCGAAAACAATAAAGGAGTTGAGCCTTAAAAGACCAGGAAGGAAACCAAGAGATACCAGAAGAATCCACCTGGTAGGGAAAATTGCAGATATCATGATGGGAAAAATTACTATGCAGAAATATGTAGATCCCAGTAGTCTAATTGTCAAAACACATATCAATGGGGTAGAAATACCAAATACTTTGATTGATTTAGGGGCTGCTATCAACATCATGAGTAGACAGACTATGGAACAGCTAAAACTTCCTAACCTTCTCTTTACACCTACTTTATTGCAACTTGCAGATCGATCAATTATTAAACCAGATGGTGTATTAGAAGACATTCCAGTCTCCTTAGACTCTTGGGAATATCCAGTGGATTTCATGATTTTAACTCCCAAGAGTAATCTAGGAGGACATCCTCTTATTTTAGGAAGACCTTGGCTAGCCACAGCTGATGCTTTCATAAGTTGTAGGTCTGGGGATATGTATATTTCTTATGGTAATTCGACAAAGAAATTCAATCTGTATCCTCCAGCAAAAGCAATTATAGAAATAGGAGATAATAAGTGGGTTGATGATGAAGATACTATACAACCTGTCTTTACCATTTCTGAGATCAGTGAAGATAGTCAAATTCTGAACACATTAGAAAACTTTGAACCATCTTCAGAATATGACCACACACAATTTCAGTTGGATTCCGACATCGAGTGTCTATCATCTAGACAAATGTCTCTTTTCTCTATGGAAGAATTTGGTAGTTCTGCCATTGAGATTTTTCCAGGAAAAACATTGAATATCAACAAAAACTTGGAAAAATCACAACAGGAAGAGCTAACCAAAATCTTGCAAAAACATTCTACTGCATTTGCATGGGAGTATACCGATATGAAAGGTATTGACCCTAAGACTTGCATTCATCACATCTACATTGAGGAAAACAGTAGACCAATAAGACAACCTCAAAGAAGGATGAATCCAAACCTTAGGGAGATAGTGAAAGAAGAGCTCCAAAAGTTACTTAATGTAAACTTCATTTACCCTATTTCAGATAGCCGATGGGTTTCTCCCTTGGTTATAGTACCTAAAAAGAATGGTAAATGGAGGGTTTGCATTGATTACAGGGAATTAAACAAAGCAACTTTGAAGGATCACTTTCATTTACCCTTTATTGATCAGGTATTAGATACTTTAACAAGAAAAAAGTATTTCTCATTTTTGGATGGTTTTAGTGGTTACAGTCAGATTCAGGTAGCACCTGAAGATCAGGACAAAACCACATTTACTTGTCCATGGGGAACTTTTGCTTACCGAGTACTTCCTTTTGGATTATGTAATGCACCCGCAACATTTCAAAGGGCAGTACTAGGAATCTTTTCTGATCTAATTCATGATTGTGTAGAGGTTTATATGGATGATTTTACAGTTTATGGTAATTCATTTGAAGAGGCATTAGAGAATTTGGAAAAAATCCTTATAAGATGTAAAGAAACAAATCTTTCATTAAGTCATGAGAAATGCTTTATGATGTTTACTGAAGGGATTGTTTTAGGACATCATATTTCAGGAGATGGGATTAAAGTTGATAGATCAAAAGTTGAAGTCATCTCCAAGTTGCCTATTCCAAATTGTCAAAGAGATGTTAGAAGTTTTCTTGGATTTACTGGATATTATAGAAGATTTATTGAAAACTTCACTAAGATAGCATCTCCACTTTTCAAATTACTTACAAAAGACTGTGAATTCAATTGGGATCCTGACTGTCAATCTGCATTTGAAACTTTAAAAACAAGAATATCTGAAGCACCCATTTTGAGAGGGCCGAATTGGAAACTTCCTTTCCATATTTCTACAGATGCTTCAGATACAGCTCTAGGAGCTGTGTTGGGTCAAAAGGATTTAGTTCCTTATGCCATTTACTACACCAGTAAAAATTTGACTCCCACTGAGTTAAATTATACTGTGACTGAAAAAGAGTTCTTAGTTGTTGTTCATGCAATCAACAAGTTTAGACATTATATAACAGGCTATGAAACATTTGTCCATACTGATCATTCTGTAATTAGATATCTCATGAACAAACCTGTTACTAATGGCAGAGTTACAAGATGGCTTTTACTTTTACAAGAATTCAATATTATTGTGTTAGATAGACCAGGGAAACAAAATACAGTAGCTGATTTCTTGTCTAGAATCCAAAATACTAACAAAGATTCTCCTGTAGAGGATAAGTTTCCAGATGAATATTTGTTTGCAGTAACTACTAAAACTCCTTGGTATGCAGATATTGCTAACTATTTGGTTACAGGGAAGCTACCTCCACACTTATTTCCTAATGAGAAGAGGAAAATTATTCAGGAGAGTTCAAGTTATTCATGGATTTCTAATGAATTGTTTAAAATAGGGCTAGATTGTGTGATCAGAAGATGTGTTCGGGAAGATGAAATGCCTGACATTCTTAAGGCATGTCATGATGAACCATGCGGTGGACACTTTGCTGACAAGAGGACGGCCTATAAAATCCTTTCTTTAGGATATTATTGGCCTTCTCTCTTCAAAGATGCAAAACAATATGTCAGGAGGTGTGACAGCTGCCAAAGAATTGGGAGACCAACTCTTTCAAATGAAATGCCATTACAGCCACAGGTACTCATCGAACCCTTTGAAAAATGGGCTTTAAATTTCATTGGACCTATTAATCCACCATCTAAACAAAAGAAGTATATATTGGTTTGCACTGATTATGTTACTAAATGGATAGAAGCCAAGGCATTGCCTTTTGCCACTGAAAATTCAGTTGTTCAATTTCTTTTTGAGGATATTTTTACTCGTTTTGGTGTCCCAAGAGAAATTGTAACAGATCAGGGAAGCCAATTCACATCTAATCTGATGGAGAAGCTGATGGAGGAATACAAAATCAAGCATAGAAAATCTACTCCGTACCATCCGCAAGCAAATGGTCAAGTGGAATCCACAAATAAAGTTCTTGAGAGCATCATCACCAAAACTGTTCATCTCCACAGAAGAGATTGGGCAGAAAGGCTTCCTGAAGCCTTATGGGCCTATAGAACTACATGGAGGAATACAACAGGACATTCTCCCTATGAACTTGTTTATGGGAAAGAAGTCCTGCTCCCCAATGAGTTTCAAGTCAAGACTTTCAAGATGGCAGTTCAATTGGGGATGAATCTATCAAAAGCCCAAAAGCACAGAATGGAGCAGCTGAATGAGCTAGATGAAATAAGACAAGATGCAATTTTAAGGACTGATCTAGTTCAGCACCAAAGAACTAAGTGGCATGACAGATATATCAAAGAGAAAAAGTTTCAAAAGGGAGATTGGGCGTTACTGTTTGATTCCAAGTTTAAAGACTTCAAAGGAAAATTTCAGACTCATTGGCTTGGACCATATGAGATTGACGAAGTCTTTAGCAATGGAGCAGTTCGAGTCAAGACCATTGATGAGTTTCAAACTCCTCTTATTGTGAATGGCCATTGATTGAAAACTTATCATAAGCCACTCTCAAAAGAGGACTTTGTCAAAATGTTTCAAGAAAATTCTGCAATGAGGCTGGTGGAGAGGAATCCTTCTCCTCCATCAGCCTAGTCTTTGTTTCTTTCCGTTGAAAAAAAAAAAAAAAAAATCTTTTGTATAAGCCTGAAAACCAATCAAAAATTGGCAGTCTTATACAGAAAATGTAGAGTGAAAATCAGGGACACCTGACACTCTATATTTTCCAAAAAAAAAAAAAATCTCTCTTTCTTTCCATCTTCACTCCACCTCACTTGTCATTTCACTTCACCTCCATCTCATTTTCATCTCCATTCCACTTCACTCCACTTCATTTCCATCTCATTCCACTCATTTCATTTCATTCTATCAATAAAAGTCCCTCTCAGGACTATTTTCATTTAGTTAGTTCTTCTCTAACTATCTTTGTGCAGTTAAAGGGGTGTTGTCTTAGTTTCCGCAGCTGGAAACCGTTTCCGTAGCCAGAACCAGTTTCTGCAGCTAGAAATGATTTCCGCAGCCAGCATCACTCTGTCTTTACAGCCGGCATCACTCTGTTTTCAAAAAAAAAATCACAGTCAAAGGTTAGTGTCATCATCACCAAGTGCAGCAAAGGCATGGGGCATCTTCAAGATCAGAGAACAACAATGGGTCAGAAACCTTGATCAAGAAATGATAAACTTCCAAAGGTATGATCAAAAATCTCTACCAAATAACAATTTAATGTCATTATTATGCATAGTTATTAAACCATGGCAAGTTCCACTAAATGCAATGATTTGATACGGCAAGCCCCATACCACTCCTCTTCCACGATGTCATTCCATATACACCTTATTCATTTCTAACGGTCCCATAATCATTCTAAATTTATGGACTGCTCTCCCATTTATTGACTGTACTTTGGAGACGTGACCGACTGTACCACGACTCTCCTTCACCATAATTCCCGCAGCCGTCTGCTGAGACGTGTACGCAAGCCAGCCGATCCAAAAGGACTCAGCCGTTATTCTGCCCATTTATCACTTCACTCCCGCATGCATTCGATGCTAAACTCGTGACTGTTGCTTACCTCGGTGCTCATACCATTCCCTGTTCTCCATTTCCGTTGCGTCCACTACAGCCTGCTCCAAACCCTAGCCACAGTCACCACATACATTCCGAACTTCGATTACGGCCACTCCAGTTACCCTAAGAACCCCGGAATCAGCCATTTTTCTCCTGAACCGTCATACGCAGTAGAATTTCCAGTCGGAATTTGAAGCCGAGAATGGGAAAACTGCTAAGAGCTGAACCGGAAGGCCCGAAATATCTGGAGGGTTATCCTCAAATGAAGGAGTCGTTGAAGAAAGCAAGGTGGCTGAAATTCATTCAAAAGTTCAGGGGCTATAACAAAGAAGTGACTAAATCTTTTGCAAGGTCTTTTAATGGACAAACTGTGGAGGTTGGATACCTGAAATTTACAGTGACCGAGGCCACAATAGCAGTTGCAACAAGTCTTCCACAACAAGGTGAAAGGTGGTTCAAGAACATAAGTGTGGAAGATCAAATATGGAAAACAATGCTACAGAACCCAGGTATGGATACCTCTATATTTACCAAAGGAATCCCTGTGCATACAATAAAAGAAGAATGGTCCCCTCTGCTATTACTTATTCAGAAATTTATCACATGTGAGGGTCGTTTTGGCTACATGTACATGTATCATGCCAGGCTAATGATGAATTTTATGGAAGGTTATACCCTTAATTTGCCTTATTTTCTGTTATCAAGCTTGAAGAAAATGAGCTTTACTGTTCAAAAACACGTAGGTAATATTGAACCCCATCTTTACCATCACGGGTTCATAAAAATCCTTATTGAAGAACAGTTGAAAAACACTAAGGATACTTGGGAAAAGTTTTTGACAAGAAACCACTTCCAAGAACTGACTGAAGCCTCTGGAAGCAGTCCCCCAAAAATTCCCAAGAGAAGTAGGAGGAAAGAAAAGAATATTACAGCCCAAGACTCTCCTACAATAGACATTCAGGAAACTATTCAGGAAGAAGAAGAGGGAGCTAAAAACAAGAAACAGAAGAAGGACAAGGGCAAAGTAATCATTCAAGAAACCTATCCATCCCCTGAACCATCCATAGAGGAAGAATCTCAAACTTTGGCAGAAAGATTAGCACATCTTCAAGCTGCTGCCATAGCAAAGAAACAAAAAGGAAAACAGAGTGCACAGGAAAAGAGCACTAGTCCACACGTGAGGAGGAGCAGTAGGCTAAAAGGAAAGAAAAGTGTAACCCAAGAAAAACAATCACATTTTATTGATTTAGGTGAAGGAACACCTGAAAAAGGTTCAGCTCAGCCAAACATTGAGTCAAGTCCTCCACGTTAGGAAAGCCCTTTTCAGCTGGAAAGAGAAAACAATCCTCCTTTACCAGAATTTGAGTTCAGGCCGAGAAAAACACCTGAGGTAGATTCCAACCAGCAAGAAGCATATAACTACCTAGAGTCCTTGGAACAATCAGCTGCAGGACCAAGCACCACCTTGCCACTTGATGCACAAGTACAGTGTTGTGGGGAAAAATGCCTATGCAGGACGATCCTATCCACCTAAGGTGTGACAATGCCTTAGCAACAAATAGAAACAGCTATTCTAGTATTCTTCCTTTATGAATTAGAATGAAGAGAGATAGATGGACTAACCGGTGTCTTCCGTTTGTCCCTCGATCCAGTTTCTCTTCTCTTTGAGAGTTCTCAGCTACTTGCCCTCTCGCTCGCCTAGCTTCAACAGGTCTCTGCAAGATCACAAGAAGAGAACACTACACAAGACATGGATTCATATTCATAAATAGTTCAGGATTAGGAATAAACTAAACATACTAATGCAATCATACATCAAAGATACATCAGTATATAGGAGAAACCAAGATAGCTTTATTGATGAATAACAAGGTTCAGGAAGAGATACAACCAAGAAGGCTCCAATCCAGCATCTCCTTCCCAGCAAATAGAATTCCTATCTTCACCTCCCTTCAAAGCATTAAACACCCAATGATTCCAATCTCAAACCAACAGCAATTCTTTGCAATAACAAAATTCCAGCCTCTAGATCTCATGGAGGAGAGATCCATATATAGATGTTTGGAGAGAGGATGAGTCAGCTTGATATCTGACTAGTGTCCTCTCCCTCTGTCAGTTCTTGATTCCACTTGGAGGTTCTTGCTTCCACTTGGAGATTAGGAACCTCTTACTCATCATAGTCGAATTCACTGAGGCAAGTGTCATTGAGGAAGATTTTGGAAGCTTCCTGGGTTTTGACACCTTGTGGAATGAACTTGCCATTTGTCAACTCTCGTTCAGCGCACCTGGGTAGTGCTTCTACCTGCGTTGCAGTGCAGGTAGCCAGTGTTGGCTTTGACATTCAGCGCAGACAGCTAGTGGAGCCACTGAATTGATCCTGAATTGACTTGTTTTTGAGCAGTTTCTGGTGGAGAACTTCTGTGAATTGTTGTGGTTTGTTAGCCTTGTTCCTCTAGGGGTAGGAACAACATGTTTAGGGACTTTGGATCCCTTAGATTATGGACATTTCATGCTCAATGCTGTAAGGCACAAAAATGTCTATAACATACAGTCTTTAAAACAGGAAGTGTTTGAATTGGAAGTCCTAAATAAGCACATTAAACAGGAAAACGAAGCACTCAAAGAGCAGAGAAAGGTAGACAAGATTGTCCATGATAACACTATGCCCCATTTAGGAATGTGGCAAAAGAAGAACAGGAAGCTGAAGAGAAAGTGTAAAAAGTTGAGCAGGGCATTGATTAATCTTAAATTCAAATGTCTAGTCAGGAAACCAAGGACTATTTTAGCATCAAAGAGGAAAAGAAGAGGGCTAGATGTTCTTGCAGAAGCCTCAGAGCACATGGATTAAACGAAAAAAAAACTAAGTTTTGGTTGCATGAGGACATGCAACACCTTCACAGTGGGGGTATGTTGAGCCTCGAACCTGCACCTTCCTATACACCCTCTCAGCCTTCTTTTTCCACTCATTTCATCCACCTAGTCGATTAAATCATTTTATTTTAGTTTAAAAGGGAGCTTTTGACATGATTTTCTAACTACGCTGATGACTGTTGTTTGGTTTAGAATTTTGTTCAGATAGCTGCGGAAGCTTCTCAGTTTCCGCAGCCAACACAGGTTTCCGCAGCTGACCCAGGATTCTGCAGCCAGCACAGGATTCCGCAGCCGTTTTGTCAAACACCATGCTACAGGTGTCCTCTGAAGGGATGAGCCACATGGGCAAGTTCCAGGAGTCAAGGACATGGATCGTGTCCCTCCAGATCATCCAGCACGGCCATGAAAGCCCGCGGTCAAACAGGGGGCAAAGGATAGTCAACGGAAGTGTCCAGCGGTGGCACGGCTCTGCGTAGCTCTGTTTTTGAGCACGTGAAGCTACGTGGCACAATCCTTAGCCACGAAGACATCCTGGCAGCGCAAATCCAACAGCCATACCTCTCGGATTTAATAAACATGATGACAGTTACCTAGATCCGGGCTGAGGAGGATTCACGTGTCTCTGGCAGCGTGGTTAATAGCGTAGATGTAGTTAATATGTTTAGCTTTATTTCCTTATAAATAACGCGTCCATGAATGCTGTAAAGAAAAATCTTTGTTAATGTAATTTGAAGACTGTTGTATTTCCCCACTGCACTTTTACGTTGTTGTTTAATATATGAGAAGACTGGTTTAAACTTCCGCGTGTAGCTGTTCGTTGAATTGGTTGAAGTGGCAGAGGGCCCCTGCTTACTGAAACCTTGTACAGTTGTCCTTTAACTTTTGCATTACTTTATTTCTATTCGTGTATATTAGCTGTACAGTTGTCATTTAAATTCTGTGTTTTATTTCATCATGTATATTAGCTGTATATAACAAAGCTTTTGATTTCTGTTGATTTACATTTTCATTGCTGCTCTTTCATGGTTACAACTGATCAGTGTTTTTGCAGGTTTTCTTAGGTAGCCCGGGGCAATTTTTCACCTTTTCTTTTTATCACTATTGGCATACGAGATCATCTTGTCTTTGTCGCTGACTTTTGTTTTCTGAAGTTTGATTTTCAAGTAGTGTCATTTCCTTGAGTAGTACATTTATTTTCTGTTCTTAGATATCATTCTATTCATCTGTTAATGGTTCCTTTCTATAATCAAATAACTGTATTAGGGACCATAATATCACTCATTATAGCTTGATTTAGTTTTCTTTAGATCTCACATTGCTTGACTTGTTCATGACTGTTTCTCATAAGGTAAATTAAGCTGAAAGGCAAAAGGTCAAGAAAGTTAAAGTAGTGTGATTAGTTTCTTTTATGCAATTTAACTTCTTTTAGATTTCACATTGCTTAACATTTCATGATATCTTTTCATAAGGAAGATTGAGTTAAAAAGTTGAAATAGTGTGGATTAGTTGTTCTTATTTTTAATTGAATTTAGTGTAGATTTCACTTTCATTTTCATTCAGCAACAAAGATACTGGGCCGATGTCATTAGTTCATTGTTTGATGTCTTTATTTCTTTTTAAGAATTGATTTCATTTCAGTCATTTTAAAGCTTGCTTTCTTTTAAGTTTTAGAGACCACCATAATCATCCATATTTCACTTGCTTTATCACCTTTTCATCATCTCACATTAGGGAAAGATAAAACCAAAAACAAACTTAAAAAAAAACTAAAAACGACAAAAGACTAAGGAAATGGTTATATAGTACATATAGTACACTTCACTTTGTCAGTTTACGAACCCCGGGTTGACATTATAAATAGCAATTTAGATCACACTAAATTGACCAAACAGTATCCTTCTCGAACACTATTTTTACACCTGCATCATCCAACTTGCTTACAGAAATCAAATTTCTAGCCAATGTAGGAATATGTAGAACACCCGGAAGTGTTCTAACACTTCCACCTTGCGATTTCAACTTTACTTTTCTGCGACCAATGATTCTAGCTTTCCTGTCATCCCCCAAGAAGACATCACCACCATCATATTTATCATACTCACAGAACCACTCTCTATGGCGAGTGAAGTGAAAGGATGCACCTGAGTCAATCAACCATGCCTCATGATCTACATGTGTACTTGAAGAATCCAAGTACACATCCCCACCTTCATCTGAGGTGGTCGCCTCTGCAGAAGGAGCCTCATCAGATCCCTTTCCTTTGTCAGGAGCTTTAGATTTACAGTCCCGTCGAAGTGGCCTTCCTTTCCGCATTCCAGCACACCACCTTTATAGGTTTTCCTGGAGATTTAGATCTCCCTCTAGATTTATATCTCCCACTCGATGACTTATTTTTGTTTCTGTTCTGGGACCGTCCTCGTACAGACAAGGCATCACCATTTTGGCTCTCCATATTTTTCCGTCTCATCTCCTTCGTCAACAAGGCTGAGACTATTTCATCAAACTGCAAGGCAGTTGCATTGCTACCTATTGCAATAACCAGACTATCCCACGAATCTAGTAGAGAACACAACAAACTGATGCACTTATCTTCATCTGAAATTTTAATATCAACAAATGCTAACTGACTTACCACAGTATTAAATGCATTCAAATGCTATGTCACTGAGTCTCCATCTTTCATCATCAGGTTATACAGCTTTTTCCGCAGGAACAGTTTATTCACCAAAGACTTAGATTGGTACAAAGTCCCTAACTTGTCCCTCAAATCCTTTGTTGTAGCTTCCCCTAATACATTCAGCAATACTGAATCTCAGACACACAATCGTATTGTGCTCTTTGCCTTCTGATCCAACTTATTCCATTCTTCATTGGACACTCCTGTTGGTTTAGTACCCGGATCTACCGCGATCCACTGATCTTTATCCACCAACAAATCCTCCATCTTGAGTTTCCACAACTCAAAACTCTGACCATTAAATTTCTCATTCTATATCTTTCCACTGCTCACCGCCTTCTTTCACCACCAGAATCGATCTTGTAGATCTCCCACTGAACAGGGTCTACCACAGACCCAAGCAAAACCCCTCAACAACAAAGGCGTCCCATTGAAGCCAAAACTGCTCTGATACCAAATGTACGTTTTAACCCCATACAGAAATTACCTGCATACGAATTCTAAAACACAGAAAATAAACAATGTGAGAGCAAAACACATATACACAGAGATTTTCCCCTAGATCCCAAAACCGAGACTACCAGCTTGATTTTTCATTATGTTCCTTTCAATGTTATGATGCATATTTATACATGCCGAAGCATCCAATACCATGGACTAAAAACCATCGCGTCCAATACCATGGACTGAAAACCATCACGTCCAAAAAACATGTGCGAAAAATCATGCACAAAACCATGGGTGGGTCCGCCCAACCTAACATAGGGTCCAAAACCAAAATTTTCCAGGGCGTTGCCCTGGACCCCATAAAGTGGGGTTATGGGTGCCCCTCAAACTCCCTGTTAATTACGTGGAAAGAATATAACACAACACAACAAAACAAGTACTGGGAAGTTAAAAGAAACTTTGAATGGTTCAGATGCTTGGGATAAAACCACCACAAGTTCGAAGGAGAGACCAGTCCTTGTCTTATGCAAAAGAAAAACAAAAAACATTGACGAAAGACCCAACTCAGGGAGACTACACTATGAGGAACTATGAGACAATAGAAACCATAACTAAAACACAGTGTGGGGATAGGAGTGGGGACATCTGGACACTAACCTTTAGAGACTATGACAATCATGTGTAGTCTCCGCCTAGGCAGGGTGGAAGAGTCGCAGAGCCAATAGACTAACTCTCCTTTAACGACCAAACAATCATATTTCCACCATCCTATGAGAAGTTGAGGGCCTATATAACAAAATTCACATATGGGAAACCTGGTACGATAAAAGGAGAGTAAGCCATGAAACCTGTATGACCATGCCTAAGTATCTCGATGGAACCTGAACTTTATAAACCCAAGATAATACTGCATGGTGAGCTCATAAATGAGCATAAAACTCTTGTCAGAGCAATTGAACCCTATAACCAATCTGGCATGGAAGGAACTCGCTATATCCAAGTGGATAGAAGGAATGATCTAGCTTATGATCCCGGGACGTATGCAATTCTTGAACTGTTGCTGTGACCATTTGATTTGAGAGGACTGTGATAGGTGAGCTTCATACAAAAGAGAGGATGTGCCACATGCAAGGCATGCGGGAAACAATGTAGGGCCAAGTTTGTTCCTCGAAGGCTGCCAAACCTCTATGCATACTAGAAGCACACGTGTAATGTAATTACTTGGTCAATAAATCACTCTGTTATATGATGCATACCTAAATCCTTTTAAACCCTTTGTCGGAAATCAACAATCGGGATAGAACTCAAGCTTCAAAATTGCACATGTTACAGCCCATCAAGAGGGCTCTAGCGTATCTTAGAAGTGAAAACTTAAATTTACACATCAAAGAAAATGTTAGTTTTTTTATACCCGTTTAAAAACAAATTAAATAATCTAAAAGCATTGTTTGTGAAGGGCTGTCGAATATCCCTGGAAGTTGGCCCTAATCAGAGACGCCTTCCTGTTTCTAAATTTTAAAATTCATTGTGGTACACAGGCAGTGTTTCAACCAGTGAGATTAAGTTGATTGCAAATTCCTGGAATATTTTGGAATCCGACGAACATGGGCGCGGTCAAAAAATTGACCATGCCCATGGCCGTCGTTTTCCTGAATATTCCGGGAATCTGCAGTCGACTTAAGGATGGCCATGTTTCAACTGTCCCGCAATTACTTTGAATTACTTTGAAGACAGAGACATTACATAATTCATTAAAAGTGTGTGCTCTTCATAAGATTTCGTAATTAATTGCTATGACTCCACTGATACATGGATTGACATTTCTTACAACGCACAACCCCATGCTCCCCACCACTTGCTAATTACTGTTAATACATTTCTACCATAGTAAATAATTCCATCAGAGAAGCAATAAATTGATAGATCTGCCATGTAAAAAATTTGGTCCACATGACAAGGCAGAGGAAAGTAAAATAGGGATGAAAGCAGTGACAAATCAATAGAGTAGTAGATTCATGAATCATCATCCTCGTATCATGTATCCCACCTGGTATCTGAAAAAAGGATCTCCAATGCTTTTTTAGTCTTTGCTTTTCTTTTCTGTGTATGTGCATAACTTTCTTTCTTGATTTCTCCTCAGTTGTTTGTGTGTATTGGGTGGTTTGATAACAATGAGATGTTGGGGTCTTGAAGCTTTGGTATTGCATCTAGTTTGGAGCTACATTTTAGAGCTGAATTTGACATCTGAAACCCATTTTTAGTATCAAGATGAAACACCAATAGTTGTTTAGAGCTTCGGTCTCAATGTCATAATCCATAGAAGCGAAATATTCATGTGCAATTGTTGGCAGCTTGATCCAATGTCGACTATGATTTGAAGGTGCACTAAGATTTCAAGTTGATGATTCATTTTCCAAGCATGCATTGGAGACAAGCCAAGCTGGAAATTGATGAGGTATTCTCTCAAACCCATCTATTGGTTTTGCATAAGATCATGGATTTTGTAAGATATTCAGATAAGATAAGTCTTTGCAACCAAATTCTAATTACAAATGGTGGGGAAATTAGGTTTTCAGTGTCATTGGCCAACATAGTTTTTCACTGTCAATGGCCAACATAAGATAGATCTACATGCAAGTTGTGTCCTTGTGGGTTGGTATTCTCACAAAAAAGAAACCCTAAGTTTGGCTCTTACCTACAACCCTGTATTTCAATATATTGGTCATTTCACGAAGAGAGTGTTGTATGGCTTGTTCTCGTGGGATTTCGATCTCCGATCTCTAGAGCGCCCTAGGGTTTCTCTCAATGCTTAGGGGCCATAATCATCCCTTGATTTTTTTTTTAAACTGTGGTTCACGATCACTGAGTGGTCGCTACATCCACGGGAAATATCAGGGCAGATCCACCCAAAGGGATCTGCCCGTCGACCAATCTTAACAGGCCTAACCCCGAGGGCATCGAGGAGATTTGACCCCGTGACCTCCCAATTGGAAAGTACTTAGCAACAGGAACTCGACCAATTGAACTATCCCTTGGGGCTAATCATCCCTTGATTTAGAAACAAAATGAGTGATAATATTAGTTTCAATGTACTTAAAATTATAATGAATGGGATTTCCTATCATTCTATGCGGGTGACACTTTTGTTCCAGCTTGACTCAATCTCAGGTTTTGTGATAAACATGGGAACACCTGAACTTGACATGAAATTGTCGATCTAATTTCTCATTTAGTTATTCTTCTTTGTTTCTGCCCAAATATTCTTAATTAACCAAACATAGTGAGTCAAAGGACTAACCTAAAGAGGTATCTTTGCTTCTGCTCCTTGCTCATATGTTGCCTTTGCTTCCTTTGGTGGTTAATCAATTGGCTCTACACTTGGAACCAAGCAATTTCACGAATGGGTATTTTCATTGCTTGGCATGAGAAGCCAAGCCGCAGAGAACCATTATGGATTCTTCACAAAACTCACGAGTAAAGGAGAGTTTGACCTTAACTTTATTCTTATACATATATTAGATAATATATATAGGTCAAGTTGAGAATGATACATAGTGCACATGCAATCGTTAAAGTAAAATAACAACTTGACGTTTAGTGAATATATATATATATATATATATATATATAAAATAAAAGCCCGTAATCCTCTTGTTGCGACCAACAAAGAAGAAAGTTATGAGAGTTGGGATTTGAAATCCAAATTTCTTGGTCAAGTTTGAAAATTATACCAACATTTTTTGAACATATTATTTAATTTTATGATGATTAGGTTTCATTTGTCATCGTATTAGATTTGTAAATGGCCATGCCAATTATAATTTGCTTTCAAATACAACACTCTTAATTATAATATTTTATAATATTCATAATTTTTTTGAAATTCAAAACTTCTAATTATTATTTTATAATACTTTTAAATTTTTTGAAATTCCACCTTATAATATTCATAATGCTTTTGGTGGTTCAAACTATATTTGTTTTGGGATGGTGGTTAATGTTTTTAAATTTAAATTTGACTAAAAATCTACGTTGAATAGAATGCCTCGGAAAAGGCTTGACACAATTTTTTTTAGAGTAGCGAAAATGCCACAACTTTTTGAATCTTCATTTCATTCTCAGTTATTGAATGACAACTCTTTCCTCAAACTATTCTTTCTTTATATATGATTTGAGTGATTTGTTTGTGGATTGCCCTCCACATTGACATTGCTCCCTGTGTCTCGCTTGCACACAAATTTGCAGCTTGAATTTCAAAGAGGAATACAGTGAGTAAGATGCAGCTACCTCAAGCGTGACCTGCGCTCAGTGATATGTGGCAGAAGAAAACAAGCAAACAGTTGTTCGTGACATTGTTGTTAGTGTCATAGACTATATCCCGTGTCTCATATATATATTATATAGATTTGACAAATTTATTTTTTCTATCCAATGTTTTTCTGTCGAGCCAAATACAAATTTATTTTTTTAAGAAATATAATAAATGAAAGAATGGAATATCATATTAATTTATTCGTCTAAATATTAAATATAAAATAAATTAAATGGAAGGAAAAAATTTGTAAATTTAAACATCAGCCTCAAGAGATTTGTATTTTAAGAGATACATGATTTTATAAAATTTGTTATTATGTTAATGTGCATTTTCAGATTTGACTATATTTTTATTTGATGTTATCATAATGTGATATTTTCTACTTGCCATATATTTTTATTTGATGTTATCATAATGTGATATTTTCTACTTGCCATATTATAATATGATATTTAGGAATTTAATTCATTTAATAGAAATTAATTTTATTAGAAATGAAATGTATAAATAATATATTATTGTTAATAAAAATAACTTTTTTATTTTAAATTTTTCATTATGGAAGGGTGGCATTGATATATACCCCTTCTCATTGAAATTAAGACTAACCTTCTAAATTTAATTACTAATAGCTTTACCGATTAAAAAAATATAAAATGAAAATTTAATCAATAATGATTTTTAAGCTTGATCTAAAATTGGGTACAACAAAATGACTTTTCTCCATTATTACAAATTCGAAATCAAAGTGTCAGCAATATTTCCGTGCTTTCACTTAAATCTGGCACAACAATGATTAGCCTTTCTCCATTTTTGACAAATTCGAACTCGAAATATACTTAAATTATGAAAGTACTTATTTCAATGTTGAATGCAACAATGTTTGTTGTTTCTCTATTATTCCAAATTCTTCATTTCCTATAATTACTGAAATTTTAAGCAAACTCTTATAATGTTAACGAAAACACTCTATTAGGCATTTTAGTGTTCAACGATTTTAAACTTGATTCATCGGATCATGCACTTGGATAACACTGGGGAACATGGATTTTGAGAGATTTGTATAAAGACATTTTTTCCAAGTTGTGAATTTATTAGTGGTTTTTTTTAATTTAATCATTATAATTTTAAATTTGTTAATATATTAACAACTATATGAATATTAGAACAAAAATCCTTGATGACTTTTTACTTATAGGGACTTTTCAATATGAAAACATGATGATCAATATAATAATAAAGACGATGTCTATAAAAATCCCTCACCACAAGAACATTATCATTATCATAAAAGGAAAAATAATGTCTATATCAAGTTGAGTTAAATAAACACAACATACTTTTTCCAAATAATCTTCAAATTTATCAAAAAAAATATATAAAAAAAAAAAACATTATTTAATTAATTTTTATTAAAAAAAATCACATAACATGTTCAACCAATAAAATTAATATACAATCATGTAGCTAATCTATCACAAAAATATTGTTATCATTAGAAAACATTATCATCATATTATATATATATATATATATATATATATATATATATATATATATATATATATATATATATCAACTAAGGTCAAATACCTAACTTATTTTTTTAAATAATTTTCAAATTTATCAAATATATAAAAAAAACAAAAAAAACCATTACTTAATGTTTTTAAATTAATTTTTAATAATAAATATGAAAAAAATTTCGCATTTCAACTAATAATAATAATATACCATTATGTATCCAATGTCATATATGTATATATATAATTATTTATCCAAGGTCATATATATATATATATATGAAATCCGTTCCATGACCATAGATACAATCATATTCGAATTTTGCTTATGAAAAGGGTGGTCCACCCCCTTTAAAATGTTTTCCACGTGGAACCACCTACACACGAGATTTTTGCATAATGAGAGTCTACTATACAATCATATTTGAGGGTCTATTATACCTTCATTTCTGCATATTGGGTCAACTAATTGTTAAGGGTTGAGCAATTTAATTTTGCCACGTAAAATCACCAATAAATGTGGAATAAACACGTAGAACAGCATGGTTCATGAACATAATATCTCCTCCATTCTTAGAAGTCTCCTACATATTCATCAAAATAATCATTCTATTGCAGTGCTTTCATAAGCTTTATGAATAAAATATTATTAAAATGTTAAATAGGTTCAAATCAAATTTCACTCTATCTCAACAAGTTTTAATGCACTCAACATTACAATTAGAAACGAAAGCCAGGTCACAAGTTTCAGAATTTTTTATATTTATTGCAGTTGAAATTACCCAATCTTTAGACAATATATATTACCATTAGAAATAAGAGTTATGAATTTATATTTATAAGTATAATATTTCAAAATATATAATACATGTTATATTAAAAAATTAAATTAAAAAATAATAAAATATGTCAAAAAAAGTTATATATATTATTAGAGTTTTAATCAAATTAAAAATAAGCCTATGGGGCTTTGGATTGATAGTGAATGGGTGTACTGTTAACACACTCCTTGCAATAGGTCATTTGTTCAAATCCCCCGTGGGTGCTTACCTACCAAAAAAATTAAAAATAAGAAAAATTTTACACGTGAAATTTATATAAATATAAATAATATTATTTAGAATTAGAAAATAATTTTAATTTATTATTTATTCAGTAATATTATTAATAATTAATGTAGATTAATCTTAACATTATATTTATTAAGAGTGTGTTGGCCACCCAACAACCTCCTCTTACATTGTTTTAGTAAAATGGGTTTCTTTTTTTATGTTTCTTGTTATTTTAAATTTGTTGCTTTGCTTTGGTGATCTGGAATGATGGCTCATTTCTTTCTCAAGTAGAGATTTTATTCTTGTGTGATGATTGTGCTAGTTTTGTTTTAAACTTTGACATAATCCTCTTTTTATTGGTTCTAAGATTATGAGGGTGATCTTGAAAGAATTTGAAGCATATCCTAAATCTTAACATCTATCTCTTCATGTATATCTTTTGTAGCTTATACAATGCAACATCATCCTCATGCAGTTATAAACATCACATTTCTTTTGTTTTGATGAGAAAACTTGATAAAATTGAAGATATGTCTGTTATAGTCCATGTATAAGCGTGGTATCTTGAATATTACTCTTACATATTTTCTTTGCCCCAGTTATAGATTGAACTTTTGTTTATGACACAGTGTTTTTATATGTTATATGGTTTTGGAATGTGAACGATTTGATTATATTTTTGGGCCTTTATTACTATAGGTAACAATGCTTCTCATATTCCATACTAGATCAAAAGGGTTCGGTCGTAAACTATTTAACATCACGTAGTGTTATTTATCCCAATACTCATGTTTTGGTGATTGTTATTATTGCAAAAGGTGGTGTAACCTAACACTATGTACATTCATTTTTTTCATAATTAAATTTGTAATGAGAAAAATCATTATACACTTGTGTGATTGAAAAGTCATAATTTGTATAGCGAACACCTGACAAAAATTAGTCATATATATCCATGTAGTAGGCTAAGTGTTGAATGAATGATAGGTTCGTTTGATGATATGGACCAGTGCATCCGAATCGGAAAGCGCATATTTTAAAACCTGGACATTTGGAATGTGATCAAAACATCTTGAGGCCCGTGGTTTTATTACCGCTCTGAAACACTATCAATATAATCTAGTACTGTTAGTACTAGATGTCAGTCAGTGATTTCCAAACCTAGGGTTATATTCCCGCATACTCTCTGTTCAAGTCTCGAGATTTTTCCTTTGCATGTTTTTGTGTGATATTAGTGTTTAGTCCTTGAAACCTTATATGTTTTGTTTGAACTTCCTTATGCATGAAACAACTATTGAGCCCTCTCGAGTATCTTGTGATGACCCTAGTATTTAGAACAAAGCTTCTCAGAGGAAAATTTATTGAGGCTTACAAAGAGTACCTCACTCTGTTCCAGGAAGTCGAACAGTGGAGTTTTATTTAGATTTCCAGGGCCATAGTGAGGATGTAGCTAAGGGTCGTTCATCCACTAACAATGGTTGTAAAGGAAAAGTTGGTGACATCAAAATGTTGGTTGATGAGAGCTTTGTAACTAAGACAACATGTTTTTCCACCGATGGTGAAAATCATTCCAAAAGCTTCCCAGTATAGGATATCCCCTGACAAGAATTGTTGGGTTTCGAATCATTACACCTATACTGTGAGAGGTATGCCTATTCATTTTCTCAAGACGAAATGGAAGGATTTACTTTACTTCATTAGCCATTTTAGTACCTTCAAGGCTATATATGGACTCATATTTTTGTATCATATTCATATTTTTATGGTATTTTTGGGTTTAGTAAAACATTCCATTTTATTTGCATAAAATCCTTTCTAAAATGACCAAGTTTTATCAAAGGGACTACAAAAACCATAAACATAGCATATTTCAGCATGTTCAATATGAATTCTTCTTAAACATCATTTGGCCAAGTCTGGGGACTCTTGGAATTCATTCATGTATAAGAATGGTTTTGAAAACCCTCATTCTAGTAATAGAGAATAAATCCCTCCTAAGGTTTCAACGAATTCTCGTGAAGCCACTTCAAAACCATTTGTGTCTCACAACCATGATAATCCAGGTCCTAATAACCTCTTTCATTCAGATGAATCATATTTATGTGAGGAATCAATGGGAAAACTCCCTAGTTTTGTGCTTGCTCGCTTAACCCATAGCATGGTGTTGAAAGTGCTGGACCCACAAACATTCAGGGGATCTCCCCGATATGAAGTCTCAACTAGACCTTAGACCATTTTGAGTAGGCGTCTTAGTTGTGGGTGGTAGTGTAATCCCTTGACCGCAGTAGAGCGCAAAGGTAAGCAAGATAACTTTGGGTGAGAGCAAGTGTGTGACCCTACGGAGACTCGAGTGTGATGCATGAAGGTTACAACACATGGAGGGGAAAAGGAAGTGCACCCCTTAGAAGCTTGTAATAGTATGCAGCTTGAAAGGTACACACGAGTGGAATGAAATCATAAGGTAAAATGTAGAATAGTACACAAATTAAAGTGATGGGTTAATCCAACAACACACATTCAATAGGATTTGTACAATTGCATACAAATTAGTTCATAACCAAATGCGGAAGTTAAATGACATACATTGCTAAAGAAACCAAAATAGTCCAACTAAAATAACAACATATGCATGAAAGTGTGTTGGCTCTGATATTATTATTATAAGTGAAATTTCCATACATACTTACACCACTGATGACCACTAGCTCCAAAAGTGGAACACTACAGTCAAGAACACTTGCTCCTCCAAAGAAGTATACTCACTCTACTCTATGGAGAAGCCAAGGCTTGTCACAATACTCCCAAGTCTTTTCTAAGCCTAAGCCTAGCCAAAATCTTGGCTCCAAAAAGCCTCTTCTATGAGTTATGCGGTTCTATTTATAAAAAAGGGTGGGGTGAACCTTGACATTCCCCTTTGTGACTCTTTGACTACCATCATGACTCTTCAACTTATTTACAAATAATTCATTACATCACATGATGACCTTTCACATTTCACTAATGACACTTGTACTTTCACTTACAATATATTTAAAAATAATATTACATTTTCCAGATGTACCCATGTAAGAAAAAATAGGTTAGAGACAACCTAACAAGACAAAACACTATGAATCTGAAGTTTGGGGAAACACCAACTCAAAAACCTCCACTTGGTGCTTCTCAGTCACATATTGATGCCAAGCTTGGTACTGTGTGATGATGTCCTCAAACTACTTGATGGTGTGTTTCTGATAAAGGATTCTTTCCTCCATGGAATCCAGGTATATGGTTTTGGAACCTGTATCCAACTCATTCTTAATCATGTGCAGCATGGTGTTGACCATGAAAGGAACACCAATGTACTTTTGCATGCTATTTGCGCTTTGCTCGAAGACTTCCCTGGTGGCCTCTCGCCTTAGGTGTAGAAATTTGAATAATATAACACTTATTCACAGAGATTATCCTGATTATACACTATTTTCGGAATGCATGCATAATACATAACCTCCTCTACCATTGATCATCAATTTGCGGAATTAAAAAAAAACAATCACATGCACACATTGAAACATCAATCACACATATCAACACAGTATGTAATGGGGAAAGCATACAGCTGAAAACCCACAACTATCTGTATATTATAATGATAGAGAACATGTAACAATACATAGTACAATACTCCTCACAAGTACTCAGTACTATCTCCACATGCTACACACAAAACTAGCTCAGATATGAACAAGTCACGGGTTCAAATCTCCTCCACTGTTTTGCCTGCCTCTACTATGCAATCCAAGTTGAGAGTGGATCAGATCCAAGTTCGAATTCCCTTGTCTTGTATTGCGCAATCCTCATTGGCAATCTCAATCAATGATTTTGCAAATCTCATGCACAGCTATAGTCACAACTGATAGTAGTCTCACCTTTTCACCCACCTCTAACACTTATCTCCACTAAACTGTCCATGCACTGAGTTAACTGTTGTATTCTTTAGTTGATTTATGAGTTAATAATTAGTGAATTAATTAATAATTAATTCACATCACTCATCACTAGTGTATTTGGCAGTTAGACTAAATACAACTAGTTCAACTAAGTCAAACTGAACACAACTCCATCAACTCCTCAATCAACTCCACCAAACTCAATCACTTGAGTTCTAACTGAAGTCCATCATGCAATAGCTCAACTAACCCATAGGAAAAGCGTATTTCCTTCTGGTAGTTGCATGTGCCACATCTGTGGCTCAAACTGAAGTGCTACAAGAGGATAAGATAATGTTTATAGTCCAAATATTATTAAGAGCTAATAATATTCAACTGTTCTATTTTTTGACTGGCAGTCTAAAAATAGACTCTGCCCATATGTCTAAAAATAGAGGTCCATCTATTTTTACCAACATGACCAATCATCCATGAATAGCATCCTGCAACTCATAGACCATGATCCATATGTCTAAAAATAGACATAGTCTAAAAATAGACTTTGCACCAAAAATAGCCTGCGGGCCCACTTAGTGAAGACGACTTCTTTTTACTAAGCTCCATCATCTTGTTGCATTTTCAACACTCACTCTCAACAAGATATGGATTATCTGCAACCCCTATCCTGCCTTTGTGGTATTCGAATTTTCTCCTGGTGAGCGTCTTCGTCAAGATATCAGCATCCTGATCCTCCATGGGAATGTATGAAAGTAACATGATTCTCCACTGCACACAATCTCTTATATGATGGTACCTGATGTCGATGTGCTTGGATCTATCATGAAATACTGGATTAGCCGAGAGTTTAATGCAACTCTGGTTATCACAGTAGGCTCCAAGTGTGACCCGAACAACCCGACCAGGATCTTCCTCATCCATATAGCCTCGCATGCAGCCAAACTTGCTGCCATATACTCGGCCTCTACTGAACTGAGTGCCACGGATCTCTGCTTCCTGCTATACCAAGAAACTGTTGTCAACTCGATACTGAAGATCCCTCAAGATGTGCTCTTTCTATCCGTTGGGCTCCCTGCCCAATCTGCATCCGTGAAGCCACATATCTTCACCTCATCCTCCTGTCTGTACCACAATCCATATCTCGATGTGCCTTTGAGATAACACAATACATGCTTGCCTGCCTTCCAAAAGAGCTTGGTTGGCTTAACCATAGCTTGTGAAAGCTGGTTAACAGCATAGTATATATCGGGTCATGTATTGACCAGATACATAAGCGACCCCACCAACTGTCAATAAACAGTGGCATCCACTACCTCCGCTAAAGTAGCATCCTCCTTCCTCCAACCTCCAGGAAGAGGAGTATCAACAGGCTTGCAGCCATGCATGTTGAACTTCTCCAGTATCTCCCGGACATACTTAACCTGAGAAACAAATAGTCCATCACTAAGCTGCCAAATTTCCAATCCCAGGAAATAATGAAGGAGGCCCAAGTCCTTCATCTCAAACTCTCTAGCAAGATCCTCCTTGCATGAAAGTATCAACAGCTCATCTCCCGTCAAAATCAAATCATCTACATAAAGTACAATGATCAGCAACTTACCCTCCACCACAATCTGGTATAGGTTAGGATCCACCTCACTCTTTGAGAATCCAAGTCCTGTGAAATAACTGTCTATCCATGTGTACCAAGCACGAGGTGCTTGTTTCAACCCATACAACGCTCTCTTGAGCCTGCACACATGCGACTCGCTGTTGAAGATCTTGAAACCTTCGGGCTACTCTATGTACACCTCCTCCTCAATGACTCTGTTGAGGAACGCAATCTTCACATCCATATGATGGATGTGCCACCCCATCTGTGCTAAGAGAGCAAGAATCGTCTGTATGGAAGAATACCTTGCGACAGGTGCAAAGGTATCCTCATAATCGATCCCATCTATCTTTGAGAAGCCTCAAGCAACAAATCTTGCCTTGTACTTCTCCACACTCCCGTCAGCTGCCTGCTTCTCTTTGTAGATCCATCTCGAACCCACCATTGATTTCCACTCCGATCTTGGGACAATCTCCCATGCACTGTTTCTGACAATCGAATCATACTCTTCCACCATGGCATCTACCCATGCGGGATCCTCCACAGCTTCCTCGAAAGAGGATGGCTTAGTCACGACACATTTTCTCACAAGAGCCATGTATCAGTGTACCGATTAGGTGACTGTCTCTATCTGCGTTGTGTTGTAGGTGGTCCTACAACCTTCTCTGCATCTTGAGCCAGTCGCTTAGCTTCTGTAGTGCGCTTTTACCCTCTGATGGTTGGCACTGCATGAGTGGTCTCTTCCACTCCATGAACTTCATCTTGAGGCTGATCCACATCCTGAAGCTCATCCTTAGGAACTAATAGTTCCTCATCTGCATGCAAGTGTGGCTCCCTCTCAAGCAAACACTTCATGACTTTCCCCTCCTGAAATTTGATATCTCATCGCACAACAGTCTTGCGACTGTCTGGAAAATACACACGATAGTTGTGGGGCGTATCAGTGTACCCCACAAATATCCCAACCTCTGCGGTCGGCTCCAGCTTCTTCCTGGCATCCTTCGTCACATGCATGTAAACAGGAGAACCAAAAATCCTCAAATGGGAAATATCAGGCCTCTTACCAGAATAAGCCTCCTCGGGTGTACTCATGCCAAGTATCTTGTGAGGACAACGGTTCTGCACATATACTGCAGTATTGCATGCCTCCGCCCACAAGTGAAGGGGTAGGCCCTGATCATGAAACATCGCCCGTGCAGCACCCACAATCGTTCTGTTTTTCCACTCAACAACCCCGTTTTGCTGTGGGTTATGGGGAACTATGAGCTCTTTTCAAATCCCTTCTCCGCTGCAGAAGTCCTTGAACTCGCCAGAGATGAATTCACCACCATTGTGCTCCTAAGAGCCTTCACCTTCTTCCCTGATTCCTTCTCGACCAGTGCTTTGAACTCACAGAACTTTGAGTATGTCTCGCTCTTCTTCTGCATGAAGAAGATCCATCACTTTCGAGAGAAATCATCAACAAAGATCACATAGTACTTGTGCTTTGTTTTCGAAGCTACTGAGAAAGGTCCACACACGTTTGTGTGAATTCTCTCAAGGATTGTCATGGCACGACTATCCTTCTCGTGAAAGGTGGCTTTCACAAATTTTCCCAAAGTACACCCCTTGCACTGATCTGACAACGCAAGAGTGCCTTTAGGAAGCCCAATAGATATCTACTGCAGTATCTTCAAGGCTCCATGGTGAAGGTGGCCCAATCTCCTGTGCCACAGCTCGCCATCATCCCGGCTCACCAATCCTTCTACCTTGCATGCCATTGCTGCACAGCCATATACATGCAATTGATAAAGGTTCTTGACTTGAACCCCTATCCTCCGGGTTTCTCCAGTTGTCTTACTGTGCAGGAAAGCCTTTCCCTCGCTGAAGACAACATCATATCCCTTGTCTTCTAACATCGCCACAGAGATAATATTCTTCTTCAATCCTGGAACATGCATCACTTCCTTCAATACGAAGGGTTTACCAGAATCCCTCTCAAAGGAAATGGTACCAATACCGGTCGCACTGTATCTACCATCATCGCCCATCTCGATGTGCACTCCAAGATCTTTCTCATCTAGATCAAAAAACAAATCTCGATCTCCTGTCATGTGAAAAGATGCACCATTGTCCAAGAACCATACCGAATCCATCACACTTGATACCAAGCATGCGATCAGCGAAAAATCCAGCTCAAACTGCGAGGCTAAGGCCTCTTCCGCTGCAGATCCAGCAGCTTGCTTATTTTTATTCTTCTGCGGACAATTTGTGGCATAATGTCCGTGCTGGTGACAGTGAAAGCACTTCACCTTAGACATGTCCTGCTTCTTGCCTTTCGCACCAGAATGAGAAGCTTTCTTGTTCTTCCCCTTCTTTGCTTTGGCAGCTAAAGCACGATTTTCTTCATCAGATGCCTTTGATGAAGATCTGTCCCTGGTATTCCACTTGATCTCCTCTTACACAAGATCAGACCAAAGTCTCTCCCATCCTAGCAATTTCTCCCGACCATTGACAGAGTCTTGATAGGAATGCCAACTCTTCGGAAGACCAAGGAGAGCCAAGCTCACCAAGTCCTCATCATCGACATTCACCCCCACACTTCCCAGCTCATCCTAGCATTGGGTGAACTTTGTGAGATACTTGGGCATACTATCTCCTTTCTCACACTTAATGTTTCTGAGTTTATCCTTGAGCGCCAACTTACTCTGGTCGCTCTTGGTTTGGAATAAATCTGTCAACGCTTTCCACATCAAGTATGGAGAAGCCTTTCCATGCAGGTTGGATACAATGTGGTCCTTCACGCCCTCCAACAGAATCCTTCGACACTTTACTGTCTTCTTTTGCCAAGCCTCAACCTGAGCAGCATCAGTAGGCTTTGGGACCTCAGCATCTATGAACTCCTTCAACCCATTGTCATCTAACACCGCTTCCATCCTGTCTTTCCATGCAATATAATTCGAGCTGCCTTCAAGGGCATACTCCAATCGCAATCCGTTGAAAGACATTTCAACTTCGATACCAAGAAAACCCTGCTGCAAATTCGAATTCCACCAGCTCAAAACTCAACTGCTTCTGATCTAAATTCGTGAGAACAAAGTATTTCTCGTACATATAATGACTATATGGGCATTTACCGGATATCTCACCTTCCAAAAGAAGGATGAATCCAGAGGCTACCTGGCCCGATTACAGACTCTGCCTAAAGAAATAAAATGTAATCACTTTCTGAATAATAGATCTGATGATCAACCTCGCTCCGATACCATGTAGAAATTTGAATAATATAACACTTATTCACAGAGATTATCCTAATTATACACTATTTACAAAATGCATGCATAATACATAACCTCCTCTACCATTGATCATCAATTTGCGGAATTAAAAAAAAACAATCGCATGCGCACATTGAAACATCAATCACACATATCAACACAGTATGTAATGGGGAAAGAATACATCTGAAAACCCCCAACTATCTGTATATTATAATGATAGAGAACATGTAACAATACATAGTAGAATACTCCTCACAAGTACTCAGTACTATCTCCACATGCTACACACAAAACTAGCTCAGATCTGAACAAGTCATGGGTTCAAATCTCCTCCATTGATTTGCCTGCCTCTACTGTGCAATCCAAGTTCAGAATGGATCAGATCCAAGTTTGAATTCCCTTGGCTTGTACTACGCAATCCTCATTGGCAATCTCAATCAATGATTGTGCAAATCTCATGCACAGTTGTAGTCACAAGTGATAGTAGTCTCACCCTTTCACCCACCTCTAACACTTGTCTCCACTGAACTGTCCATGCACTGAGTTAACTGATGTATTCTTTTGTTGATTTATGAGTTAATATTTAGTGAATTAATTAATAATTAATTCACATCACTCATCACTAGTGTATTTGGTAGTTAGACTAAATACTGTAGAAATTTTGAATAATATGACACATATTCAACAGAGATTATCCTGATCATACAATTTAAGCGGAACATGTATAATACATAATCTCCTCTACGTTGATCATCAAATTACAGAAGCAGAAACATCCACAGGCACACATAGAAGCATCAATCAAATTCATAAACACAGTATGTATCCCGGGGAAAGCATCTCGCTAAAAACCCCACACTATCTGTATATTATATTGATTGAATCATGTAACATTACAAAGCATAATACTTCTCACAAGTATCTCCACCTGTTACACACAATACAGCTCAGATTTGATCTCCAAATCTCTCCCGCTGCTTGCCTGCCTCCACTGCTCAAACCTGCTCAAGAACTGATGAGAATTGCTTCCCAAACTCGATTTTACACTGCAAAATAGTCACCCACACTATGTTGGACGTGAGCAACAGCTATAATATCATGAAGATACGTGAGCAAACTCATTGGCATACTCAATCCTTTGATTGTGCAAATCATCATGCACAGCTATAGTCACAACTGATAGCAATCTGATCCTCTAACACCTGTCCCTGCTGAACTGAACATGCACTGACATGCAACTGAGTTAACTGATGTATTCTATAGTTGCATTATGAGTTAATAACTTGTGAATTAATTAATAACTAATTCACCCAACTCATCTTTAGTCTATTGATCAGTTAGACTAAATACAACCAGTTTAACAAAGCTAAACTGAACACAACTCCATCAACTGTACCTCCAGTCCACTAAACTCAACTCACTTGAGTTCTAACTGAAGTCATGCATGCAACAACTCAACTGACTCATAAGAAAAACGAATTTCCTTCTGACAGCTGCATGTGCCACTTCCGTAGCTCAAACTGAAGTGCTCCAAGAGAATAAGATTAAGTTTATAGTCCAAATATTATTGTGAGATAATAATATTTGACTTTTCTATTTTTGACTTTGATCACTCACACTGTGATCACTCACACTGTAATCACTCACACTGTGATCACTCACACTTTCATCAAAAATAGAAGTCCATCTATTTTTCCCAACTTGATCAATCATCCATAGACATGATCCATATGTCTAAAAATAGACATAGTCTAAAAATAGACTTGCGCCAAAAATAGCCTGCGGGCCCACTTAGTGAAGGCGACTCTTTTCACTAAGCTCCATCATCTTGTTGCACTCTCAACAAGCATTTCTTGTTGCACACTTTTCAACACTCCCTCTCAACAAGAAAGGCTTCCTCTCAAACCCGATCCTGTAACTCTGGAATGTTCTCCATGCAACACATCTGGCCGGTCCACTTGCTCTGTCATCAAAGTCTCTGACTGCTATTGCCTCTGTCAACTGAAACTTTGCATCTCTGTGCTCTTCAGTATCTGACTGCTCTAGCCTCTGTCACTTTGATCTCTGACTGCATCCGTGCTGCTGCTGGTTCTATCTCTCAGCATTGCATCCGCACTGCACCTCCCAACTGACCTCCCTGTTGGGATAGAAACATCCTCTGATGCTGAAGCTCTACCTGCTACTGACAAGTGCTCCCTCTCTGACATCTGCGCTACTGCAACATCTCCATGCATCTCGCACCATTGCACACCTCTCTGTGCCACCTAGCACTGTGCAAAACACTTGTGCCTCTCGCATTGCTACAGCCTGCTAGCTATGCGCTGTCCTGGGATTCCCTGCACTGTCGCTCTCTCTGCCGCTCCATCCGCATCTGTCTCTACCCAATCAGTCAGTTCCTGCTACTACACATCGGGGCTCCCGTAGCAAGGTCTCATCCAAGAGGTTGGGTACCTCAAGGATCTTGCCCCTCCTCCTTGGGACAATCAATCCACATCACCCCACCTCCTACCTGGAGGTATGGCTGCATGCGATCCCTCAGCCCACCTGGCTTGAAGTTTCCCCCTACTGGAGGTCTCTGGATGAGTAGATGTCTCTACTCGATCTCCTTTCAGCTTCCCCTATTGTGGCTCCTCCACAACCTCCTGAAGCTGCTGCACCAATCGTGGCTCCTCCACAATCGTCTGAGACTTCTTCTGGCTCTGCATGTTGAGAGGTAATATACGCTCCCTCTCAACCACCAAGTCTCCATCAGTTGCCTCGCTGCTCAAGGCTTTGCATGCATCTTGAACCTCAAGAGCATACAGGTTCCTGACCCGTGAACCAATCTCATGACAACAAAAGCATCGCACCTTCGACTTGTCAAATTTCTTCCCATCATTGGAAGAACAAGATTCGGAAAGAGAAACCTTCTCCTTCCCCTTCTTCACCTTACTCGCTAAGGCACAGTTCTCCTCATCATGCATAGATGAAGAACTGTCTCTGGTGCTCCGTCTAATCTCCTCCTGCATCAAATCCGACCATGGTCGTTCCCAATTTGGCAGTTTCTCCCTTCCATTCACCGAGTCCTGGTAGTTATGCCAACTCTTAGGAAGGTCAAGGAGTCCTAGACTCACCATCCTCATCATCAACAGTAACCCCCACACTTCCCAGCTCATCTCAACACTGAGTGAACCTCGTGAGATACTGGGGCATACTATCTCCATTCTCGAACTGAATGTTTCTGAGTTTATCTCTTGCTTTGGAATTAAATTCGAATTCCACCAGCAACCAACTCAACTGCTTCTGATCTAGAATTCGTGACTGAATAGTAGATCTGATGATCAATCCTCGCTTGATATCCTGTAAAAATCTCTTCTACAAATCAAGCAGCTCCGATACCATGTAGAAATTTTGAATAATATGACACATATTCAACAGAGATTATCCTGATCATACAATTTAAGCGGAACATGTATAATACATAATCTCCTCTACGTTGATCATCAAATTACAGAAGCAGAAACATCCACAGGCACACATAGAAGCATCAATCAAATTCATAAACACAGTATGTATCTCGGGGAAAGCATCTCGCTAAAAACCCCACACTATCTGTATATTATATTGATTGAATCATGTAACATTACAAAGCATAATACTTCTCACAAGTATCTCCACCTGTTACACACAATACAGCTCAGATTTGATCTCCAAATCTCTCCCGCTGCTTGCCTGCCTCCACTGCTCAAACCTGCTCAAGAACTGATGAGAATTGCTTCCCAAACTCGATTTTACACTGCAAAATAGTCACCCACACTATGTTGGACGTGAGCAACAGCTATAATATCATGAAGATACGTGAGCAAACTCATTGGCATACTCAATCCTTTGATTGTGCAAATCATCATGCACAGCTATAGTCACAACTGATAGCAATCTGATCCTCTAACACCTGTCCCTGCTGAACTGAACATGCACTGACATGCAACTGAGTTAACTGATGTATTCTATAGTTGCATTATGAGTTAATAACTTGTGAATTAATTAATAACTAATTCACCCAACTCATCTTTAGTCTATTGATCAGTTAGACTAAATACAACCAGTTTAACAAAGCTAAACTGAACACAACTCCATCAACTGTACCTCCAGTCCACTAAACTCAACTCACTTGAGTTCTAACTGAAGTCATGCATGCAACAACTCAACTGACTCATAAGAAAAACGAATTTCCTTCTGACAGCTGCATGTGCCACTTCCGTAGCTCAAACTGAAGTGCTCCAAGAGAATAAGATTAAGTTTATAGTCCAAATATTATTGTGAGATAATAATATTTGACTTTTCTATTTTTGACTTTGATCACTCACACTGTGATCACTCACACTGTAATCACTCACACTGTGATCACTCACACTTTCATCAAAAATAGAAGTCCATCTATTTTTCCCAACTTGATCAATCATCCATAGACATGATCCATATGTCTAAAAATAGACATAGTCTAAAAATAGACTTGCACCAAAAATAGCCTGCGGGCCCACTTAGTGAAGGCGACTCTTTTCACTAAGCTCCATCATCTTGTTGCACTCTCAACAAGCATTTCTTGTTGCACACTTTTCAACAACTAGTTCAACTAAGTCAAACTGAACACAACTCCATCAACTCCTTAATCAACTCCACCAAACTCAATCACTTGAGTTCTAACTGAATTCCATCATGCAATAGCTCAACTAACCCATAGGAAAAGTGTATTTCCTTCTGGAAATTGAATGTGCCACATCCGTAGCTCGAACTAAAGTGCTGCAAGAGGATAATATAATTTTTATAGTCCAAATATTATTAAGAGCTAATAATATTTGACTGTTCTATTTTTTGACTAGCAGTATAAAAATAGACTCCGCCCATATGTCTAAAAATAGAGGTCCATCTATTTTTACCAACATGACCAAACATCCATAAATAGCATCCTGCAACTCATAGACCATGATCCATATGTCTAAAAATAGACATAGTCTAAAAATAGACTTTGTGCCAAAATAGCCTGCGGGCCCACTTAGTGAAGACTACTTCTTTTCACTAAGCTCCATCATCTTGTTGCATTTTCAACATTAGGTGCTCCATGTACTCGTCTATCTCTATCTGAACTTGGTTCTTGGGTCTAACCTCGATGAGGGAATCGATTGATGGGATTTTTTGTGTTCTTACCATGACAACCAAACTATTGTAGAACCGTGCATATGAGGCATGTATATCGTTGATGAATGCAGTGAGTTGCTCATAGTTTTGGATCAACATCTAGACCTTTGCTTTCTCCAACTCTACCTGCAGCTTCATCTTCTTTGCTAAGTGAAGCAGGGCCCCTTTGTACCGCATTGTCCACTCTTGTACATGGGCGATGGCAACATGTATGTTCTTGAGAGTTTGAACAAACTCTTTTCTCCATCGTTGTAGGCCATGCACACGGTCAAATGATTTATGCACGGTGACAAATCTATCATAGAGCTTCCACATGGTACTCTCAAGTGTTGATACTTCAGTGAGTATCTCTATCCTCATCTCCCTCATTGCGGAAACTTCACTCTACTCTCGAAGTTGTTATGCCTCTTGTATGGTAGCCTACAAGTTCTTTTCCAGTTGTTCATTCTCGACCAACACGAACTTAACATTTGAGCTTGTTTCTCCTACATAATCCAAGCAGGCATTGACAAGGGCAGTTGGATGTTTCCTGATGTTTGACACTATCACCCTTTCCTTGATTAATACAAGTGATGTGTGATCAACTGGAAAATGATTCCTCCGCACCTCTTCAGTCCTCTTCTGCAACTCATTAAATGGTAGGATGTACACTCCCATGAACGGATCATCATCAAGGAGAACAATTTCTCCTTGCTCGCTTGGGACTGGTTCTGACACTAGAGGTGGTGGCGACGGAGAGATGATCTCTGGTGCTCTCAACATAAGGTTAGTGTCTGCATTTTTTGGATATTTATCCAAATCCATTCCTGTCACTTTGATCAGTTGCTCAATCTATTGAGAAAGCTCTCGATCCTACATTTGTTCACCCTCTTCTCCAACAACTGGTTGCTCTGACTCATCAACCTGTATGGGTGTTGTTTGCTCTGTCATCATTCATTGCATTTGTTCTTCTTCCTACTTCTTCTTCTCCTCTCTTTCCCTCCTCCTCATCTCATTTTCTTGCTTCAACTTCTTCTTTGTCTCCTACAGCTTCATTTCTGCTTCCTGCAACCTCTACTTTTCTCTCTTCCTTCGCTCTACTCTCTTTATTCACTGCTCCCTCTTTTCTTTCATTGCCAAAGATACTTTCTCTATGATAGGATCATCCTTCATCTTGCAGCTTTGGTTTTCCTCTGGGTTATCAACTATTAGGCGCGAGATCTACCAAGGGCAATTTTGGTGCTTAGAGCCCAAATTTTGGTCCAATTTTGTAATTCCAATGTAAAGACTCCTCATTTTTTGGGCGTAGAGCGAGTAGTTGTTAAAGAGTCATAGGGTTGTCCGCCCTTATTTTGATAATGTAATGTCGATTGTAAAATATCTACCCATGGTTTGCGGACCATGGGATTGTATAAATAGAGCGAAGCTCTAAGTAGATAGGGACATACAATATGGAAAAGCAATGAAGATGTACGTGAGATAGCTCTAAAGTGTAAGTCTAAGTTTTGGGTCGTAGAGTAGGTAGAGGGTCTGCAACTGAGTGCGCAGAGGCCTCGTAGTCCGCAGCTAAGTGTGCAGACCCCCGTAGCTGAGTGTGCAGGGCGAGTTGAGTCTGTAATCATTTGGAAGTATTAATAAAGAGAAGTTTCCTATAAATTATGCGTCTTATTTCCTGTTTATTCATCTGGTATATTGGGTATGAATTTCACTTCTAATGCTTATATGATGCACGAATGTCTATAATTGTATTGGTTAAGTGAACACATGTAATAACATCTATTTACGCGAAGCTAACTAAGATCTAATAATAAGATAAGTAAGATACTTAGCCTAGTTTGGGAAATATCGCAGTTCACTGCCCTAGCAGTGTGAAAGGACTTCAACCCCTAGTTAGGGCTGCGCGAAAGCCGATGGTAACACTTCACGAAGGTATTGAAGGATAGAGAAGAGAGCGAAGCAACCTGCGTGAAGGTAGGTATAGTTGGAATAAACCAACATCACAACCATCTCAAGGGTGCGGAAACTTGGTTCCAGCATCCCCCCATACTACTTCAAGTGAGACTTCAGTGCATGCTCCGCGCGCTGATGCTGAAAGGGCCAGTAGTGTTGAACCTAGGTCAGGTCCCCTCAAGCTAACAAATGGTTCCATTGACGGGACTATAATTTTCATAATAGATGTGTGATGTCATATCATTGCAACTCAACTAAGAAAGAAATCAAAGGATAGTTAGACAGAAGAATTCACGAGTTCGCGGCGTAGGAAAATAGAAACTTGCGACTGTCAAAAGAACAATGGTTAGATAGCTACCTGTATATAGAGATCAACGAAATATTTTTTGCGTCCTTCCCTACTAAGTTATACGAGTGGATCGCAAAGCTAGCAGATAGCCAAGGAAGGTGGAAACTTGACGGTCCTATTAGGTGGACCCTAGAACTAGTTCGTATATTAGAAGCATTGGAGGGTAAGATCGTGCACGTTGTCGATCATTGGCTCGATCGCATTATAGGAGGATTTGTTACTTTGCTCATGGTACACACCTCAGTCAGCTATAGCAAGGTAGAGCGACGCTTCCTCAAAGGACCACGAGGTAAGTACATAAAATCTTTGAATACTTGGATTAAAATGATGTTGTGTGAAAAGTGGGTTATGCAGTTACATTGATGTTCGGGTCTACGCAAAGCGGAATAATTTACAGGAACGAAGGAAATAAGGGTCCAGAAAATATCCCGTTGATTTCACCTCCACGAGGGGATGAGGAAGAGCTCGCGAAGGTCTCTGCATGAAGTGCTATTCATATGATAATACAAAGAATTCTGCAAATAACACCTCCGCCCACACCACCACCGACTTCACCACCATCACCTCCATCTTCACCCGTACCACTCCCACCACCATTGCAATTCAGTATGGCGAACACAGTGAAGTTGCCTTTGTTCAAAGGCTTGGGAAATGAGGACCAAGACCAATTTTGGTTCATAGTGAAGGCTATATGGGAAGCTCAAGGTGTCACAAATGACCATATAAAGAAAGCAACATTGGTTAGCGCCCCGTAGGATCGTGCGCTGACTTGGTATATTAAGTACTCCAATGATAACCCGAATGCAAGAGTAGTAGACATCGAAGAAGAATTGAATAGGGAATTTAATAGGCCTAATTCTGAAGTGCATTCGATTATTGGATTCAAAGAAATCACTATGCTACTAGGCGAGACGCCTTGGGAACTAGATTAGAGGCTGAAATGTACGATTCGTGAAGAAAATATGAATCTGACAGAAGGACAGCATCACAAGTGGTTTGTAGCTTCGCTACTACCACACCTAAGGAGTGCGTTGTCATAGAAGAAGATAACAACTCGGGTAGAGGCCTTGGAGATTTCTATGAGACTACTTGAGACCTCGATGCAAGATCCTAATCTAGAAGTCCAGAAGATCCACGTGCAGCTAAATAATATCTGCCTTGAGATGCAAAGCTTGAAGCAGGATATGATGGTTCGACCAAAAGTGCGAGAAGAAGTATGGTGCGTGAAATGCAAGAGTTAGGTTCATGACAAAGACGACTGCCCAGTCTTCACAAATTACCTTGCAGGAGGAGGACTGATGCCTCTAACGTCGGAAGCTCAAGCAGGACCTATCACGGCGCCTGCTTTGTGGTGCGCTATTTGTCAAGTAGCTAGAAAGCATGCCACGGATAACTGCCACTTGTTACAAAAGTATACGCAAACTCCGCAACAGTTGTTCTACAAATTTTGTAGATCAGTGGGACATGACGAGCGTACTTACAAGAGCTATGAATTGATGATGGATAGAATGGCTGCCTACAGAGTTCAGGCCGAAACGCGACCCCTTGACTAGAATGCAAGAATGGGACGGACAGGATTTCAGAGGTGTGGAAAAGGTCGAGGCGAAGGAGGACCTAGTAGAGGTTGCGAACAGATGATTTGCTACAATTACAGAGGGCCAGGACAGTATGCCCGCGATTGCACTAATCCAACGCATCTGTCGTGCAAGTATTTCACGCTATTTGATTACAAGACAAAATATTGTCCTACGTTAATAGCTAGGATACGTGACAAAGGAGCACTACCACCTCCCACAACTCAAAACTTGCAGATCTGTGAGGTCTGAGCTGCACGAGGAAGATCCAAATGTAAATTATTGTGCTCCGAAGTGGAATTGCGACGGGAGATGACAAAGGGAAACAACCGGAAGACAGCACCTAGGTTTGTAAAGCCCCGACAAAAGAAGCTGAGTTTGATTTGGAGCACGCTCAGGAAACCTTCATGGAAGCTAAGAGGAGCTTTGCTGAGGCCTCCACTTCAGAAAGCAAAGATAAGCCAAAATTAGAGATGGACCCCTCTATGCTCACCACTTTCCTGGAAACCTGTATGAAATTACTCCACAATAGTAAGTTTGTGATAGGGTTACAGGAACTTATCAATAGATGTGATGGGACCACGCCAAGTGAACTGCGCATAGTCCAAAAGATCGGAAATCATAAAACAAGGATAGGGCATGAAATGAGACTGACCGCGCAGAATGGAGAATACGAGATGGATCAAGTCATTTTGGATTTGGGATCAGATGCGAACCTATTACCGAAATAGACATGGGAGAAAATGGAAAGACCCGCGCTATAATGGTCTTCGATTCAGTTGAGAATGGCAAACCATCAAAAAATCATACCCATGGGGCGATTGCAGGGAATAACTGTGGATATTGAGGGAGCGAGCGTGTTGGAAGATTTTGAAGTAATAGAGATTGTTGATGACAGCAATCCCTACCCCGCGCTCCTGGGAATTGACTGGGCCACTGATATGAATGGGGTAATCAATCTGAAGAAGCGGAAGATGATTTTTGAGAAGAAGTCACTACGCATAATAATACCCCTGGATCCTGTTGAGGGATCACACTATATGGAACAAGTACGTGACTATGAGAGTGATGGTCATCTGGATTGCATCTACAAGATAACAATGTGAGACCAAGACTAGGTGAATCCCACCACGGATGGATGGATTACATGGGAGCGCGAGAGTTCCTGCACTTCGGATTCCGACGAAGAAGTAGAACGATGGCAGAATCAGTTACATGAAGTAACTACGTTGAATTTCAACATGATGACCCGGTCACTGCACTGTGCATCAACAGAAGAAAGAAATTTTCCTACTTATGATGGTCTAAATGAGGTAGATACCTTCTTTGATGCATCGAAAGGGAGGTGCCAGAAAAGCAATGCTTCCAGGCCTTGGACTGGGTACTTGGCGCTATACCTGTAAGATGGTAGGGTATGCACAAAGGAAGCTTTGATGATTGGCGCGAGTGTAGGAGAATGATGTGAACATGATTTGGGAAGCCTAATATGCAATTGACAGATAAGTATGATGGGTAGAATGATCTATGCACATGGATGTAGGTCTATGAAGAAAAGCCCCAACCTGAGTAGGTGCACCTGTACTCCGTGCTAAAGTACCTGGTCAATAAGCCTGTGTTGGGGGCGTGAATTTGCAAATGGATTTTATTGTTCCAAGAGTACGATTTTGAAGTTGTCGTGAAGTCTGGACAATTGAACGCAGGGACAGATCACCTGTCACGCATCGAGACAGGGGAGGAACCTACTAGTTTGGAGGAAGGATTACCTGACGCACAACTCTTTGCTGTGCGCATAGCAAATGGACATTTCGAAGATATAATACACTTTCTAACAACTAGAATTGCGTCGAAAGGATACTCTGTCCATCAGAATAAGTAATTAGTGGTACGTGCGATAGACTTCTCTGTCATTACTAGGCATCTATACAAGATGGGGAATGATGAAATACTACGAAGGTATGTACCTGAGTTTGAACGAAGCAGCATCCTCGCGGACGCTCATGGGGGCACTACGGGAGGACATTATGCAGGAAGAGCAACCGCACAGAAGATTCTACGCATCAGGTTGTGGTGGCCAACCCTTCATCAGGATTCAAAAGCATATTGCAAGGCATGTGATGTATGTCAAAGAATAGGAAGTCCATCGCGGAGGGATGAAATTCCTTTCAATCCACAAATGGCGTTGCAACCTTTCGAAAAGTGGGCAATAGATTTTGTAGGACCCATTAAACCTCAAGGAAAGATAGGCGTGAGGTATATTATCACTGCAATAGAGTACTTGACCCGTTGGCAGAAGCGCAACTGGTGAAGGATTGCACGAGTGCGACTGCCGCGAAGTTTCTATTTGAACATGTACTGATGCAATTTGGATGTCTGAAGACCTTGATGAGCGATCGCAGTACACACTTCCTAAATGAGACGATCAACGCACTAATGGAGGAATTTCAGGTGTATCACCAGAAAGCACACCTTATCACCCACAGGCTAACAAGATAGTGGAGGCATTCAACAAAGTGCTTGAAAACGCGCTGACCAAGGTATGCAATGTGCAACGAAGTGATTGGGACCTACCCATACCTATAGTGTTATGGGCTTATCGAACGACATGGAAGAAACTGACGGGACAAACACCTCTTAGGCTTGTCTATGGAGTGGAAGTTGTAATTCCTATGGAATACATCGTGCTTAGTTTGCGCATAGCAGCACTCACAGGGATGACAGATTGGAGAGCCCTGGAGGAGAGGCTCGCGCAGTTGGATGAGCTCCAAGAAGAACGATTTTTGGCTGGATTTCACCAACAGGTCCAAAAACAATGTGAAAAGGCATGGCATGACCGACACATCAAGTTGCACACATTCAAAGTAAACAATTTGGTGTTGTTGTATGATAGTAAGTTTGATAAATTCCCAGGGAATTTCAGGATGCACTAGTTAGGGTTGTATATTATTAAGGATATTACCAACGGAGGCGAGCTACAGTTGGTCAAGTTAAATGGAGAACCCTTCCTAGGAAAGGTGAATGGAAGTCGCTTGAAGCCATACACCGGCAATCCAGCGATGTGATTATATGGAAGTAGCATAGTCTTAGCACTCCAAGCAGCTGAAAGGAGGCACGAGACTATAAACTACTCTGCCCAGCAACTGTGTGATGTCAAGACTGTGCACAGTAGCGAATTGTCATGGGGTCCATGATAGCATGAAGATAGCTGCGCTGGGGTGCAGGTCTGCCAGAAAGTGACTGCTAAAGTCACTATTCATGATTTGATGCTTGGTTTGAGGCCAAATGGAGTGGGTGGCAGGCATTTATGGCGAACTTTATGGGCTAGATTCTTGAAAATCTGCTGCCAATCTAACATTAATGGACCAAATGTGGGGGGAACGGTCGAACTCAAATTCAAAAGGCGTTATAAATTACAAGTGGTTGTCCAGAAACAACACTTGGCAATTTGAGAACTACGTTGTTGCACGCTCGAGTATTCATGAACCGAGACTTATTCGAGACTCTAAAGGCGAATTCGTTATTTGAGAAATTACCAGAGACACTAAAAGAATTGCAGAGTAGCGCTATGTCAGCACCCGAAGAAGCCATGGGCACAGGAGTAGTGACAGTTGAGGAAGTCGCGCAGGAAATTGCGGAAGTGGAAGCCCTAGAGAGCGCCGGAATAATGGTTGACGTCCCTAAATCACCGCGAACACCGAGACCCAAGAAGGATAAGCAGGCCATGATCCTAGTGCGTGTCTCCCCAAGAAATCCACAAAGGACCAAGCTCACCTTGCAGGAAAAGGGGAAGGCTATTAATTTGGAGGCCGACGAAGAGGAGTCTGAAGAAATCCTGGTGGATGAGGAGGGCGAGGATGTAGAGATGGAAGTTGAAACCCAGGGTGCAGACCCTATTACCCGGTTACCTAAATATGTGCCTCTGCACAAGGGTAAATCCAAGGTGTCGAAGGATATAGATGAGAGAAAGAGCTCTCTACAAATTCCGTTGCTCCCACACGATATTATTTTTGAGGGAGCGCACTTGGGGAAGGTTCCTGTGTTAAAATTTGAAGATTGGGACCTCGCTGACCATGAGAAGTTCCCACATTTAGTGACTGCGAAGCTAATGCGCCAGAAGATGGACGCAACGACTGGAATGATTGAATTGGAGTCGTGCAAATGGCTTAGAGGTGTAGAGAAATCTGGGTTGCTAAACCTGCTTTGGGTACCGCATTACCACTGTGCCCCAGTGACTATTTTCGTCATCAGGCAGCTACTCTGCTTGGTGCATGATGGGTGCTTATGGCTGGAGGATCCCATCCCCATCACAGACCATCTGATTCATTGGATTACACGGCTACCTTGCTCAGTGGAGGATCCAACAAACATTTCAGAGGGAAAAGGTGGTGAGTTGGCCCTTGCGGAGGCAATGAAAAAGAAGTTTAAGTTGGAGAAGAAGAAGCAAGGTGCCACGCGGATGAGGTTCATGCACTAGTGGTTGCACTAGCAGCGCAATGCACAGAAGGAGTCTAGTTCAACTGCACGAAATACTTATGCAGTGAGTTCCTTGCGAACTGTCATGAGGCATAGGAGCAAGGAAAAACATTTCATTACACATGGCCCTTGTTATTGATTGTACTAGTGGCATGGGAGCTGCCCAAAGATATTCAGTTCCCTTCGGTCACGTTGGACCTTCCAGAGGCAGCAAAGTACGTTTCGCTGTGGGTGAATAAGGATGCACAAAGGATAAAGGAGAGCAAGATATTTTGGATACTAATGGAGATGAATATTTGGATGGGGACCAATCGCAAGCCACAGTATCACCCACAGTCTACAATAGTTTTCAAAGCTTTGTAAAGTTCAAAGCATATTTCCACCATGTCTTCATCTGGGTGCAGAAGGACCCTACGAAGACGTGGCATGATTTACTGTATTTGGCGACTGACGATGTGATATTCGCAGTCCTTGAGTTTTGGCCGCCGAAGTGGTGCGCTCCAATTGACTCTACGGTGGAAACAGAGATGTCTACTACGCAACGCAAGAAGGAAGAGACAAAACTTCGAATGGCGTAGCTGGTGGAAAAGTGCAGGAAAGAAGAAGCAGCGGTTAAGGCTGAGGCAATGCTTGACGCTGTGAAGTTGGTGGAGCAGCAGAAAACAACAGAAGAAGAGTGTGAAGGACAAAAGTCACCTTTGCCTTAACCAGAGACAGACATAGAATAAGGCTGTGTGGACCCACAGACAACATCAACCCAACTCAAGCATCTGCGACCACGAGAGTAGACAGTGCTGCAAAAGAAGACAAAGGCATCAAAGACTTTTTTCGACCCAATCACCCTCACTAAGGGAGATTTGCATGATATCGGTGAAACGGTGAGGGATGTCACCGCGGAGGCCCTCCAACAGTTTGAGGAACAATAACAATTGGTATTGGGGTCTCTTCAGACAGAGTTGTAGGTTTGCACTCCATAGGCTGGCACAGTGTCCACCAGCCTCACGATCAGCACTTCGGCTACCGAGGAAATGTTGCGCACAAGGGTGACCAACATGATAGTGCTACCAGATGGGGCACTTACTACAGACAAGGAGGCCGATAGGGCCATGGTCAATAGTTCGAAAGGGGTTGGATTAAATATGGCTACGCTCCCTCGGGAGACGCTCTATCTCTTGTAGGATGGAGTCACCGCAGAACTTTGAGCCAGGGAGAGTCGCACACTATAGGTGATGAGTGAGTAGCGCATCAACATTGAACAGTTGTGCTTGCATCGCAATGAGGCAGTCGAGAAGAATCATTAGATTATCCAGGTGATAGAGGAAGCCTGCCAAATCATCCTGGAGTTGGACATTTAGGTAGAAGAACCAATGGAGGTGCCCATCCACAAATTGGCCACAAGGGTGCGCGACACTAGAGAAGAGATGGCCAGGGTTCAACTGGAGTTGAACCTACAGATCACAGAACTGCAGTTGAAGTCTTAGCCTTTAACTTCGTTGGAAATCAGGGAACAACGAATCACTGTTGTTACAACAGCAACAACAACGGTTGATAGCACAATGGCAAACTGCATGCAGTTGTTCGAGTAGTCATTCAAGGTCCTAACCACCCTACAGGAGGCCCCGAATGTAGAGTGCCTAGAGATAGAGGCGTGCGAGCTAAAACATAACTATGATGAAGTAAAAGGGATCGCGCAGATGGTTGCCCTTAGATAGAGGCTTACAAGGATGTAGCAGGCAAAGGCACTCAAGGAACAGGTGGATGTCGCTCGGCATAAGGAAGCAATCTTAAAAGCACACCTACAACCATGGATCGATGAGGCTTATACAATTACAGCCTCCATTGAAGCAAAGCTCGCGCAAATGCAAGCAACTCAGTAGAGGATTCAGTGCAATAGTTTAGCAGCAACGGTCACCGAACAATGCGTGGAGGAAGTTCAGCAGGCAGTCGCTTAGTGCGCTGCCAAAGTTGCAGCGATCCAAGTAGATCTGGGAGGTCTTCGCGCTAAGATCTCCACACCTACATAGTGACTCGAGGGTGAGTCATGATGTTTGTGTTGGGGGCCTGTTGGGCGCGAGATCCCCCAAGGGTAGTTTTGGGGCTTAGAGCCTAGATTTTGGTCTAATTTTGTAATTCCAATGTAAAGACTCCGCATTTTGTGGGCACGGAACACGTAGTTGTTAAAGAGTCATAGGGTTGTCCGCCCTTATTTTGATAATGTAATGTCAGTTTTAAAACATCTACCCATGGTCCGTGGACCATGGGATTGTATAAATAGAGTGAAGCTCTAAGTAGATAGGGACATACAATATGGAAAAGTAATGAAGATGTATGCGAGATAGTTATGAAGTGTAAGTCTAAGTTTTGGGTCGTAGCGTAGGTAGAGGCTCTGCAGCTGAGTGTGCATAGGCCTAGTAGTCCGCAGCTGAGTGCGCGGACCCCTGTAGCTAAGTGCTCAGGGCGAGTCAAGTCTGTAATCATGTGGTAGTATTAATAAAGACAATTTTTCTATAAATTCTGCTCCTATGTCCTGTTTATGCATTTGTTATATTGGGTTTGAATTTCACTTCTAATGCTTATATGATGCGCGAATGTGTATAATTGTATTGGTTAAGTGAATGCAAGTAATAACATCCATTTACGTGAAGCTAACTAAGATCAGATAATAAGATAAGTAAGAAACTTAGCCTAGTTTGGGAAATATCACAGTTCGATGCCCTAACAGCGTGAAAGGACTTCAAAACCTAGTTAGGGCTACGTGAAAGTCGATGGTAAGACTTTGCGAAGGTACTGAAGGATAGAGCAGAGAGCGAAGAAACTTGCGCGAAGGAAGGTATAATTGGAATAAACTGACATCACAACCATCTCAAGGGTGCAGAAACTTGGTTCCAGCATCCCCCCATACTACTTTGGGTGAGACTTCAGTCCGCGCTCCGCGGCTAATGCCGAAAGGGCCAGTAGTGTAGGGATTTGTTTGGCTAACTAACATTGAATTTGGGTTAGGCCCCCTCAAGCCAACGTCAACAATCTTCCTCTTTCCCTTGTCCCACACTGGATTGTTTCCTATTGCTGCTATCTTCAGAGGAGCTTTCCATGTTGTTGCTATACTGACGAGTTCATTGAGTCCAGAGGCATTATAACAGTACCTCCATGGGGCCTCCTCTAGCCAATGAAATGTCCCGTGGATCCATGGAAAGTACACTCTTACATAGTGGTCCTTGCAAATACCATGGGGATCATATGAATTAAATTATTTGGCGTTAAACTCGAATCCCACTATCTCCTTAGCTTCAACATTTGTATCCTTCAAGCTCTTAATCTCATACAATCTGATTCGCAAAGGAAGAGCGGGTCATGGCACTTTCTTCTTCCTATGCAGTCCTGCTAAAAACCCTATGGAGAGGTGATATGAGACCTCTTACATGATCAACTTGTCAGTGGAATACCTTGGTAGAACATGCAGAGGCTTCTCTCAGCCATACACTCTAATGAAGGTGCCACTTGGTGAGGCATACCAATCTGCAATGTTCATTATTTCCTCCATTGCTTCTCGCAACATGCAAGGTGAATCCTGCTCAAAGATAAGCTTGTATAATGGGATGATAAAATGGTCAGTGATATTTTCCATAACTCCTCAATAGTTGTAGTTGGAAAGAAAATTGCAATAAATGTTGACGATAATATCCTTTGGTGTCCATGTCCAGCTCATGCCAAGGAACTGTTGTTGGCCATAAATTGCACCATGAAAGTATGTGAACATGTAGAATATTGCTTGCTCATTCTTAGGTAGATTTTGAACATTACTCACATGGATATTCAGCTGATGAGCCAACAAGTCTGACCAATTGAATGCCTTCCCATAATTCACCAACTGATCCAGCATGACTACCCAACCTTCAAGAAAGGTTTCTATGTTCTCTTGACTATATATTTTGTAGGCAAAGATGATTAAGCATTGATAAGCCTTCTTAATATAATTTTTCTTCTAAACATGATTGGGTTTCTGTCTAAACTTCGATGGTTCCTTAATCTAGTGCTTAACGATATCTCTAGTGTTCACAAATTTGTGGGTGGAATAGAAAAATGAGTCCATGAGCTTGACTAGTTGAGGTAAATGATACATCTGTTGAAAGTTCTCCGCCCTGAAAGTGGCAAGCTCTATCCCATTAGCACTGCTCAATGTCATAGTTTGTTCATATGTGTGTGAGACTATCCAGCTGATAATGTCAATACATGGGAGACGGGGTACCTTCATGCAACCCTATATAAGCCTGACTGTTGGATGCTAAGGTAAACTTGTCGATCCTCTAAGTCTTCCTTGAAGTCCTAAGCAAAAGTGTCTTTGATTTGCTGCCATGTTAATGTTGTACCCTTCTTAATGCATAGTTGAGTGTCTACATAAACTGGTCTATTAACTGACATATCGTCAACTACTTCCCAAGTAATCCTCTCGGTGGTTTCCTTTGATGTAGCTCTCTTGGATGCCATGTTAAATGTAGCTTCTAGAGAGATTCTCAACAAATGTTGTACCTTTGGGACAAAGAGGACACTCATGGCAAGAAAATAGGAGCTTAAAAACCAAGGCAACTTCAAAATATGAACAAGCAACAAACTTGGCTCATGATAGGATAGATTGCACAATTCTAGTTGACAGAGGTTACTTGCTTCCTGTGGAAAATATGCATTACATAGTCCCAGTAGTCAGTCAGGAAGCTTGCTAACGAGAACTTTGCAATGCGCAGTTCAGTCTCAGGGCAAGGCCGTGAGAGATTGTGCATTGCACAGTCTCAGTGGCCAAGCTGGGAGGCTGGCTCCTGGAATTTTGCAGTGTACAGTTTGAGGTAGGCTAAGATAACCTCTGCACAATTGCAAAATCCAAGCTAGTGGCCTTGAGCTCCCAGATTGTGTAGTGCATGCAATGAAGAGTGAGGTCCGAGCAAGGGGAGGCTAGACCTACCCAAGCGAAGTGTGAAATCGAGTATATCTGAAGGATGGTGTGATGTTGAGTGCATATATGACAAAGTGATGATGCATGCAAGTGAAACAAGTGCAAGAATCAATCAAATTGAAGGAAAACAAAGCATGTGAAGGGAGGTGTTGCAACAACGATTGTTGCTGCAAAAATAGGGTAACCCATATGACACTTTGGAAAGTCAATGCAAAACTTGAAACAACACTTCTATAAGCTAAAACAAGTTAAAATTCCAACAGTTGTTCAAAGAAACAAGTGAAACAAAACTCTCACAAGCTAAGCAACAAAAAGCGACAGAAAGAATGGTAAAATACTAGAAACAAAAAAACTCACCTAGAAAAGCAACGATGATCGCACTGAGGTTCCTTGATCTCCTCAGAAATGCCAGAGCTCCGAGATAGAATGTGGAAATGAGCTCTAGCATTGTCAATTAAATCGTTTGGTCAAATTAGGTTTTATGACACGCATATCAAAATTGAGGAAAAAGTGACACTTGGAGGCAGTTTCCAAAATAACTTAAGTGCCTCCTTCGAGTAGCTAAAAATAGATCCCTATTTTTAGGGATGATATTTTCTTTTTTATTTTTTTCTTTTTCAAGAAAAATTTCCATGCATTTCCTAGAGATATTATGTAGTTCTCGAAAGAACAAGGAAATTCTCTGGCTCATGCATTGCGTAATTGCTGAGAAAAATTGGTTTTGTGCCATTTCTGGGTTGAGTGGCTCTGGGTTGCTACGTAATTTCCTAGCTCAAGGTTGGCTTCCAATCAATTCGATGCATTTCCTAGGATCAAGGTCCAGTGTTAGTCAAGATTGCACAATTTCCAGGAGAAAGGATAGTTGCCCTCAAGAATTGCGTAGTTCTCTAAGGCAAGCCCGGAATTGCCGAAAGACCAAGTCAAGAGATCGACTTGTGGGTTAGAAAAAGAGATAAGTGAGAAAACACAAGCCAATATTGAAAGAATAAATCTCATTTGAAGAAAACTTACCTAGATCAGTGTGAGATGATTTGTTGTGGTTTAAAAGAGAGGCTCCAAAATGAAGAATGGGCAAAATTTTGGAGGGTGGTTGTACTTGCTAAAACATTGGCGACACACTGGTAGAACTCCAACTCTCTGTATGGACCTTTTCTCATGCAAAGTGAGTCTAACTCTTTTGGAAGTATTTTTCAATTCTTCTATTATCATAACTCTTTTCATTTAGCTTGAGTTAAAGATGTAGTCCTTACCATTCTCTTTATCAGTAGCACACATACCAAGCCAAGTCAATCTGAGTTGTTTCGACTAGGGATGATGGGTATATAAATGCACAATTAAAATATACTATCAGAGTTTTAGTTTCATCTCTGGTGTTTCTCCGCTGCCAGCAAGCCTAGACAATACCCTAGTAGAGTCACTTCAGGAATACAAGTATTTCTCTACTGCCGGCGAGACTCGACTGTACCCCAGCAGAGTTACTTGCTTCACCTCTCTACACAGGAAGTCTTTCTCTTCTTTTTCCACACACACACACACACACACACACAGATATATATATATATATATATATATATATATATATATATATATATATATATATTTTTCCATTTTTCACTTTTCAAAGAACTGTGCATAGGCACTTATTTATTTCATGAGGCGGAAGAGGAATACTGAATTATTGAGAGCAGAAGAGGTTTTCTCTTCAAAGAAGGATATTTATATATACCTATGACATTCTTGTTAAGGTTTCCCCCCTCTCTTTACTCTACTTGACTGAGTTGACAAGGGTTAACTGAATATAGAAAACCGATTAGAGTAGGTGGTACTAATTAAGAGTGCAAGCATCATGATTTCTCCATGGCTCTCTTTGAAAGGAACGTATTTTCCATCAGGGTATCATCGACTATAAGAAATGCAAGATGAACGTAAGGAGAGGGAATAGACAGATAACCAAGTGTTGATAGTTGTACAAGTTCCTCTTGGATTTCACCCTGCTTATCTAAGTAGCCAAACACGGTTTCATGCGAAAACTAACCTATGGGTGCAAAAGGAGACAAGTAAATGAAATAAGAAAGGAAAATCAAAACAAGGTAAGAAAATCAAGAAACAAGCAAGAAAATCAAACACTACTCCTACTCCTAACATAAGCAGACCATAGGCCAACTCACGTGAAGTGATATATCCAATGCATCCACTGGCACATTGGTTGGCCCATGTACGCAAAAGCATGATTGACAAGAAATATATGCAAGTAAACCAAGCAAGAAAGATACAACAATGTAAACCAATTTGTTCAAATCTTTAACGCATCCACAAAAAATAAAAAATTGAAAACACATGAAAGGCACTGTGTGGATGTTTCATGGTGTTCTGCCACATTATGCATGGAAGACAAGCATGTACACACCTTTGAACTTGGAAAATGAGAAAACATAAAGAAAGAATAAAAAATCCATTTTGTAACATTGATTGCTACATATGACTCCTCCAATGCATGAGAAATAGGATCGTGTGCAAAAACTGTGAAATAAATTTATTTTCAGAGTAAGCAACAAAGTGATGAGGAGACTGGAAAGATTTAACAGATCTCTGATCATAAGTGGAACTAACCTCAAGGCTATGAGAACCTGACATAACCATCAGCTCGAGCTGAAGTGTCTCAACAACTTGAGGAGTTTCCAATTCCTCGGAGGATGGATCATCGAAGACCAGTGGCTTAGAAAGATCAATAGTAGACGAATCAGAATTGTGATTGGATGAATGAATGAAAATATCACAACAACCATGATTAGAAAATTCAAGATGATGGAAAACAACATCCTCATGATCTGATGTATCATAAGGAGGGGATAATGAAAAATGAGAAATTTCACCCTCTATGTTTCTAGAAATGTAAGATGAGAGATTGGGTGGATTTGGGAAGATAGATTTTTCCTCTCTACAATCGAATGAAAAAATGGCATCCCATGTGTTCTGAGAATGATCCTAAATAGAAACATATGAAAATTAATTTTCACAAGATGGAATAGAAATAGTAGAATCGTGGAAGATGTCAGGATAAAGCGGATGAGGTGCGGATAAAAGGAGGTCGTCCTTCACCACAGATTCTTTTTCAGACTCCCACACATACTCATAAAAAATGATAGTGCATGTTGTTTTTTCAACACCAACTCCGTCCAATACTTGATCCTCGTGAACATCAAATGTGAGATCCAAGACAGATGAACACAACACACCAAAATGCATAGGACCAAAGGGACCAAAGGACGGAGGTTGAGGAGATAAGACCACATGCAACCATTGGGATTATAGTATAAATATGCACAGAAAGCTTGAGTATGTAGGGTAGGAGATGGTGACAAGTCAACAAGTGGATTCTCAACTTCTCCCACCTCAACTTGTGAAGCTAGAGTTGTTTGATGAGAAGGGTCGGAGGGTCACTTGGGACAACAACCTTTTTCGTCTTAGATTTAGAAGCTCTAACAGTGAGGTATGTTGGGAGAGGTTCAAAATATTCTAATTCATGTGGATTCTTAAAAATGTGAACAAGATATTGAAATATTTCCTCAAAAAATTACCCGTCAACTTCATCTTCAGAAAATTCATAACAATAGTGAAGAAAATGATCGTGAAAATCTTGAAGATATTAGCGAGCTAGTTTTCTCAAATTTTCTTTTTTTTTATTAAGTGCTTTATGGTCATAAAAACGAAACCAATACATAATTATCTAAACATGTGATCAAATGAGTGTATAGGGTCATCGGGAAATGTGTGACACCATTTATTTGCGCACCCTTCGAACGTGAAAGCAAATAACCCACAGAAAATGTCATCTAAGGACACATCATGCTTGTCACAGAAGCCAGCAAAAGCATCTATGTGCCTGAAAAAGGGTATTCCATTGTCGAAATTGAACTTATATCTGGATAAGTCATCTATAATGCTCATCGGTGCTTCAAAATCAAGAGCGTGAGAGAAACATGTTGGGGTTATGATTTCAATAGAAGTCATGAAATATGTGCAAAAATTCAAAACAGAATTCAAGGGCTCAACTTGTCATATGGTCCTCCTTATAGCGCCAGAAATGTTGACGGTGTTGGACTGACCAACATTCAGAAGATCTCCCCGATATGAAGTCCCAACTAGACCTCAAACTGTTTGGAGTAGGAGTCCCAACAGTGGGTGCTAGTGTAATGCCTTGACTATGGTAGTGCATAGAGGTAATTAAGATAACTTTGGGCGAGAGCAAGTGTGTGACCCTGTGGAGAGTCAAGTGCGATGCATGAATGTTATAACACACAGAGGGTAAAAGGAATTGCGCCCCTTAGAAGCCTGTAATAGTATGCAGCCTGAAAGGAACACACGAGCAGAATAACATCACAAGCTAAAATGCAGAATAGTCCACAAATTTAAGTGATGGGTTAATCCAACAACACGCAGTCAATAGGATTCATACAATTGCATACAATGTAGTTCATAAATAAATGTGTAAGTTAAAAAACATACAATTATAAAGCAACCAGAATAGTCCAACTACAATAACCACATATGCATGAAAGTGTGTTGGCTCTGATATTATTAGTATAAGTGAAAGTTCCATACATACACCATTGACGACCACTAGCCCCAATAGTGTATCATTACAATCAAGAACAGCTACTCCTCCAAATAAGTATACTCTCTCTACGTTATGGAGAAGCCAAGGCTCATCACAATACTCCCAAGCCTTTTCTAAGTCTAAGCCTAGCCAAAATCTTGGCTCCCAAAATCCTTTTCTATGAGTTACCAGGTTATATTTATAACAAAAGTTGGGGTGACCCTTTACATTCCCCTTTATGACTCTTTGACTACCCTCATGACTCTTCAACTTCCTTACAAATAATTCATTATATCACATGATGACCTTTCACATTCCTCTAATGGCACTTGGACTTTCACATACAACATATTTACAAATAATATTACAATTTCCACATGTACCCATGTAAGACAAAATATGCTAGAGACAAACTAACAAGACAAAACACTATGACTCTAAATTTTGGGGAAAGACAAACTTGGCAACCTCCACTTGTTTCTTCTTAGTCACATATTGATGCCAAGCTTGGTACTATGAGATTATGTCCCCAAACTTCTTGATGGTGTCCTTTTGATAGCAGACCCTTGCCTCCAACACATCCAAGTATATGGTTTTGGAACCTGTATCCAACTCGTTCTAAAGCATGTGCAACATTGTGTTGACTACGAAAGGACCACCAATCTACTTATGCATTTTATGTGTGATAATGTCCAAGCCTTCCTTGGTGGCCTCTTGCCTTAGCTGCTCCATGTACTCGTCAACCTCTAGCTAGATTTGGTTCTTGGGTCTAGCTCGGTGAGGGAACTGATTGATGGGATCTTATGCATTCTCACCATGACATCGAAACTATTGAATAATCGTGCATATGAGGCACATATGCTATTGATGAATGGGGCGAGATGCTTCTAGTTCTGGATCAACATCTGTATATTTTCTTTCTCCAACTCTGCCTGCAGCTTCATCTTCTTTTCTAAATGAAGTGGGGCCCCTTTTTACCACATTGTCCACTCTTGTACATGGGCGATGGTATCATGTATGTTTTTTAGATATTGAACAAACGCTTTTCTCTGTTGTTGTAGGCCATGAACACGGGCAACTGTTTTATGCATGGTGATAAATCTGTCATAGAGATTCTGCATGGTACTCGCAAGTGTTGATAATTCAACGAGTATCACTTTACTCATCTCCCCCATTGCTGAAATTGAACTCTTCTCTCAATTCTTTTTTCCTCTCGCCTGGCAGCCTGCAATTTCTTTTCCAATTTTTCATTCTCGGCCAACAGGAACTTAACATATGAGCTTGTTTCTCCTGCATAAGCCAAGATGGCATTGGCAATGCCAGATGGATGTTTCCTGGTTTTTGACACTATCACCCTTTCCTTGATGAATTCAGGCACTATGTGATCATCCGGAAAATTATTCCTTTGCACCTGTACAATCCTCTTTTGTAAATCATCAAATGATAGATTATACACAACCATGACCGGATCATCATCAAGGTGAACAACTTCTCCTTTCTCGCTCAGGACTGGTTCTAACAGTAGAGGTGGTGGAGACTAAGAGATGACCTCTGATGCTCTTGGCATAAGTTTAGTGTCTTCATTATGTGGCTCTTATTCCAACTCCATGTCTATCACTTTGATCAGTTGATCAATCTGCTGAGCAAGCTCCTAATCTTGCATATGTTCACCCTCTTCTCCAGTTGCTGGTTGTTCTGACTCATCAACTTGTATGGGAATTTTTTCTCTGTCATCGCGCCTTTCCTTTATTCTTCTTCCTTCTTATGCTTCTCCTCTCTTTCTTTCCTCCTCATCTCCTATTCTTTCTTCAACTTCATGTACGTCTTCTGTAGGTTTAGTTATGCTTCCTACAACCTTTGATCTTCTCTCTTCCTTCTCTATGCTCTCTTTATCCACTACTCCCTATTTTCTTCCATTGCCAAGGATGCTTTCTTTGTGATAGGATCAACCCTCATCTTGCATCTTTGCTCTGCCTCTGTGTTATCAACAATCTTCCTCTTTCCCTTGTCCTGAACTGAATTGTTGCCTATTATTGTTGGTGTTGTTGCTTCCTGCGCTATTGTTGTCTTCAGAGAAGCTTTCCAAGTTGTTTTTATACTGACCGGTTCATTGGGTCTGGAGGCATTATAAAAGTACCTCCAAGGGTCCTCCTCCAACTAATTAAATGTCCCATGGATCCTTGAAAAATAAGCTCTTGTGTATTGGTCCTTACAAATACTATTGGTGGATGAATTTTCATGGTTTTACCCACCTTTTTACCCTGTTTCATTTATCCATTTTACACCATTGTTGGTCAAATTACATTCTAAACCGCACAGGTATACCTCTTGTCATGTCGTTATGAATCATTAATTAATGAAGCATAGCCATATGGGATTGTTGCCTAAGTGGCTTGCTAATTTGATTATTCTTGCATATTTGGAGGGAGAATAATCAAGACCGTGGTTCAATGAATGGTGACCATCAAGTTGGCAGTGCTATCTTGAGACATTAGCTGCAATGGTGGATCAACATTTCAATCAATGCACTGCTATATTTATATTTTTTTTTCTTAAGAAACCACTATGTAATTGTAGGCAGACAACTACCGTAATTCTAGGAGCTGTTAGTGTTAACAAATTGTATAAGTAGAGTTACGGGGCTGTGAAAGTCAGCAGTTAAGATCACAGAGAATTACATTAACTTTGAGTCTATAACAACATACATTGTAATATCCTTTTGATTAATGAAATTCTGATCTTCTGAGCATTTCATGACTTCTTGATCTTGCCACAGCCCTGATCAGGGAGTTGGGCCCACTCTCCTGACCAGGTGTTGTTGGATAGATGTGTGCATAGGTTTATTTCAGTTAATTTATTTATTGTTGTGAATGATTATTAGTGTGTTTTTGTGAGTCTGCTTTGTTGTTATTATTATCATTATTCTAGTCATTACTTTTTGTTACTCTTATTTTTTGTTATAGTTGTCACTTGATGTTACACATTGCTAAGTTTATAATTGAATGTTCAGTACTGGGTAGGGAAATTGTGGCCTGCATATACTTTGCATGATAGCCTTGAAATAACTCATAGAGCCCTGGGTTGACAATTAATGTGGAATTGGGTGAATTGCATGATTCATATCTGAACACCAACATTTTGGCATCATTTCCAGGGAGGCTATCAAAGGCGCGAAAGTACGACCAGTATTGACCATAGGATTGATCTCTCATCCTGGGGAGGGAATTTTTCACCCTACTCCAGGTCCTGAGCATTAGATCATTTTTTTTGTTGCTTTGATTGTCTTGTTTTCTTTTTCATAGGAACCACTCTCTCGTCCTGGGAAGGGAAGTTTTTATGTCACCCTGTTTCAGGTCCTAAGCTTAAATTTGTGATTGATTTATTTTCTTCTTTTGTTTTCTTTTTAGGGGCCACTCTCTCATCCTAGGGAGGGAATTTTTCACCCTGATTCAAGTCCTGAGCTTTCAATTTGCTTGAATGTTTTCCTTTTATTTCCTGATTGCATGAACAAAGATACAAATAAAAGGGGCAGAGGAAGACCCCCAAAAAGAAGAGGGAGAGATCTAGGCAAAAATACCTACATCCAAGAGATCATTTCAAGAGCTGAGTCAGGAGCATCGTCACAAGATGCTGTTAGGGTGAGATCTCGTATGAGATCCAAAGGGAAATCAGTTTCACAACCAGAAACCTCCCCAACAATAGAAGTGCAATTTAGGGAAGAAGAAGTAGCAAGTAGAGGATTTGAGGAACTGCACACTACAAGTTCAGAGGAAGAAGGTTTGACGGAATTCTCTGCACCATTTGATCAAGGTAGTGTTGTCAAACAACCTCAACCCCCTGTTATAGAACAATCTGAGCTAGAACCTATTGAGATTCCAAGTGAATATTGGCAGAGATTCATGCCTCCTGCAACTTCTTCGATCGAATTTCCAATTAGAGATATCAGAGTTGATGCTCCTATGAAGCCTATTCCTTTAACAACATTACCTAATTTCCATGGTCTTTCTTCTGAGGATTTGGACACGTTCCTTTTTAATTTGATGTTGTTTGTCAGGGGTATGATTATATTCTTTGTGCTCAAAAATTGAAGATATTCCCTACTACCTTGAAGGGAACAACTTTGAGATGGTTTATGGGTTTAGGGGAAAAATATATCACTACATGGGACAATATGAAGACAAATTTCCTCCAGAAATATCAAGACTACTGCAAACCCCGAGATGTGAAGGAAGAAATATTTAAGATTATGCAAAAAGAGGATGAATGTATAGTGCAACTTCCTTGCGTTGTATTGATGGGAGTTTAGTACAATTTTAACAAAATTATTTTTATAATTTTTATTTAATTATTGTTGTAGAGTTTATAATTTTATTTTGATTATAAAATTGATGTTAAAAAAAATTCTTATATTAATAAGAATAAAAACATATTTTGCAATTTAATTGAGGAGAGATATTATCTTCTTTTCTGTATTCAAGCTTCTGTGATCCATAATGAATTAAACAAAGTCTTTTGGTAGAAATCACATGAGAGAATTTTTTGGCTAGCGCGTTTCAAACCAATGAGTGTGGTTCATCATCAGGGCCAGATGAAGAGGCAGACCATGGCAAAGGCTTAAATAGATAGCAATGTAGAGACATAATTTCAAGTAACAGCTATATTTAAACAACAATGTTTAGATTATAATATTAATTTATTAATATATTAAAAACAAATATTATTAAGTAACGGCTAGTTTTTGAAAAAATATTTAAATAATGATATTATTTCATTAATTTATTAAAAATATTAATAGGTGACGGCTATATTAAATGGCTAGTTTTTGAAAATTAATATTTAAATTAATTTATTAAAACCAAATATTACTAGTTCTTGAATTATAATATTCAAATAACGATATTAGTTTATTTTATTAAAATATTAATATGTAACGGCTATATTAAACTAGTAGTTTTTGAAAAAATATTTAAATAATAATATTATTTCATTAATTTATTAAAAATATTAATAGGTAACAACTATATTAAATGTCTAGTTTTTGAAAAATAATATTTAAATTAATTTATTAAAACCAAAGATTACTAGTTCTTGAAAAACAATATTTAAATAATGATATTAGTTTATTAATTTATTAAAATATTAATATGCATTGGCTATATTAAATGGCTAGTTTTTGAAAAAAAATATTTAAATTAATTTATTTAAACCAAATATTACTAGTTTTTGGAAAATAATATTTAAACTGTGATATTAGTTTATTAATTTATTAAAAACAAATATTAATAGGTAACCACTATATTAAACAACTAATTTTTAAATTAAATTAATAAATAATCAAAGTCAAACTTTAAAGGAGGGGAGTCAAAAATCATGAAAACGAGGGAAGACCCTAATGGAAACAAGATCATTTGATAAATAAAATAACTAATGGAAATAAAATAAAATAAATTAAAAACAATTAATGGAAAAATAAATAAAACAAAAAAAAATATACACAAGTCAAAATAAATATATGTATAAATAAATAAATAAAAATAAAATGAAAATAAATAAATAACAAAACATATATATATCCAAAAATAACAATCAATAAATAATCTTACTAAATCAATTTTTTATTATTTAAATGTAGTAATATATCAAATAGAATAAATAATTAAAAAATATATACATTAAAATGCTTGTTTTTTTTTTAAATATTTAATAAAAATAGATTTAAGATAAAATAAAATTATTTTAATAAAATAATATAATATATAATATACGACCATGAATATAAATATATCTTAGTTTGAATTTAAATAGTTTTAAAAATAATTTTATTGTTAATAGATTCAAGTTGATGATTATTGTTTTTTGATATTACATAAAATAATATTACTAACCGTTTATATAAATTAAATGGCAGGTAAATGTTAAGAGGCAACAAATACTTGTATCTTATTTTGTTAAGATTAAAAAATTTGATCAAAATTAATTAAATTACCACTTTATTTCTATTTTTTTTAAATTATTATTGATGTTAATAATTACGTCGTAAGGCAATTCCCTTTAAAAACAACTTCCTTAGCTGCCACGATGTCTCGTAGTGTGTCGTCCAATCAATTGTTAGACGATCAAGTAATGTGGAGCCATTGGATCATCGGTTTTAGGAAAATTCACTTTCTCTACTTTTACTTTTCTCTGCACTCTTAGTTTTCTTCTTAGATTGGAAGAGAAGCTTCCAAGATCCCACCAAACAATTAATGCGTCCAAACCCACCCTTCTACTTTGCATTGGAACTTAGGCTTTAACATAATGGCCTCTAGATATATACACGAGGGAGAAGGGTAGTGAAGTTTTCTGGCCTTGACACTGTTGTGCCTCCATTTGAACTCTTGCTTGCCGAAGAAATTCTCTGCAACATAGTTGCAAATTTCATCCTTGGGGTTCGAGCACTGTGTGGAATGTTATTTGTTTTAGACACCATTCTTGGCGAGTCACGGCAAGGAGGATAGGCGAATTTCAACATTTCAATGCTAGGTCTTCTTGTTGACAACTCAACCTCATTTACTCTTTAATTTGGTAATTCTGCTCTAGGGTTTTCAATTCCAAAGTTCACAATGGTTCCCCTTAATTATCTCGCAGGGTATACGAAGGATCATGGCCACCTTCCCACTCATACACAGGTAATATTCTTGCAACCCTAACCCTTTTGATTACTTATTATTATTATTATTTGTTTCTTCTTAAGATTTTACCCATCGACCAACACCCCTACTAACTTAGCTTCCTTTTTTTAATCATTTGTAGGTTCGTTGTTCAATAGGGATTGTTTTCCAATGCATGTGCTTTCTCTCATTTTGTTGGGTACCATGATCTTTTCTCATTCCTTCTTTTTCGTATGCCATAGGTCAGCATGTTGGCAACTAGACCTTACTTCAGGTTCTGATAGAATGGCCCCTTGTTGCATGGGACATTAGATATATGCATGAGGGAGAAGGGTAGCAGAGTTTTCCGACCTTGTGATGGTTGTGCTCCATTCGAACTCTCACTTTCTGAAGAAACGCTCTGCAATAGAGTTGTCGATTTCATCTCTGGGGTTCGAGAAAAACAATTGCAATCAAAACAATGTACTCAAAACGATAAACTATAAAGCATGGAGCAGGGGAAATGCAGACTATAAATTTCAAGAAAATTATATGTAAGTCAGGAAACCATTACATGTAAATGAATTTCATTTTAACCAGTCAGCTTGAGGGTAGTTCTAGAATATGGTTTCTTTACATGTATAGATTTGAAGTGAATGCAGAGAAGGGAAACCATTCACTTATTTTCCAATAGGGATTATTCATTGTCGATGTGCCCACCATGATTGGGAATGGCAATCCAATTCCTTGAAGAAGGCTTGTTGTTTATTGGCAATAAAATCCAATGGAAGAAATACAATCATCTGTAGACACATACAGATCTTCATCATCATCCAGTAGTCCTGCAAACCCATTTCCATCTACTTTATATTTCTTCCTGAGAAAACTAGGTTCAGGTCTACAGTTGAGGCCAATTTCATTTGAGGATTCCCCTGAGTGGGATGATGACATGGAGGCTGAGGCTGGGGTTGAAATATACACTGATGGGGAGGACACTGCAAGGCCTTCCCCAAAATTGAATAGTGGAGCAAGGGTTTCTCTAGCTCCATTGTTGGTTGATTCATTCTAGCCCAAAAGAAGAGGAGGAACAACTCTTGTGTAGAGGGACTTCACAATTACTATGAGAGAAAAAAGGAAATACTCAGATAAGGTCATCAAGAGCTCTATTGGGTATGCATTGCCTGGAACACTCACAGTCATCATGGGTCCTACCAAATTTGGGAAGTCAACACTACTCAGAACACTTGCAAGTTTTGTTTCATCTAAAATTCCTACTCCTACTCTTGCTTGAAGCTATCAATGGAGAGCCATAATTGAGTGATGAATTTAGAGTTGGAGAGCATTGTTGAAGTAGTTTATATCGTGTTATTTTCCTATAGGATTACTGCCCAAGTCTGCAAAAGTTTATGGAGAGGTGCTTGTTAATGGGAATATGTCTAAGTTGGAGTACGAAACTTATGTAAGTGTAATCCAACCATCTAGGATACCCAATTCTATATGTGACACATTATTACTCTTTGTTATGCTAGGTCTATCTAGGAAGCACACATATGACATGTTGTTACTTTGTATTCTATTAGGGCTATTTAGGAATCACATATAGGACATGGTGTTATAATGTATGATATATTAAGGCCTATTTAGGAAGCACTATTTGCAATGTTTTTCTTCATAGCCTGATAAAGCCCATGTGGTATTCTTTGTAGGAGCATCTATAGTTCTGATAGGTCTTGTTCAGTGCACGTTGCATAATCCCAATTTCTGATAGTGTCATTTTCGGCTAGTGGGTTTTCTCTTAAATTAAATCTTGTTTCAAGATAGCTTCACGGGTTTTCATTTGTGGAAATAATATCATTTCTTCATAGTTATTTTTGGGTTATTGCTGTGTTAATTTTTTAGGATCTAACATGTTTCATCGAGCGCTGAAGGCCTCAATCAAGTAATCATATTTCCTATATGTTTTAGACTTTCAATAACATCCTGAAGCATATATACTAACTAAATTTTAACCTCCTCACTTAACATCTCATTATCACAACACTCTGATATGCATTTGTCTAACCTAAATATATAAACAAATCTAAGAGCTATCTGAAATTACCCACTCTCATGGTTTTCCACCCTACCTTTTAGGGAGTAATATGAGTTTTTAGGAGGTTAATCCACCCTAACAAGTTGAAATTGTAGGCGTAACAAAGTGGCAGCACTCACCATGACATCATAGTCTGCAAGTTGGTGCATTCACGACGCTTTTATTTCTATACATGTGTAATATTCTAATATTTTAGAGTCCACCTGTCATCCAACACATACATTGATGGACAATTTGCATGAAGCTTCTTAAACTTATGCAAATATGAACCTGTGATATTTTTTGCATTGATTTCCATATGCACTTGGGTGAGGGAAATGGCTTATATTGATTTCTTATGTTTAGTAAGTCTAAAAAATGCTTTCAAAGAAATCCTATTGCATGGGGAAATTCATGGCTCTTATGAAGTAAGAATAGAAATGACACAAAAAATCCATAGCTCTTATGAACCAATATTGAATTAGCACAACGTTTCCTGCTATAAAACTAATTTAATTGATTTCTTACGTCTCTTAAGTCTAAAAATATGCATTTATAGAATCTTATTGTATGGAAGATTCGTGGCTCCTATGAAAGTAAGAATAAAAGAAACACAATGTCTTTTGATCTAACATGAATTTGATATTTTATTTATATAAATAGGCTTTTCTATCAAAAACATTTTACACAACATGCTTTGTATTAAAACATATATTAATTTATGTAGGAACTCATATTCAAAGACTATAATCTTTATGTTTTCCTTGATGATTATTATGATATGTGCTCACATGGTTTATCAATGTTTCTTTGCACGAGGAGAGAGACAGATTGCTAATTTTCATTTTTTATGTTCATGCAGGTGGAAGTTTGGATGAGGGAAGGGCATGCCCTAAATATTCTTATGTTTTGTGCTAGACAACCTAAACTACTACTCTCCATAATGAGGGCACTGGATGAGCTTGGGCTTGATGTTCAACAAGCAGTAATCAACTGCTTCAATGGATTTGCACTAGATATCTTTGGGGTAGAGGTTAGAAAATGGTTGAATCAAATATAGTGAAGGTAAAACTTAATATTTGTGAGGCTTATGTGTATTGGGGCTAACTTTTCCATTTTCTCTAGTCCTGTAGCAAGCCAAAGAAGGATAAATTGCACCTGAGGAGATCAAAAATTGTGCTGCTACACACTACAAGTTATCATACTGTAATATAGCCTAAAGAATGTTCATGGCTATAGAATATGTATATTATGACATGACTTCTCACATTGCTCTGACTTAGATGATGTGCTTGGAAAATATCAAATTAAGCTACTTATAGTGATGGAAATTGTTCATTGATGTCAATCTAGGAGTTGTTACAAGTAATCATGCAACATCAACAGAGATTGCTCTATGATTGTTCCAAGTCCTGGGTTGAGCATTGTTTCTAATATGTTCCAATCCCCTCGTGAACCTGCCAAAATTAAAACCCATTTGAGCCGAAACCATAGAATCCAAAGCTCCTTCCAAGACTTGTTGTAGATTAGAATATCATCAAAAAATACTAACACAAATTTTCTAAGGAAGGGTTTGAAAATGGAATTCATCAAACCTTGAAATGTAGAAGGTGCATTAGTAAGGCCAAAAGGCATGACCAAAAATTCATAATGACCCTCATGAGTTCTAAATGTTGTTTTTGGAATGTCTTCAATCTTCACTCTAATTTGATGATATCCGGAACGAAGGTCCAACTTGGTGAAGTAAATTGACCCATGAAATTCATCCAATAATTCATCAATGATAGGAATGGGAAATTTATCTTTAATAGTGAGCTTGTTGAGCTCCCTATAATCTGGACACATGCACCATGATCCATCCTTCTTATGAACCAATACTACTAAAGCAGAGAAAGAACTTTGACTAGGTTGAATTATACAAGCTTCTAGCATTTCTGCAACCATATGTTCAATTTCACTCTTTTGGACATAGAGATATCTGTAAGGCTTGATGTTTGGAGGAACACTTCCTGGAATCAAATTAATAGCATGATCATGATCACGAATAGGTGGGAGGCCTTTGGGAGTCTCAAATACCTTGGAATGATTGTCCAAGACTTTTTGGAGATCTGGAGAAATGGATGATTTTGGTGTGGGAACCTCTAGTGAACATAATTGTGCAATTATGCCTCATTATTCTTTCTTTAGAAGCTTTGTTATTCCATTAGAGCTGATTATCTTTCCCGGTTTCCCTGCGATACCCCTTAATTCAACTTCCTTTCCTTCTGAAGAGAATTTCATGAAAAGTTCTTGAAAATTAAAAGCTATTGTACCCAAGGATTGTAGCCATTGGACTCCTAGTACAACATCAACACCACCCATTGGAATGGAAAGCATTGGGCTATTCAATACATATTCTCCCATGGATAGCTTTATATTATGGCACTTTCCTGAGCAATTTATGGTTCCTCCACTTGCGACCATCACTTGACACTCTGGTGCTGGATATAGGAAGCAATTCAATTCCTTGGATATCTTACAATGAATAAAATTATGGGTACTTCCCAAATTAATCAAGACTATTACCTTTTTCTTCTTGATATGCCCTTCTATCTTGATAGTTTGAGGAGTGGTAATTCCAGCCAATGCATTGCAAGATATGGTCGGATTCATTTCTTCTTTTTCTAAGGTTTGTTCCTGGTGTATATCCTCTTCTTTTGACGTTCCTTATTCCTTTTCTTCCTCCTCTTCACAAACTACGTAAAATAATTCTTCTCGGCACACTTATGACCTTCAGTGTATTTGCTATCACAACTGTAACAAAGCCCTTTTGCTCTTTTTTCTTCCAATTGTTGTGGTGTCAACCTTGTAGGTTTTGGATGGCTAGGAGCAGTAAGACTTCCATCTTTATGATTGTGAGTGGTAGGCTTCCTTGTTGCCATAATTTTGCTTTCCATTTTTCTTGCCAACCTAAATGCCTTCTCCAATGAATCTGGTTCCCAAAGGCGAACCTCATGTTGGATGTTATCTTTTAAATTCCCTATGAACACATCAATCCTATGCTCCTCTAGAATATCTTTTACCCTTATATTCAATTTTTGGAAGTCCTCAATGTGCTCCATCATTGAACCCTTTTATTTGAGATTTATCAATTGGCTAAAAAAAGTGTTTCTTTTTGTATCCTCATAATGTGCTATCATTTTATCCGTAAAAATAGCCCAAGTGACAATTTGTTTACGAGAGCAAAGCCATCGATACCATACAAACTGATTTGGTTCCAAATATAAAGTTGCATTGCGTGCCTTTTTTGTGTTTTGCACATTATGGAGATCGAAAAATTGCTCCAACTGTAGTATCCATGTTCCGAGATCCTTGCCATCAAACTTCCTCATATCGATCTTTGGAACATGGTGGTTCTTCGATCCAACATTAGAGTCTATGAAGTCATGATTAACATTTATTTTGTTCTCATCATGAGTTTCCTTTACCACCCTTTTGCCATTGGTAAGAATTTCTTGTAGAAACTTTGTCAAGCCTGTCTTCAAATTTGTCTGCAAATCTTCCATGCCTTTCTTTAAATCATCCATCTTAGCTTCCATGCCATCCATCTTAGCTTCCACGCCATCCATCTTAGCTTCTACGCCTCTCTTTAAACCATCCATATTAGCTTCCAGACCTTTCTTTAAACCATCCATATTATCTTCTACGTCTTTCTTTAAACCATCCATCTTATTTTCTGTTACTTTTTGTGCGAGTGAAATTTGTTACACTTGGTCTCGAAATTTTGATATATCATGTTGCATTTCTTCCTCTTCTTCATGAGTCATGCTAGAGCTTTCAGGTTTCTTACTAGGTGTTTCCATTTTCTTTCTTCGGGGCATCAATTACTGCTAATAATGCTTCACTATGCCCTTTGAAATTCTTCAAACTAATTTTTCAAACCAAGCTTATGCAAAAATTTAAAAAAAATTACACACCTTTTTTCACTTTGTAGGAGCTCGATATTGAATTTGATGTATATCTGCAATTTTGGATCTCCCAGGTCTGAAATTTATTCCTACAATAACCCTTTGAGTGATATTTCTAACCCCTCAAGTCTGATCAAGATTGGATTCTCCAATGAAGAGCTATGACAAATCTCCCACGATGACCTGAGTATAGACTGGTTCAGTACAGTGAACTTGTACGACATGCCGCGGGTCACTGCTTCGACCTTAGGTTCTGAAAATGATACCCAAAAAAATATAGTTCGTCCTCTTTCTGTAACTTCTTATGAAAATGAAATATGATGCTCAAAGAAAAATTTATGAAGATTTTCCCAAGGTGACCTGTTTGGAATGTGATTCGGGGGTCTACAAAAACCCTAACTTCCTCAGATTATATCTCCAAAAATATAGCGAGACAGGATCCGAAATGCAGACCCAAAGTTCAACGAGATTTAGTCTCAAATGGGTTTGTTTGTTTTCTTTTGAAACGTTGCAGAAAAAGAGTTATAGCGAAAATTCCATGATGACCTATTTGGAGCAGCGAAACCCTAGAATCCAAAGCTCTGATACCAAATTTTATGAAACCAGCTCACAAACAGATAGATCAATGCCTTAGAATTCAGCCTCTTTGAGGGGGAAACCTCCTTTACATTACACAAATGAACAATTATTTTATGATTCAAATGACAAAACCTCCTTTCTATATATAGGAGTTTAAGGGGTCACAATATAACCAAGCCGACCTAACAATAATAATATAGAGGCACAAAAATAATAATAGAGGGATTCTATGGGGCACAATAATAACAATATCGGGACAATAGGGGCACAACAATAACAATAAGGGATGTGACGATAATAGTAATGGGGGAATCAATAGTAATATAGGGACCTAACAATTTAATCCATATGTTTTGGTAGATCGAAAGTCTGTATATTTATCCATAACCTGTGTTTTTTCATGTGTAATAGAACACTATATGGTTATCAATTTGTTTGAATTTTCTTATGTTATTGTATGGGACATCTTGTGCAGCTCTTAAGCAACAGAATTTAAACAACAAATTGGACTCTGATTATTGTGTTAGTTAGATAACATGAAACTGTATGTGTTGCATCTGTGTGGTAGGGAGTGAGTCAATTGAATGAATATCATGATAATATTTATTTAAGTCGGCAAGATCTTCACAATATTTGAACTTTTTTACTTATAGTAAATGCCTTATGGAATATGGCATCACAATTCAAACTTGGGAATTTTTATACTTCAAAACCCAAGCTCTAGATTTACTTCCTTGAAAGAAAATCAAGAAGATTTGTCTCAAAAAATACCAAAGGATTGTGCAAGTTGAGGGGAAGAATTTTGTCTTACCAAATAAAATATTAGACCTTGGAAGCTTGTGATAACAAACATTGGGAATGAAAATATAAACAAGGCATCATGGAGAGAGAAACAAGTGCAAAGGGTAAGGAAACAATGTAAGATCATGCTCCATAGGCTCATAGAAGCCTAAGTTCTGCAAGTGAAGTGCCACTATGGACTTGGAAACAGTGATTCCAACTTATTGTTGTTTCATAGGATTCTCTTGCAGCAGGGTACCTACTATGGGCTACTCAATCCTATTGTGATTATAGCTACTAATGCCCCTAGGTATTATTAAAGATGCATCTATCAGTGCCTCCTAGATACTATTGTAATTTCCCTTACTGGTGCCTAGTAATAGATAAAATGTTATTTTCGCAACAACTATTACTTAGATCGAGTTGTGTGCCACAGAATGGATGCTAATTTCCCACCAAAATATAAACTAAACATGTTGAAATAGTGAAAATCCAATCTGTTTTCTTCATCGGTCCAAGAAATCCCCTTGCATCTCTCCTGGTCCATCTTAGTTCCATCAACCTTTCTTGTTGTATTGACATCGCCACCATGAAAGTTTGTTGAATGTGATATGTTCTTAGTACCTTGAATTTAAACAGATTGATCACCACTCCCTTCTCCAAAACAAACATAATAAGGAGGAGTAATAAGCCCTGCTTCAATGTACTCGATATATTCAACTAGGATCCCATAATGAATTTTAATCTCTGCAACATCCTTCCTAGGGACAAGTGCAACAATATTTTCCCATCGATCTTTACATTGCTCATTGTGCACTACAAGAACATCCTCAAATGCCATGTCTTTCTCTCTGCTCCATCTGGATCTTGTAGGTTTTGAAGATGCGAGAGGGTCTGGGGAACTTGTCATTATATAATACACAGTTTTAGGGCACATAAAAAGTTTTAAAGTCAATGACGCATGAGCATGAATATGGAGGAAAGCATCAAGATTCCTACTTCAAAGCATCCAATAATAAGAATGAAATCCACACAAATCAAATAATCAATGTGACATAATGAATTTTTATTATAGAAGACTGTAGATGCCACATTTAAGTTAGAACTGCTGCAACAATAAAAGTACTAGATGCAAACATCATTGCACACTACTGAAAGACAAACAAGAAAGAGAGAAGTTAAATTAATTTAAATTGAATCATACCACAACATGTATAATAATTTAGAAAGAAACGAGAGCAAAGTAGATCCACAAAAGAATCCCTAATATGCATAGACCCTAAATGATAATAAAATGGGAGATAGCCACAACAAAACTTAGACTACTAAGTAGAAACCCAAATGCTAATAATAGAGGTGATACCCACAAGAGAATTATTATTATGTAGAGACCCCAAATGTTAATAAAATAAAATAAAGACCGATTTGAGCCAGAACTTCTAGGAGTAATGATATGTATAGAAAACCAAAAAAACAAAGCATGATTAGACTTGTAGAATAAGTTCATGGCCCTAATCAGGGTTGAAAGGAGGAGATGAGATACCATATGAAAGGTACACAAGGGAATGGAGAAATCATGATGGGAAAGGAGTTCATAAAGAGGAGAACCCAACTGTAAAAGAAGGTTAACCAACAATCAAAGTGCAAGAATGAGGTTGATGGAGGAAAATTGCAATCCCCAAAATGAGGTTGTTGGATAAAAATACCAATCTTATGTAGCATCCGTTGATTAATTGCAGAAAAAGAATAAAAACTCTCAAATAGACCCACAAAAAGTATGTCGAGCAAACCATTTATTCATCATATAAGAGGAGTATCAGAGGAGGGCCCAAATAAGAGACCAACATATGTTATAAAAAAAGAAATGGATAATGCAATCTTGCATGGTATGGAATAGAAATTCAATGACATGATAAAATTAGGAATCCACAAGGGATCTCCAGATGGAATGTTGATTAGCGATTAGTAACTAGAAATTTCACCACATGTTGCAAAGGAAATGTCGTAACTTGGTAGCATAGGAAAGAGTAGCATAGAATAAAGAAGATGTGATATAACAAGGGAAGATAACGAGGATCTGAGAACATAATTATAATAGGACATATAAAACACCATTTATATAGTGGTAATTCAGAAGTGATCATTTCTCTATATGTGAATCATTAAAAGCACATTTTTTAAAGGAAAACAAAACCACAATTTAAGAGTTAAAATTTCACTTACTATATGAATCAATGGAGAACAAAAACATAGAAATCAATGACACTTGTATAACACCACATCAAAAATTCAAATTTAATGTAAAATTCAATAAAAAATATCATTTTACAAAGTAAAGGATTCTCAAGAAAAATCTAAAGAAAAGGGTTCTCGAAGAAATTTCTCAACATCATTAAAAACATCAATCCTATAACAAATGTCAAAACCCTTGTTTCCATAACAACTCCCATCAGAGGTATACTAAAACTAGAAACCAAATCTACCTCTTCATCATTTTCCACCTGCACCCCCAAGTTTGTGACCTTTGGTAATGTTTGTCTTTGGTATGTTACCCTTTGTTTGTGCTTTTTGTCACTTTGCAATCCTTTTTTTATTTCTTCTCATCTTTAGTATTCTTTATCCTTTCTTCTCTGCCTATTGACTGGAAGTAACAAAAAAAGATATAGGATAATGAATTAAGGCCATCCACCAATGTGGTTGGAAATCTATGCATATATGTTTATTTTTTTGTACTTGCCACATTTTTCTTTATTTCTTCCTAATCCAATTCAAACACTTTGCTATTTTTCCTCGCCGATTTTTCGCTGATTCAAAGTCTAGTAACATTGTTATGAAACAAATGTTTTGTAAAGATTATTGTAGCATAAAACAAATCAAAGCACATATTCAACAAATAATTCCATCCAATTTACAAGGGAAAGTCTCCCATACACACTCCTATACACTCCACTTGAACAAAATTGTAAACCATATCACAAAATTTAATGACATTAAAATTTGCATCAGCGTGAACCAAAACTATGTAAGAATTAATATAGTTAAATTGTTGATAAACATTATCAACATAGTGTTGGCATTATGACACAGGTTTGGAATAGGTTTGGCTCTATGACATAAGTGTTGTCCTTGACATAAGTGTTGTCCTTGATGGCAACTCACTCAAATGGCAGATCACAGTTCAGGTTCTCAAAATGGAAGAAAATGAGGTATACTATTTTCTGGTTACAGCATTCTGAGAAGTGTTTGGTTGATTCTATATTGGGTTGTACAAAGGAGATTGATTGTTGCAGATATACTTGATGTATAATTGATGTTAGTCATGGATCTAGTCTGAAAATTTATGAAACGTGGTCCCTGGAAGAAAAGAGAAGGTTGTAGCCTTCTGCAGGTAGCAGCCTGCGTACTAGTATAAGACTGCACCAATACAAAATCATTGTAAAAAGAAGTTTCTAATTGAAAGAAGATAGAGACAAATTGCAGCAGGTGGTTTTCACCCACATTGGGTTTCCACCTTACATCTTGTGTTCTTTGTGTGACTGTCTGCTCTATTTTTAACTGTTTATATGGTTCTGACACACAGACTAATGATCAACATCTGAAGAATAAATTAAAATTATAAGTCTGCAAGTTATACGCAAGTTTCATTAAACAGAGTTGCATATACACGCCGTTTTTACTAAATGAAGTTGCGTATACAAATTTTTGTGTGAATTGAAAAGATTTTTATAATATTGATTCACCCCCCCCCCCCCAGTATTATTTCCAACAATTGGTATCAGAGCAAGTCCTTCAGAAGAATCTTGACTGCTTGAAGGAAGATCTATCATCATGAGCAACTACAAGAGAGAGGCATCCATCAGGCCACCAATTTTTGATGGGAGCAACTTCATCTATTGGAAGGTAAGAATCACAACCTATCTTCAATCTCTTGGTACAGAAGTTTGGGATATTGTGGAAACAGGATACACATTTCCATCAGCAACTCCTACAGATACAACTGGTAAGAAGCAGTATGAAACAAATGCAAAGGTTGTCAATACTCTATTGGGGAGTCTATCTCAATCAGAATTCGTCAAGGTTATGTAGCTCAAAACCGAAAAAGAAATATGGGACAAGATCGTTCTGAGCTATGAAGGAGATGATCAGGTAAAACGAGCAAAACTACAAACTCTTAGAATTCAATATGAAAGTCTCAGAATGAATAATGATGAAAGTGTGGCTAACTATTTCCTACGTATAGATGAGATTGTAAATTGTATGAAAAAACTGGGTGAAGAAATAAAAGAAGTTGTTTTGGTTGAAAAGGTTCTAAGATCTTTGTCTTCTAAGTTTGATTCAAAACTTTCTGCCATAGAAGAAAAGAAGAATCTACAGAGTCTTACCATGTCCCAGTTGCATGGAATTCTAACTGCTTACGAAATGAGAAAAGGGGGACCGTTAGACAGGAGAGAAGCCGCATTCAAAGCCTCAGGAAAAGGAGATTACAATGAGTCAGGATATATGTCTAAAGAAGAAGAAGAATCAAACTTTGTCAAAACCTTCAACGGGGAACTGGAAGATTCAGAGGTAACCTTCCTTTCAAATGTTTTACTTGTGGAAGAGTCGGTCACTATGCTGCAAAGTGTCCTCATAAAGATAAACTAGACAAAGGTAAGGAACCTGTCAGATGGAACAGAAAATAGAATGTAAGTAAGAAGAGCTATTATACACATGAAGACAGTGATGGACTTTCAAATAGTGATGAAGATGAACAAGGTAATGATGATAGAATTTTGATGGCTTTTGAAGATGATGACTTCTTGGATGCTATAAATGAAGAATATCTTTATGAAGAAATTTCTAAACTCAAAATTTGTTTAGAAGAAAAGAACATGATTATAGACACTTTGACATTCCAACTTGCTGAAAGAGATAAACACAATGAAGAGTTAGAATGTGAAATTGTGGGACTTAGAAAAGAAATTGAGAAAACAAAAGCTCTTAATCTTAGATTTGCTAAAGGATCTGAAACTTTAGATGAGATTATCCAAGTACAACGTTCTCCTCTAATCAAGACAGGTCTCGGATATTCTGAAGAAATATCTCAAGCACAGAAGCAAGCACAAAAGCCATCCACCTCCAAAAGTTATCTTGATGCAGCAAGGAGAAGTGAACAGGTTGACAATCGACAACAAAAGCATAATGCAGATTACCAGGTAAATCAGGGACCATTTGCTTCAAGAATGAACAAAGATTACCAAGTAAATCGGGGGCAATCTACTTCAAGGATGAACAGAAGCTTCAATCAACCACAGGTAAATCATTCTCAATTTGCCTCAAGAAGGGATGTCAATGGAAACTACAATCAGTTGGTTGGTAGGTTTGATAATCGCAGAAATTTCTTCAATGGCCAATGTTTCTCTTGTCATAACTTTGGTCACAAAGCTGCTCAATGTGTTGCCTACAAGACCATCATGACTAGAGAAGCTCAAAAACAAAGGAGTATGACTGGAATCATGAAAAGAACCTACAATAACTTTTCTGCTCTTGAAAATGAAATAGAATGTTCTATCTGTAACAACTTCGGTCATGAAGATTCTGAATGCAGGAGTAGGTTTCGGCAAACAACTCAGAAGGAGCCAGCTTCACTGAATCCCAAAACATGGAAAAAGAAAGAACCGCAACCAGAAAGATGTGGGATAGCCTTATATGCGGAAGGATAGGAAAATCAATGGTACATCGACAGCGGATGCTCGAAACATATGATAGGTGATAAGGAAAAACTTCAGTCATATAGTGCCTTAGAAAAGGAAAAGAAGGTCTCATTTGGAAATGACACCCCAGCATTCATAAAAGGTAAAGGTTTTGTTCGTTTGAAAGAGAAGGTCAAAGCTAGAAATGTTATGTATGTTGATGGCTTAAAGCATAATCTATTGAGTGTCAGTCAAATGCGTGATCAAGAAACTGAGGTAATATTTCAATCAAAAGGATGTATTGTTCGTGACCTTGATACAAGAGAAACAGTGATCAAAGGCATAATAACTCCAAATAATTTATACGTACTCAAAGGAGGACAACAACAATGCTATTTAAGCAAGAATGATGAACAGTGGCTATGGCACAGAAGATTGGGGCGCCTTAGCTTCTCTCAGATAAAGAAAGTATGCAAATATCAGGTGGTTCGTGATCTCCCTGACATTAGAATTCCAGACAATAGAATATGCAAATCATTTCAGTTTGGTAAACAAACCAGAGCTAATTTCCCTGAAAAGGAAGGATCAGCTAGCAAGCCACTTGAACTTGTCCATACTGATGTATGTGGTCCAACTAGGAAAATGTCACCTCGAGGAGAAGAATACTTTATATTGTTTATTGACGACTTTTCCAGGATGTGTTGGATAGGGCTTATGAAGCATAAAGATGAAGCTTTCGAAAAGTTCAAATCATTCAAAGCCTTGGTGGAAAACGAATCAGATCGCAGAATCAAATGCCTCAGGTCTGATTGAGGAGGGGAATTTACCTCAGATGAATTTTTCAATTTTTGTGAAGAACATGGAATAAGAAGGGAATTTTCTACTGCAAGGATTCCTCAACAAAATGGAGTAGTGGAAAGGATGAACAGAACCGTCCAACAAATGGCTCGTATTATGCTTGATGAATCTGGAACTCCCGCAACCTTCTGGGGTGAAGCCGCATTTTCTGCAGTTACTATTCTTAACAAGACAAACGTCCGGGTAAACAACACTCAGACTCCTCATGAACTTTGGTATGGCAAGACTCCCACGGTAAAATACTTCAAAATTTTTGGAAGCAAATGCTACAATAAGAAGACTGATGAAAATCTTGGCAAGTTTGAACCTAAAGCAAATGAAGGCATTCTACTTGGCTACTCTCCCCACAGCAAAGCATATAAGTGTTACAATAAAAGACTTGGAAAAATAGTTGAAAGTATTGATGTAGTGGTTGATGAAGAAGGAAACACTCCTAGGCGAGTAAAATCTGAAGATCTCAAAGATGATGAGGACTATCCTTCAACATCAAATCAGATCCATGACGAAGAAAAAACCCATGAGGCACCAGAAGAACAGATAAGGATAGAAGAAAAGATTCCATCCATATACGTTCAGAAGAATCATTCAGAAACTCAAATTTTGGGGCAGAAAGAGGCAGGTGTACAAACAAGAAGAACCATTTCAGAAGCTTCAAGCTATCTAGCATTTCTCTCCTCCACCGAACCACAAAATGTATAAGAGGCATGCAAAGATGAATGTTGGATCAAGGCCATGGAGGAAGAACTTGAACAGATTGAAAAGAATAACACTTGAGAGTTGGTTCCTAGACCAAAAGATAAGAATGTCATAGGAACAAAATGGATTTTCAAAAATAAGTTGAATGAAAATGGAGATGTGGTTAGAAACAAAGCAAGACTTGTTTGTAAAGGGTATGCGCAACAAGAAGGTATAGACTTTGAAGAAAATTTTGCACCAGTTGCTAGACTTGAGGCTATAAGAATGTTCCTTGCTCTCTCTAGCTTTCAGAAGTTCAAAGTATTTCAGATGGACGTGAAATCTGCCTTTCTGAATGGAGACTTGGATGAAGAAGTATACATTGAGCAACCAGATGGGTTTATCCTTGGAAATGATCCAAAACTTGTATGCAGACTCAAAAAGGCTCTCTACGGCCTTAAACAGGCTCCAAGGGCTTGGTATTATCGGTTGGATAAGTACCTCCATCAACAAGGTTTTATAAAAGGATCAACTGATAGCAATCTATATATAAAAATTGACAATGATAAGTTGCTAATACTTGTTGTGTATGTTGATGATATCATCTTTGGTAGCAATAAAGAAGACATGAGTCAAAATTTTGCCTTGGTGATGCAGAAAGAGTTTGAAATGTCCATGCTTGGTGAGCTCACATATTTTCTTGGTTTACAACTCCAACAAAACAAAGACGACATTTTTCTATCACAAACCAAGTATCTCAAACAGATCTTGAAGAAATATGGGATGGAGGATTCGAAACCAATATGTACCCCTATGGTGACAGGATGCAGCCTCAGCGCAAATGATGAATCAGCAGCAGTACATCAACCAACCTATAGATCCATGATTGGTAGTCTGCTCTATCTAACAGGTACCCGATAGGACATTATGCATGCAGTGGGAATAGTTGGAAGGTTTCAGGCAAATCCAAAGGAAACTCATCTTCAGGCAGTTAAGTGAATTTTCAAGTATCTTCAAGGAACTCAAAACTATGGCTTATGGTATCCTAGAGGTACAGATCTCACACTTCATGCATATACAAATGCGGATTGGGCAGGAAGCATGGATGATAGGAAAAGCACTAGTGGTGGTGCATTCTTCATGGGTCCTAGATTAGTATCTTGGTTCAGCAAGAAACAAAGTTCCATTGCATTATCTACATCTAAAGCAGAATATGTAGTTGCTGCATCTTGCTGCACACAACTCCTTTGGATGATGCAAACATTGCAAGATCTTCAAATCACTTGTACTCCACCTATTTCCATTTTTTGTGATAATACAAGTGCAATCAGTATTTCAAAGAATCCTATCATGCATTCAAAGACTAAGCACATACCTATCAAGTATCATTTTCTCCGGGAACAAGTGCTTGAACAAAAGGTCAAGTTGGAGTATGTTCCATCTAAGGAACAAGTTGTTGATATACTCACCAAACCACTGCCCAGGGAGACATTTGAATACCTCAGACAGAAGCTGGGGGTAGTTGATGCATCATCTTGCTGTTGAATCTTGTCTGTTGTCAGAGATTAATGGTTGTACGCGAGTTTCAAGTGGGTAATCCGCGTACATACGCTGGTTTCTATTGGTACAGTCGCGTATATTCTGGTTTGAAGAAAAGCAGTGGGGCCAGACTCAGGATGAAAAGAGTCTGTTATGGGTCTAACAGAGATCATCTGGCACAGGTTTAGGGGGAGCATATATTCTTCTAATAATGCATTGTTGGCATTATCTTAGAAGATCTTGGTTCAATTTCACAGTTGTTTTGATTTCAGGTGGAACAGGTGCATGGTTGGTGACAGATGCTGCTGATGAAAGTTGCTAACCATCCTAGTCTTGCTGTAGATATTTCGTCTCTATGTCATATATTTCCTTTCTTATCAAGGTCATGTAACGGCCTATCTTGGTTTCCCCACTATGCTTGGGATGGATGAAGTAATGTTCTTATTTTGTCATGTGTCAGTTCTTGGTGTATCCCCACCTGGTTGGGTAGATGAGTCAATTCCCACTTGGTTGGGAGATGGATGCATGTATGAGTCTTTGGTGGTAGGAAGGTCATTTATAATGTATAAATTTATGTATCTTCTTGCAGACCTTGCCTACAGTCAGGGGGAGCTTGGACAGCACAGCAGAGCAGAAAATTCAGCATATACTCAGGGGGAGCATAACCCTTTGCCCTTGATGTCAAAGGGGGAGAATGACTTTGAGTGACTTTGGGTTGCCATCAAGTCCAAAGGGGGAGATTGTTGGCATTATGACACAGGTTTGGAACAAGTTTGGCTCTATCACATAAGTGTTGTCCTTGACATAAGTGTTGTCCTTGATGGCAACTCATTCAAATGGCAGATCACAGTTCAAGTTCTCAGAATGGAAGAAAATGAGGTATACGCAGGTTCATCTTAGCAAAGTCGCGTATACACGCAGGATCACCGATCAAAAGGCGTGTATGCATATGCATGCACTTTCATGCAAAGAAAAGCGCGTACATGTGGGAAAATTTATGTTTGATCCATTTTATTTATTCCGACATATTTGAATCTATGGTTTTGGTCCTTGGTATTACATCCAAAGTGTTGAACCCAGGTATTGGGTCCCTAGTATTGGTTCTCAATGGTTTTGGACCATGGTTTGAGTAAGGCCTAAAGACTATAAAAAGGGAAGGAGATCTTTTGGTAAGAGCATCGATTGAAGGGTTGAATATCATAAGAGGAGCAAGATCTGGAATACTAGTGATTGATTTATGGTGCATTCCTGAATTTGAGTGAAGGAGGAACCTGAGCGCTAAAGATGGATAAGTTTTATTGATGAATCAAGATATTAAGGCTTGAATAGTAGTATCATTATATGATGTTTGATCTGTTATATTTGGCACATGATTAGATCTATAAATCTGATAAAGTGGGTATAATAATGTCTGAATACTTGAAAAATGAGAATTGTCTTGTATAGATCTGTACCCAAGCTCAGCACGGCACAAGCACGTATACACGCAGGTTTAGCAACTGAAGAAAGCATATACGCTGGTTGGCATTGATACAGATGCGTATGTATGCAAGTTTCTGCATAGTGAAGTAGCGTACGTTTCATGAAATATGCTTTGGCTACTTCTGTTTATAGCTGCAGTGTTCTAGGTTCAGAATTGGTGTCTGGTTACTATTACTGTTTTCTGGTTACAACATTCTGAGAAGTGTTTGGTTGATTCTATATTGGGTTGTACAAAGGAGATTGATTGTTGCAGATATACTTGATGTATAATTGATGTTAGTCTTGGATCCAGTCTGAAAATTTATGAAACGTGGTCCCTGGAAGAAAAGAGAAGGTTGTAGCCTTCTGCAGGTAGTAGCCTGCGTACTAGTATCTTAGCTAGTACAAGAGCTAAAGGGGGTTGTAGCTCCCTTCCAGGAGAAGCTGGAGAATGAGAGAAGGTTGTAGCCTTCTGCAGGTAGCAGCCTGCGTACTGGTATAAGACTGCACCAATACAAAATCATTGTAAAAAGAAGTTTCTAATTGAAATAAGATAGAGAAAAATTGCAGCAGGTGGTTTTCACCCACATTGGGTTTCCACCTTAGATCTTGTGTTCTTTTGTGTGACTGTCTGCTCTATTTTTAACTGTTTATATGGTTCTGACACACAGATTAATGATCAACATCTGAAGAATAAATTAAAATTATAAGTCTGCAAGTTATACGCGAGTTTCATTAACCAGAGTTGTGTATACACGCCGTTTTTACTAAATGAAGTTGCGTATACAAATTTTTGTGTGAATTGAAAAGATTTCTATAATACTGATTCAACCCCCCCCCCCCCCCTCCTTAGTATTATTTCCAACACATAGTACTATAGAAATTTGTAGAAGATGGATATGAAAAAGCACTTATAAGAACTCCAGAGAAATTGTTAATCACAAAGAAGAGTGAAGTAAAACAATTCCATTAAATTTAATGATGAGTTTGAACCTCCAAGAATCAGATCATATTAAAAGACCAGTTATTAAGATCTAAAGTTTGTAATAAAATAATTCCTCCAACCAAAAAAACACTTATTCAACACAGCAGTTTGCACTTGATATCATCTGCCTCTTCACATTGTGAAACTGAAAAGAGAGGAAAAATACTCATTTGCACTACAACTACAAAATTGATCTTTCCAATATATATTGTTTCTTAATCAAATAAGTTGAATCCCATGTCATCATCACTCTCCTCTTTGGGTTCCTCCTATTGAAAAAACAAATGGTATCTGAAACACATTAATCCGATCAACTACTAGCAACACCAGCCAAATTTTTTAAGCAAGAGTAAATGGAAAGTTAAAAGTAGTCAAAGGAGTGCCATGACCATGTCTAAAGGAAAATTATAATTATATATTTTAGAACCAAATACTAACATTTTTCTCTTCAACTGCAGGGACAGTGGCCGAAGCAATAAGAGAACCACCACTACCAGAAGGAGCAACTACAACAATTGTAGAATCACCACCACCTCCTGCATCACAGAGATCAAAATTGATGTTTACTAAAATAAACTACCAACTTAATGTACATCCCTGCATGCATCAAACTGTGCATTCAATTATAGTGGGCATTGATTTAGATATAGGCATACCAGAGCCCACACTTATAAGGAGATCTTCAATGTTTCCTTTTTCTAAAATCTTGGAAAAAACACCAGGACAGTAGGATTATATTTTCTCTCCCACTTCCTCCCGCATAATGACTAGGTCTGAATGGATATTGAGGAGGTGGATTTGCACCTGGCCTTAGTGGAAGATGGCCTTGTCTAGCAGTTTGTATAGGAGGTAGTCTAATAGATGTTGTGGAGGATGTTATGAATTTTCTATATCTTGTTAATTTCATCATGCTGTCTCTGTTGTTGTTGTTTCCTCTTTGTTTGAAAAGAATGTGATGATTCATACCTTGGAAAGTTGAAACATCAAAAAGAAGGCATCGATGAATTGATATTTTATTTCTGTGTTATGGAACGAAATATTTAACCCTCCAAAGCCAGAATTAAACCTGAATGGAAATTTAATTCTAACATAACGACAATTAATGCATATATACTTAAATAAAACTAGCATGCTTGGTGCACAAGGGACATGATCTATCTAGAACTATGTAGGATCAAGTAGATCCTTTGTACTTATTCTCTATGAATTCAAAGACCAATCAGAACATTATAGCACCAAACAATGATTTTTGAGAGGAAAAAAAGGTACAAAAAAACATATGATCGAAAGTTCCATGGATGCGGTTTTTATAAATGAACCAAAATGGATCCTGAAACTCTCTAAGTCTTCATGAACTCTCTATAATTTATGCCAAATATTAAAAATCTTGTGAAGATCAAGCTTATTAGAGGAATCCTCATGACAGTTGCTAACTACGATTAGCACGGATCAATGAGGGCCGTCGATCAAGTGCGCAGAGCGACGGACCATGGTAATGCGCACTGTCGCGAATTAGCAAAGTCAACGATGGTTTGAGTCAATGGGGGAGGAATATGATATGTGATTAGTGACAAGTCGCTAATCGCATATCGCAGGGCAAACCCCTCAAAGAAAGAGAGCTACATGCACCGGACCCGAAAAATCATGAAATGCAACGGAAAATGTTTTGGTTCCATCCAAGGCGGGATTCCACAGAAACCGGAAAGATATCAGAAGGGCTTCGAGTGGTAAGAGGTTTAAACTAAGTCCCGCCCGATGCCACATAGCAAGTAACACGCGTCCAGTGGAAGAGAGAGAAAACCGCTCACATCAGACGGGTAAACGTCGAGCAAGTTATCCACCTGATATGTGCGATGACCGTAGGATCTAGAGGGTCCAGATCAATGGCGGAGATGCAACCCGATGGATGACCAGATTTGATGAAGTTATAAAGCAGATTGTGCAGGATTTTGAAGTCCGACGTGGACGATGAGTTGGCAGAGATTCGTGTTTCGCGGGCATTCTTGGAGTAAATGGAAATAACAGTCGTTTCAAATGATCAAGTGTTTCCAATGAACGTGACACACTCATCCATTAAAGGAATAGGTGGCCACCTCCCTATAAGGAGTTATGAAGTTACTGTAATTGCCGAAAGAATGGATTCGAATAGATAGAGGAAGGGAACCAGAAAGCAGAGAAGCGGAAATGAAAAGTTAGGATGCAGATTGGCTTTAAAGCCACAAACTGATAGAGAGGAAGGGGGGTAGCCTAGGAAGCAGTAAGCAGACCTGGAAGCAGAGAAACCAGAGCCAAGCTAACCTAAAGAAGCAAAGGTAGCAAGTGAGCCAAGGTTAAGACAAAGACAGAGAGAGTACTCCAGAGAGTCAGTGTGCTCCAGAGAGACTTGGGGGATCCAAGTATAGTCCTATTGATTGTATCTGTTGTGTGAGACTCAAATTGAGCTCACTGTAATAGGTAGAGCCACCAGAGGTTGGAGGTAGAGCCGCAGAGCTAGAGAGCTCTAATAGACTTCTAAAGAGCCACGAGGCTACAGTGAAGTTGCAACACAGCAGGAGATCAAATGATCGAGCTGTGGCTAGTTGTCTGAGGTGTGTCGAAGATAGGAGAAGGAGTTCCAGAGACAAATGCCAAATTTTGAGGGAGTTAGAGAAGCCAAAAGCTCGAGAAGCTCAGAGCACTGACTTAAGCAGTCAAGTCCATAGAAGCCTAGACCTGTCTGTAGAACAAGGATGACCAGGGGTAAGATGGCATTCTAAGCCCATTAGTTCAGTTTTAAACCAATGGAGTTAAGTGTAGCACTTGTAAAAGAATTGAAGCCATAATCCCAAAGAGTCTAATCGAGTTGATTAGAGATCAAGGAGACGTAGCCCAAGATATCAGGGTGAACTCCATATTATATTGTTGTCTTATGGGTTTGTTGAATTGTTGCTTTATTTACTGTTATTTGTGTTTCACATAAGCATAAGCAAATGAACAAGCATTCAACAGTCAAAAACAAATTGTTGGCATTATGATACAAGTGTTGTCCTTGATGGCAACTCACTCAGAGGTTGATACAGGTGATGGCAACGTAATCAGAGGACAGATCTTAGTACAGCAGGTCAAGAAAGAGATATACGCAGGTTCATTATGACAAATCAGCATATACACGCGGGTTGGACCTGCCGAAGACGCGTATGCGTATACACGCACTTTCACGCAAGGAAAAGCGCGTACATGTGGGAAAACTTATGTCTTGGTCCGTGGTAGTTAGTCCTCGGTATTTGAACCTATGGTTTTGGACCATGGTATCTCGACAAGTGTGTTGAACCCAAGTATTGGGCTCTTGGTATTGATTTATTATGGTTTTGGACCATGGTATTGAGCAAGGCCTAAGACTATAAAAGGAGGAGAAGATCATTAGGCAAATTGGAGAGGCAAGGAATGGATGTCTGACGAAGTGGGAAGATCTAGTATTGCTAGTTATCTGTGTGTGACGCTTGGCTAAGGTTGGATCTGACAGGGAAAGCATAAGTAATTATCTTTAGATCTGTACGCGGGTTGTCTCTGGTGAAAGCGCGTACACACGCGGTTTTGATGTAGTCAAGTAGCGTATGCATTATGAGATTTGGTGTTTCAGGTTGCTGTTGATTCTAGTGGTTGTTGCAGAGTTCTGGGCTCTGGTTTGTGTTCTGTGTTTTTTATGACAGGGTTTCAGTGATTCAGTATTGGGTGATTTAGAGATTTATGATGCAAGTATAAGTTGATGATTGTATTGCAGCAGTGATTGTTTTGTACTCATGGATCCAGTCTGAAAATTAATGAAACGTGGTCCCTGAAGAAAAGAAGGTTGTAGCCTTCTGTAGGTCAGCACCTACGTACTAGTATATTAGCTAGTACAAGAGCTGAGGGGGTTGTAGCTCCCTTCCAGAAGTAGCTGGAAAACGAGAGAGGGTTGTAGCCCTCTGCAGGTTGAAGCCTGCGTGCTGGTAAAGGACTGCACCAGTACATTGTAAAAGAAGTTTCTTATTAAAGGAAGAAAGAGACGAATTGCAGCAGGTGGTTTTCACCCACATTGGGTTTCCACCTTATACTTGGTGTTCATGTTTGCTTCTTATGTGTGATGATCTGTTCTGTTTTGCAACACCTGATTACTGCTATTATGGTTAATAATGTTCTAATGAATTTACTGAAGGTAAGCTAACTGAATCAGAAGATTACTGCATGTACGCTAGTTGCATTTAACACAGTCGCGTATATACGCTGATATACTGAACTGAAGCCGCGTATATGAATCTGAGTATGAAATTGAAAAGTATCTGATTTGATAATACTGATTCACCCCCCCCCCCCCCCCCCCCTTCTTAATATTATTTCCAACAATTGGTATCAGAGCAGGTCCTTCAGAGGTAGCTTGATCGCTTGAAGGAAAAGATCCATCAGAATGACTAATCCAGAAAGAGAGGCACACATCAGGCCACCAATCTTTGACGGGAACAATTTTACCCACTGGAAGATAAGAACCACTGCATATCTACAATCACTTGGAGCAGAAGTTTGGGGAATCGTAGAAGGAGGATACAAATTCCCATCAGCAACTCCTACAGATGCAGTAGAGAGAAAGCAATATGAGCTCAATGCCAAAGCTGTTACTGTCTTATTGGGAAGTTTGACACAATCAGAATTTATGAAGGTCATGCATTTCAAATCAGCTAAGGAAATATGGGACAAAATCATTCTGAGCTACGAAGGAGATGATCAGGTAAAAAGAGCAAAGCTTCAAACTCTCAAAATCCGGTATGAAAATCTTAAGATGCATAGTAATGAAAGCATAGCTAATTATTTCCTGCGTATGGATGAAATTGTAAATTGTATGAGGGATCTGGGTGAAGAATTTAAGGAAGTTGTCTTAGTTGAAAAGGTTTTGAGATCTTTGTCTGCTAAATTTGATTCCAAAGTGTCTACCATAGAAGAAAAGGAGAATCTGCAGAAAATCACCATGTCACAGCTTCATGGAATCTTAACTGCTTTTGAAATGCGAAAAGAGGGACCATCAGAAGCCGCATTCGAAGCGTCAGGATACATGTCAGAGGAAGAAGATGAGGTAAATTTTGTCAAGAATCTTGAACGGGAACTGGACGATTCAAAGGTAAGATACCTTTCAAATGTTTTTCATGTGGTAGAGTTGGTCACTATGCTGCTAGATGCCCTCATAACAAAGGAAAGATGTCTGAAGAAGGTAATAGAAGCTATTATACCCATGTTAAAAGTAATGACTCAATCAATGGTAGTGAAGACATTAGAAGTCTCATGGCATATGAAAAGAAGAATGCAGAAACTGAAGAAGTTACCAAATTAAACGAACAATTGGAGACAGTAACCAAGGTAAGGGAGAAATTGCAGGATATAGTAAATGATCAGAGCATAACAATTCAGAGAGTTGAATCAAAGATCCTCTCTCTAAAAGAAGATCTTGAAAAATCAAGAGAGCAGAACAGAGAAGCCCTTGAAGATCAAGAACATGAAGTGATCAAATTAAAGCAACAAGTGGAAGAAGGAAGAAAAGCTGAAGAAGACCTAAGGAATCAATATCTGGAAAAGGAAGAACAACACTCAGGTTGAGGTAAATATCTTAAAAGGTAAATTAGAAGGAAAGGATAAATTGTTGCGATTTCAAGATAGTACTAAGATTTTGGATGACATTCTTGGTAGTCAAAGATCCCCTATTATCAAAACAGGTCTTGGTTTTTATGAATCCGTTGAAGGTGAATCTAGCTCATAAGGTGAGGCAAGAAACTCTAATGAAATGCTCAACAAGGAACAACCAAGGAAAGAAATTCCTCAAGGAAAATCCTTTACTCCTAACTATGGAAGTGATAGACGATTATTTCCTCCACTGAATAATGTTGAATGTTATGTATGTCATAATCTTGGACATGTTGCAGCCAGATGTAGAAGTAGAATGGTTCAAGACCATCACAAAAGATCCCCAGGTACTTCAGAGGATATTGCTTTGCCTGCAATGCATATGGACACAAAGCAATTGATTGCAATAGAAGGAACATGAAATATGTAAGATGTTATACATGCAAAAAACTTGGACATAAAGCAAGGGAATGCAGGAGCAAATTTCAAAATTCAAAACAAGAGGACCATACATCATCACAGTTCCAGGAATTGAAGAAGACAGAATTAGAGACAGAAAGGTGTGACATAACTCAGTTAGCTGACATAACAGACACAGGGGAATCTGAAAGTGAAGAAATTCAGTATTCCATCTTGGATACGCTAATATAATGAAGATAAGTCGTGTATATACGCGAGTTTTAGGCTGCAGAGTCGTGTATATAGAGATCAGAAGAAAGGGCAGCAGAACAGACCCAGGAAATGGTTCGGTCATGGTTGGCTTAGGCTCAGGGGGAGCATATACTTCAAATAATGCATTGTTGGCATTATGGTTAGAAGTTGTTGATAAAGCTAAATGATACAATTTGCTGTTTGATCAAAGGAATGGTATTGCAGTTTTGGATGCTGATGCTTATGGTGCAGATCATATATGAAGAATGATAGCCATGGTCTTGAATGAATTGATGGTCTTAGAACTTGCATCTGCTCAGGGGGAGCATGGATGGATTGATACAACTTGGCATATACAAAGGGGAGCTCAATCAGAAACTTCAGCATGTACTCAGAAGGAGTATGGACAGCAAAAGGTATACCAAGGAAGAGAATATCTTGGTCCGCCCTTTGCCCTTGATGTCAAAGGGGGAGAGTGACTTTGTGTGGTGGTTGCCATCAAGTCCAAAGGGGGAGATTGTTGGCATTATGATACAAGTGTTGTCCTTGATGGCAACTCACTCAGAGGTTGATATAGGTGATGGCAACGTAATCAGAGGACAGATCTTAGTACAGCAGGTCAAGAAAGAGATATACGCAGGTTCATTATGACAAATCAGCGTATACACGCGGGTTGGACATGCCGAAGACGCGTATGCATATACACGCACTTTCACGCAAGTAAAAGCGCGTACATGTGGGAAAACTTATGTCTTGGTCCGTGGTAGTTAGTCCTCGGTATTTGAACCTATGGTTTTGGACCATGGTATCTCGACAAGTGTGTTGAACCCAAGTATTGGGCTCTTGGTATTGATTTATTATGGTTTTGGACCATGGTATTGAGCAAGGCCTAAGACTATAAAAGGAGGAGAAGATCATTAGGCAAATTGGAGAGGCAAGGAATGGATGTCTGACGAAGTGGGAAGATCTAGTATTGCTGGTTATCTGTGTGTGACGCTTGGCTAAGGTTGGATCTGACAGCGAAGGTATAAGTAATTATCTTTAGATCTATACGCGGGTTGTCTCTGGTGAAAGCGCGTACACACGCGGTTTTGATGTAGTCAAGTAGCGTATGCATTATGAGATTTGGTGTTTCAGGTTGTTGTTGATTCTAGTAGTTGTTGCAGAGTTCTGGGTTCTGGTTTGTGTTTTGTGTTTTTGATGACAAGGTTTCAGTGATTCAGTATTGGGTGATTTAGAGATTTATGATGCAAGTATAAGTTGATGATTGTATTGCAGCAGTGATTGTTTTGTACTCATGGATCCAGTCTGAAAATTAATGAAACGTGGTCCCTGAAGAAAAGAAGGTTGTAGCCTTCTGTAGGTCAGCACCTACGTACTAGTATATTAGCTAGTACAAGAGCTGAGGGGGTTGTAGCTCCCTTCCAGAAGTAGCTTGAAAATGAGAGAGGGTTGTAGCCCTCTGCAGGTTGAAGCCTGCGTGCTAGTAAAGGACTGCACCAGTACATTGTAAAAGAAGTTTCTTATTAAAGGAAGAAAGAGACGAATTGCAGCAGGTGGTTTTCACCCACATTGGGTTTCCACCTTATATCTTGGTGTTCATGTTTGCTTCTTATGTGTGATGATCTATTCTGTTTTACAGCACATGATTATTGCTATTATGGTTAATAATGTTCTGATGAATTTACTGAAGATAAGCTAACTGAATCAGAAGATTACTGCATGTACGCTAGTTGCATTTAACACAGTCGCATATATACGCTGATATACTGAACTGAAGCTGCGTATATGAATATGAGTATGAAATTGAAAAGTATCTGATTTGATAATACTGATTCACCCCCCCCCCCCCCCTCAGTATTATTTCCAACACAAATACAAGCTTACACCTATAATTTCAAGTATTTCTTAATTCCGCATTGGTTAATCATTAAGACTTGGGAAAATTTAAAGCTTTGGAAGTGGGAGAGGTTCTTGTAAGTTAGACAAGAAGCCTAAGAGCCCCATTTTCAGATCAGGTGGTATCAGAGCTTAAGATTGATTAACCCCACCTTCAAAGAAGGTTGTATCAGGATGCTTGATTGACAGGGCAAAGATTGCTTGTCTAAAAGGTGTTTGGACAGTCAAGGATTGATTGCCTCATTGATTGTATGCTTGGTTGTAGACTGACTATTGTTTGAGTTTGTAGAGGTGAAGGGAAAGCTATTGATAGCTCAGTCCAGGAAGGACAAGAAGGAAGAAGGGTTGAAGGCATTCTTCTTATCCCAAAGGACCTCAAAGCAATCCTTGAAGCACAAAAGGTTGTTGCAAGAGGTTATTGAATAAGCTCTTTAATAATCTTGTTTGAAGTTCTTTTGTGCACTTTGAAAATGACAACTTCTACAAGTGAGTTCTCAAATTCTTCTTGCTCCCCAAGTTCCTTTAATGGAGACATGAAGCAATACTTGTCCACCATGACAGATATGGTGAGAGAAATGTATGAGGATGGTAGGAAGAGCAGCATAATTAGAGAGAATTTGAATGTTGTGGAGGAAGAGAAGAAGTTGCTTTCTGACAAACTGCAGGAAATGGAGAGGCGACTTCATATTGCTAATATGAACCTGAAAAGGATGAATGAGTTGGAGTCACAACTCTTTATTGCCAAAGAAGCCTTGGTCAATTATCAGCTTGAAGAAGAGGTAAACCATTCCAGTTTGTCTTCAAATTCCTCTGAGAATACTTGTATTTGTTCTTTTGAGAAACATACTAAAGGCATAGGTGCCAAGCTAATGTCCAAGATGGGCTATGAAGGAAAGGGCTTGGGAAAGCATGCACAAGGTATTGTTGAGCCAATAATGGTTGAGGAAAGACCTAAGTATTTGGGTCTTGGCTATGGACAGTCTTATGGAGAGAGTTCCAAATCTGCCATGAAGGCCATTGAAACAGTTCCAAAAAGGAGTTTCATTGTAGGTCCTCTACCTCAGAAGTGTGAAAGTTGCATCCAAGAGGAATGCAATAGCTTTAAACATCAATTGCAGGATGCAGGTGTTCAGAAGCACACACTTGAACCAGAGAGTAGGGGAAACTCTAACGGCCTCGAAGAGTTTGATGGTGTTCCAAAGGGAGTCACTTCTTCATTTGCTTCACCTCCTCATGAGGGCAATAAAGGTGAAAGAGGTAGGTATAAAAATGGTTCTAAACACATTCCTTTGATTTTGCAACGCATGATGAATTTCCACATAAGTATGGGAAAAGAGTTGCATGTTCCTTTTGTGGTTTGGATAACCATGATGTTTCTAGATGTTGGAAGAAAATGGCCGCATATAGGAAGCAGAAGAAGGAAAAGAAGCAAGAAGCAAAAGGTCCATTGGACAAGGTAAATCATGCTATCAAGAGGATGCACATACAGTGCACTTACTGCCATAAGCAAGGACATCTTGCTGCAAAGTGTTGGACACTGAATCCAACAATTCTTCCACCAAAGCTGAAGGAGAAGGTGGAAAAAGAAAATGGCAGGGATGGAAATAAAGATTTTGTGATTGATGTGTTTCAGGCTGATTCACATATTGATGTTGATGTGCAAACAAAGGAGGGACCTTTGAAATGGATTGGTAAGAAATAGTTAGAATTCTTATCCAATTAAGACTATATGTCTATTGATACATCTGTTTGCATTTCTTTGTGGAATAAATGCAAGTTGCAGGATTTTACCAAAATGGTAAATGGAGAGAAGTTGAGTAGGAAACTCACTTTGTTGTTGTAATAGTATGTTCATTTCAGCTTCGAAAGTACAGTGTACTTAAGCGAAAGTTGAAAGATGGAATTCATGCATGAGCATGAGATGCATGTGATGTTGCATTGGGAGAAGTTAACTTGGTCTCCAAAATGGAGATAATGATGAAGTGTTTCATCTTTTGGAAAAGAGTCCTAAAGCTCTTTTTCCTACATACTTGACTTGAAGAGTCATTTGTTGTAAAGGCATGTTTTATTGGCTTGTTATCTAGTCAATCATTTGTATGTAGATATAAGACGTGGAAGGGTTTACAATATGTGAAATGTGTTTCTTTGTTGAAGCAAGAGTTAGTCCATCCAGTTGTTTTCTGTATGCTTGCTGTTGTTAACAGTTGTTGTTGGCAGCTTTTCCAATAGGTACAAATGAAATTTTTGTGGAGCAGATGTACTTCACATTCGTTTGAACCACCTTAGATCAAGGATCAAGGCAAAGAAGTTCAAACTAGCCTCTGTAAACTTCACAGCAGAAGTTATGCATGAAGTTAAGGAGGAAAATAGTTCTTCCCGAGACGACATCACATGGTAAATGGAGAGAAGTTGAGTAGGAAACTCACTTTGTTGTTGTAATAGTATGTTCATTTCAGCTTCGAAAGTACAGTGTACTTAAGTGAAAGTTGAAAGATGGAATGCATGCATGAGCATGAGATGCATGTGATGTTGCCTTGGGATAAGTTAACTTGGTCTCCAAAATGGAGATAATGATGAAGTGTTTCATCTTTTGGAAAAGAGTCCTAAAGCTCTTTTTCCTACATGCTTGACTTGAAGAGTCATTTGTTGTAAAGGCATGTTTTATTGGCTTGTTATCTAGTCAATCATTTGTATGTAGATATAAGACGTGGAAGGGTTTACAATATGTGAAATGTGTTTCTTTGTTGAAGCAGGAGTTAGTCCATCCAGTTGTTGTATGTATGCCTGCTGTTGTTAACAGTTGTTGTTGGCAGCTTTTCCAACAGGTACAAATGAAATTTTTGTGGAGCAGATGTACTTCACATTCATTTGAGCCACCTTGGATCAAGGATCAAGGCAAAGAAGTTCAAACTACCCTCTGTAAACTTCACAGCAGAAGTTCTGCATGAAGCTAAGGAGGAAAAGAGTTCTTCCCGAGACGACAACCCATCCAAGAAGGGAAGTGGTCAGGAATTTTGTTTCAGAGCCACTATGCAAAGGCAAGTGTAGGGAGGATGAAAGAAGAGGGTGTTGTTAATCTCATTTACTACTCAGATCAGTATATCAGACTTTTGGTGGACCAAAAGTTCTTTTAGTGGGAAGGCGTGATCCAAAATGGATCCCGAAACTCTCTAAGTCTTCATGAACTCTCTATAATTTATGCCAAAGATTAAAAATCTTATGAGGATCAAGCTTATTAGAGGAATCCTCATGACAGTTGCTAACTGCGATCAGCGCGGATCAATGAGGGTCGTCGATCAAGCGCGCAGAGCGGTGGACCATGGTAATGTGCGCTGTCGCGAATTAGCAAAGTCAACGATGGTTTGATTCAACGGGGGAGGAATCTGATATGCGATTAGAGACAAGTCACTAATCACATATCGTAGGGAAAACCCCTCAAAGAAAGAGAGCCACATGCACCGGACCCAAAAAATCATGAAATGCAGCAGAAAATGTTTTGGTTTTGTCCGAGGCGGGATTCCACAGAAACCAGTAGGATATCAGAAGGGCTTCAAGCGTTAAGCAGTTTAGACCAACTTTGACCTGATGCCACACAGCGAATGACACGCGTCCGACGAAAGAGAGAGAAAATTGCTCACATTGGACGGGTAAATGGAGAGCAAGTTATCCACCTGATATGTGCGATGACCGTAGGATCTGGAGGGTCCAGATCAACGGCGGAGATGCAACCCGATGGATGACCAAATTTGACGAAGTTATAAAGCAGATTGTGCAGGATTTTGAAGTCCGATGTGGATGATGAGTTGGCAAGAGATTCGTGTTTCACAGGCATTCTTGGAGTAAATGGAAATAATGGCCATTTCAAATGATCAGGTGTTTCCGGTGAACCTAACACGCTCATCCATTAAAGGAATAAGTGGCCACCTCCCTATAAGGCATTATGCAATTACTGTAACCGCCAAAAGAAGTGATTCGAACGGACAGAGGCAAGGAACCAGAAAGTAAAGAAGCAGAAACGAACAGTCAGGAAGCAGATTGGATTTAAAGCCACAGACTAACAGAGAGGAAGGGGGGCAGCCCAGGAAGCAGTAAGCAGACTTGGAAGCAAAGAAACCAGAGCCAAGCTAACCTGAAGAAGCAAAGGCAGCAAGTGAGCCAGGGTTAAGACAAAGACAAAGAGAGTACTCCAGAGAGACTTGGGGGATCCAAGTACAGTCCTACTAATTGTATCTGTTGTGTGAGACTCAAATTGAGCTCACTATAATAGGTAGAGCCACCAGAGGTTGGAGGCAGAGCTGCAAAGCTAGAGAGCTCTAATAGACTTCTAAAGAGCCACGAGGCTGCAGTGAAGTTGTAGCACAGCAGGAGATCAAATGATCGAGCTGTGGTTGGTTTTCTGAGGTGTGTCAAAGAAAGGAGAAGGAGTTCCAGAGACAAATGTTGAATTCTGAGGGAGTCAGAGAAGCCAGAAGCTATAGAAACTTATAGCACTGATTGAAGGAGTCGAGTCCAGAGAAGCCTAGACCTGTCTACAGAACAAGGACGACTAGGGGTAAGATGGCATTCTAAGCCCATTGGTTCAGTTGTAAACCAATGGAGTTAAGTGTAGCACTTGTAAAAGAATTGAAGCCATAATCCCAAAGAGTCTAATCGAGTTGATTAGAGCTCAAAGAGATGTAGCCCAAGATATTAGGGTGAACTCCATATTATATTGTCGTCTTATGGGTTTGTTGAATTGTTGCTTTATTTATTGTTATTTGTGTTTCACATAAGCATAAGAAAATGAACATAAGCACTCAACAGTCAAAAAAAAATACAAGCATACACCTATAATTTCAAGCATTTCAATTCCGCATTGGTTAATCATTAAGACTTGGGAAAATTTAAAGCTTTGGAAGTGGGAGAGGTTCTTGTAAGTTAGACAAGAAGCTTAAGAGTCCCATTTTCAGATCAATAAATCAGGATAAAGACAAAATAAAATAATCACACTTCAACAAAGATTTCTTCATGCTTTAATTAAAACTTCTACATTGCACAAAGTGGAAAAGATACCATCAAATATGGAATGAAATTCAACAAAAGAAGTAATGATGGGTTTATTCATGATTTAGGAAAAGAATGAGTAGGTACACGAAAGTGACAATATACCTTACTAGGATCCAAAGTGAGCATTTTTTCCACAACATCCAAAGCATACCCTTGCAATAGAGCAGTTTGTTTGTTGTTTAAATAGAACTCCAAAGTCGATTCACTAAAATCATTCATCAAATTCATTATAGATTCACTGCAATCATTGAATTCTCCACTAAAACCCATGATATGATATTGAATGACTTTAAGAAGCAGCAAGTTTCCCAGTACTCCTCCCAAATAGCTCTTACCTTGTAATTGAAGTAGTTGTGAATAAGACCCTACACATATTGCACAACAACATTCCTCCTCTCTTCTGAAGGGCGATTTGGCTGAATGTGAGCACTCAACTCTGTATTTCTCTCTTCAGTAATGGCCCATCATTCTGAATGGGGCTAGGTGAAATTCCTTGGTGTCTTTGAAGAAAGATATACCTCAAATTTGGGTATTGGCACATACTATTTCATTTTTATGTTGGCAACCCTTATATCACTAACAGGAAGAGGGTAAGGTTATAATGATGTATTGATTCAAAAGACTTGGTCGCATGTGGCTATTAATCTTACATATAATCATTTATTTTATGAGAAATTGTGTTCAAAAGGGAATTTTCCAGAGGACTTTAGAAGGTCGTTAAGTTTAATTGTAAGCAATATCCCATGTAATTGTGCAACTTTGGTCTAAGAAGAGTTTTGCCAATCTGTGTAGAAAATGTTGGTTATATAGGTTTTATTATCTCATGCATACTACTCATAAGAAGTATGACACTTACTTAATGTAGTTACACTACTCGTACTTAATGTCTTTATCTGAAATTATGACTTAAACATTGCAGCAAATCATGGGTGTTCAAAATAGTGCAGAAATGGTTAGGAACACTATGTATGGAAAAAAACTTTGAATAAACCTCATGTGTCACAAACCAGTCCAAATGCCCAAAAGAAGTTAAGCAAGGACAAGCAAAGGAAAATCCAATCACCTTAAGAGAAGGTGGTAAAAGACTATAAGCTTTTGATCAAGTGACATAGTTCAATATTGAAAAAGAGCATATTTTTTATCAAATATTTTCTATTGGAACTTGAAAGAGCATATTTGAAGATTGAGGGGAAATCTATGTTGGAAAGGTTATAGAATTTGTAAATTTGGCATAATGTAAGTGATTTCTCTTTATCTTCTAGCTTTGAATGGCATTTTGTTTACTAATTTTTATATTCAGTGATTTTCTATATGTCATGATTCTTCTCAAATTTATGCCTTACAATGTTTCCTTTGCAACATCTTATGCAATTGCTAATTATAAATGTTTTAATATATGAGTCAGAAAAGCATGTAACAAGATTCTTGATCATGAAGATTCAATACCACTTTAAGTAGGAAATTCCTAATAGGCTATACTACAATACCATGGGTCAATACATTAGCTTACTAATATCACATGCCGAAAACACCATATATCATATGAATATGGCACATGTTTATATGAAGAAATAAATTAATGAACCTAGACATGTAAATTAAATCGTTGGTAAACATTGATAAAAATCAATCCATGATAAAAATCAAAACACTTATTTCATAGTGCATCTTGTTGTAGTCTATCTGTTATAGGTTTTGAACACTTTCTTCACATGTTTTTTGGTCTAATTTGACCACAATCTGGGTAGTAACAATCCTCATATATTCTTCTATATGACTTTAAGAAAAAATAAGTAAAACTACATGTGAATATATATTTTTTATCTGCAACAATGCATATATAAATGTTTATGAAGTTCTAATATTTAATTTCTTCACAGAAAAGGAAGGACTGATAATCCTTATACATTAATTTGCATTTTAGAATATAAACCGTGGGCTTTCCTTTCTTCCCATAATAATGTTTCCACTAATGTCGATATATAGATCAAGTAACACATTCTTATGTTTAACTTTTTCACACTAAGCTTATTATATCTTTATATAACTCTATGAGTTTGTTTTCTATTATATTTACAATTCCATTTCCTTTTCTCTTTAAAGAAGGGTAATAAGGACACCAGGGAGAATGGATCCAAAATAAGACTATGTATTCTATACCTAAACATGTTTACCATGTCACATGGGTATAAGAGTTCTTTTGATTTTCAATAGATTGCAATCACATAATGTAAGTCATACCCTTCGTGTTACAAACTTATTTTTTTAGTTTAACATAAATTTTTTAAACATAGTAGGGTCTTCTATGATGCAAGGGGTTAAATTGCTTATTTATAGCATTAATATTTTATATTGGGTTATAGTAAAAATAACGAAGTATATATATTTTTATTTAAATATATCACATTTATAATATTAATAAGCTCAAACTTAATCTACGATAGTTACAATTGGTATCATATCTCGGGTTGGAATATTATAGCTTTTAGGGAATGATATTAGGCCTAACAACGAAACTCACATTTGAATGTAATATGTTTCCATTAAAAGAGTATAATTTCTTGCATTAGCTGGCCTTAGTTAGCCTTTAAAGTCCAATAGTTTGAGGTAGCAAGTGTAAAAGGCACACACGTAGTCCATGTGGTTTTGATTGGTAATTGAAGTATACGGTATCCTTGTTAGTCCTTCCAATAATGTACTTAATTAAATTAGAGGTACAAATCATTTCAAAGCTCCTGGAATGATGGAGAAACTGAAATTTCCTTTGAAAATGTTAGACAATAATTGGGAACATAATTGATTATGACTTAAAGAAGTTATAGATCATGTTGTTGAAAGATATCTAAAAATGAGTTAGCAAGTAGCATATATAGAAAACTGTCAAGCATTTTTTATGTTAAAATAATTGTCAATATGTGCACAATATACTTCTCTTTAATTTAAGAATAAGAATTTTTAGGTTTAGTCCCCGCCAAGTCACAAGTTCAAACCTTATCAAGAGGGGCTAAGGAATGGTAGCCACTATTTATTTTTTAAGGAAAAATTAAAAACCTTAACGAAAAGATGACCCTTCTATGCACTGTATTGCATCATAATGTTGCATTTCATGCTAGCAAGTCCTTCAATTATTTGTTATCATTACATAATAAACTATATCATGTTGCTTCTTCAATATTTGTCTCCATTAAATAGCCATATCCCAATGAAGAGGAAGAATAAATAGAATATGGCAGTCTGCATAAATCTAGTTCAAAAGGGTTTGACATATCTTAAAATTCCTTTATGATAAGGTCCTTTGATCATGTACTCAAAGAAGTACTTCTTCTAGGGCTATTTCCAAACTTTCCAGATAGGCCCCTAACATTTAGAATCATTATGACCTTTTGTATCTTGCGTTTCCAAAAAATATTCCTGACATCTTATGCCTTTTAGGTCATGCAATTTCCATCCAAAAGTCTTGTATTCCGAAGCCCATTATTCTCTATCATGTTATTCTTCAAAATCATCCAACTCAACATTATGAATTTAAAGAAAGAGCAACCTTCCAATTTCGTTGAATTACTTTGGATCATAGTAAGTTGTGCATATCTTATTTAGGATATTTTTTTATACTTTACCTTCAATTCTCTACACAATTCATTTAGGTTGTTATGAATTTACATTTCCTATCCACTTGCAGTGCCTCTCTTCGAACAACACAGGTGTATCATAATGGAGGCAACCTTAACTAGCAATGCTATTTCACTGTTGATGATTGGTTCCACCAAGCTGGAACCAATCCTCCAAGTCATTTCCATTGCGAATATTAATGTAGCGAGGGATGCATCACCTCGATATTGTCTATCTCTCACTGATTGAACTCACAAGCATGCGTTCTTGTTTCCTTATACTCACATATCCCTCGCGGCATCCAGGGATCTCCAACTAGGCTCCATTGTGCTCCTAAAAAAAAGTTCCAGCATAGTTTTCCATTAAAATCTATATGTTATGGCTTCTCTTTCTTATTTCCTTGCTTTTATCTCCTTTAAAGTCCTTTTTTTGACATCTACTATATTTATTTCTTCTTCTATCGCTTTCCTCTTCTCTCACAACTCTTGTATCTTATAAGACGCTCCAAGTAATTGAACTCAAGATTATCCATTGTGAAGCACCTTTGGTCAATGAGCTAACCCCTCTTCTTATTTTCAACAATGAAGGTATCCATGCTAGCTCATCCTCAAAAAATGCCAATACCCTCCAAATGGTGGCCTTGACAAAGTCCCAACCTACATTAGGGGAATTTTGAGGTCTAAAATGGGCCTCCTAAGAAAAATGTACAACTAAAATAAACTTTATAAGAACCAATAGGATTCAAGATGATGATGTCAACCATGGGGATGATTGGTTCCACCCAGCTGGAACCAATCCTCCAAGTCATTTCCATTGCGAATATTAATGCAGCGAGGGATGCATCACCTCGATATTTTCTATCTCTCACTGATTGAACTCACAAGCATGCGTTCTTGTTTCCTTCTACTCACATTTCCCTTGCGGCATCTAGGGATCTCCAACCAGGCTCCATTGTGCTCCTAAAAAAAAGTTCCAACATAGTTTTCCATTAAAATCTATATGTTATGGCTTCTCTTTCTTACTTCCTTGCTTTCATCTCCTTTAAAGTCCTTTTTTTGACATCTACTATATTTATTTCTTCTTCTATCGCTTTCCTCTTCTCTCACAACTCTTGTATCTGATAAGACACTCCGAGTAATTGAACTCAAGATTATCCACTGTGAAGCACCTTTGGTCAGTGAGCTAACCCCTCTTCTTCTTTTCAACAATGAAGGTATTCATGCTAACTCATCCTCAAAAAATGCCAATACCCTCCAAACGGTGGCCTTGACAAAGTCCCAACCTACATTAGGGGAATTTTGAGGTCTAAAATGGGCCTCCTAAGAAAAATGTACAACTAAAATAAACTTTATAAGAACCAATAGGATTCAAGATGATGATGTCAACCATGGGGGACGATTCACCATTTTTGGAGTAAAAAAGTAAAAATAATAAAAAATAATAAAATAATAAAACTACTTTTCAACTAATATTTTCAACTTATATCCCTATGGTTGTACTCAAATTTTGAGTAGGAGTACTCATTGGATGAAAAATTTAATTCCTCATCCAAGGAGTACCCATGTTGCATACTTTCGATGGATCCTACTATACGAAAAATGAGAAATACATGGAAAAATGTGATTGCATAACATTTTTCATTTATTTCTCATTTTTCATGTAGTAGGGTTCATTGAAAGTATGCAATATGGGTACGCCTTGGATGAGGAATCAAAATTTGCATCCAATGAGTGTTTTTGCTCGAAATTTGAGTAAACACATAGAGAGATAAGTTGAAAATACAAGTTGAAAAAATAGTTTTTTCTTTTTTGCCTCTAAAATTTGATGATGTAATCTAATATTATTTTATTATTTCCACTATTATTTTATAATTTCCTTAGGAGGACCATTTTAGACCTCAAAATTCCCCTAATGCAACTTTGACTGCAGATAGTGTTGCTCCTCCAAAAATACTCCCTTTCAGCATACTAAACATGTCATGTAAATATTTGGTCCATCTAAGCCAGAACCCTTACGAGAACACCCCTTTATGAATGCAATAATGCAAGTGGCGCTGAAAAATCACTTGACTTCAACCTCGTGGATTGTGACGATGATGAGATCCACATAACTTCCTTCAATGACTTGGAAAACTCATTGAATTCTCTTGTATGCATTGGTCAACTATACACAGTAAAAAATGGCACCATGAAGGTCCCCAACCCAAGGGACAATCATATGTCATCCATTTGAAATCCTCCTCTTTACATCAACAGTGCCTTAGTGCATACATGATGATAAGTTAATTCCTTCCCATTCCTTTCATTTCACACCAATAAGTTCACGAAACATTGCAACTCACAACTTAGTTTTTGACGTTGTTGGTATTGTTAGTTTGACTTCTCTTACATCAATTATATGTTGATGTGATGGCTCAGAAACTCTTAAGAAAAATATCACGTTGCGCAACATGTCAAGATGTATCATTAATGTCATCTTATGGGGTGCATAATGTCTTGTTGAAGGGAATGAAATTTATGTGCTTCGTGCTTCAAGAACCATTCTAGTCCTTGCAATCAAAGGAGGCCGCATCTTCAAGTTCAATGGAAAGATCATCAGAACAATTCCCAGCACCTGCCTTCTTATAAATCTAGATATTGTTGAAACACATCAACTCCAAAAATGATTTCAAGAAACAGGTTTCAATGCATCTTCACCTTTACTGAGCCAAAAATACATAGGCATCTCGGGGAGGCCCCTCAAAATAAAAACAATCTTTGAACTTGTTGCAATGCCCCACACCAAGAAATCTCTATGGGTTGTTGTCTGTGCTACTGCTACAATAATCAACATGGAAGACTTTTACTTCCTTGCATGCCCCCTTAGCATTTATGGCATGCAATGCATGAATAAGGTTGTGCAACATTCTGGAAACATGTGGCATTGCACAAAATGCAATGGTGCCTCAATGAATGTGACTATCGCTATGTACTTAGTCTTCAATTACACAACCACAATGGTCATCTGGAAAATGTTGTTACCTTTGATGATGCTGAAACTAAACTCTTGGGCATAATGGTGAAGGACCTATGTCACCTTCAAGCAAACCATAATCCATTAGATACATCACCAAGATTAAGTGTCTTCATTACCTTTTCACCCTCTATATTAGAACAAACACTTTCAATCGATTCGAACGCCTTTGTGCAACCCTCATGCACTCTGAAGACCTTCCTTGTGTCTCTACATCAACCCTTCTCCTACAGGAAATTAAATAAAATTTGGGCCCTCCCACAAGGACTTCTCATCAGCTTTAAACCTTGTTTTTTCCCCTCTCCTTTGACCCCTTTCATGCTTCCATTTTGCATACCGTTTCCCTATAGTATTTTCAAAATCCATTTTTCCCCCTCCATTCTCAAAGTCTGAGAACTTGGGCTACCATAGTCCTTGTTACTTTTGTAATTTTTTCTCATAAATACATGAACATTAGCTTTATTTTATTTCAAATAAGCATATGGATATCGATACACTCTAATGTGCAACCCTTACATGTCTACTACTTCTACTACTGGTAAAATACAATCATGTGCTTTTCAACAGTTATTTGAAAATTCCATTGTTAAATTTGCAAAATCAAAACAAAAAAGGGCCCTCACTTTCAAGAAGTTGTCGTAATATATATATATATATATATATATATATATATATATATATATATATATATATATATATATATATATATATATATGTATATGTATATATATATATATATACATATATATATATATATAGATATATATATATATATATATATATGTATATATGTATATATATATATCTATATATGTATATATATATATATATATATATATATATATATATGTATATATATATATATATATATGTATATATATATATATATATATATATATATATATATCACACCATATACACAAAATATGCTCATGTAACAATATTTAAGGGTGAAAATAGAAAAATGACATCTGAAGCAAAACTCAAACATTAAAGGTTTAAATGGCTTCTATAGACTGCTAAAAAAAATTGAATGGGTACACAACAATCCAAACCCAAAATCTCCTCTGAACTTATATATGATATGTAGACCATTGTTTTAGATGACATATCAACTAAAATAAACCCACACTAGGGACATCTCCACCAAGAATAATTGTCATCATCACCTCCTCTTAGCATATTTCAAATACGTATATCGATATGGATACACTCTAATGTGAGTCGTAATATTTATTTTCATAGGTACATGTTTGTTGTTTCATTTACAATAGTACAATTTTATTCATGTTATTTGCCTTTTGAATTCCAGATAATATAAATTCCTTTTCCTTCATCACACCAACAAAATGTTTTTTAAATACCCTAAGTTTCCCTTCACATGCATGATTAGCTTTCCTTGGTTAATTAGCTATGCAATCCACTTCGGAGACTAATGCAAAGAAGGCACGTAACAAAGGTGCTACGCACTTAATAAGGAACAAATTAATACACGTTGTCGCTTAATGTACAATAGTCGACGACATAACCTTTCTTCTCAACCTAGCTCCAACCAAACAGCCCCATTTTCCCAAATCCGTCTTCCTCCCTTTCTATACAACCATTCGTTTCCATCCTCCCATCCATTCCCACCTACCACCCATACCCCTCCTGTGTCTACACTTTCTTCATGGCCCAACTTCCCTATCCAACCATCCCCCAATACTTCCTCCACTTAAAATACCCATAATTCCAATGAAAACCCTCTCCAACATGCACATCATTGTTTCCATGAAAGGATTGATGCACTTAGACCCTTACAAGTTTTTTCCATTTTTGGCGAATCTTACCCATCAATGAAAACAAAATATTTCCATGCTCTTCTCACCTATTTTTGTTGTGCCTCGAAACGATTTATCCATCGCTTCTCCTTATTGAACAACATGGATCTGAGAAAGAAACCACATGTCCTCTCATGCCTAACCCAAGTTGAGGAGATGCTAATTTCACGTGTCAACCCAGTTCTCCAAGTGGCCCATGCACGTGGAGGCCAGTACAAGTACTCTGACCATACCATCATCTTTCCTCAAGATATAACTAATATTGTCACCTCCCTTCCTCGCATGCTCTCAGATATAGATATCCTTGTTATCATTAAATGTAGCTCTGATCACAAAACTTATGAATTCTTCATCAGCATATCACGCATTCTAACAGATTTCTGATACAAACTAGCAAATGATATGTACTGTATGGATGTCCATCTTAACCCATCTTCATTATCTGATTTCCATGTTCTCCCTATAGATGTCTCCCCCCTTCTATGTCATGTCACAACCACTTCCCATGAACCCCAACAATGTGCTCCTGGTCTTTTTGACCCTGACCTTATCCACCATTTCCCATATGGCCTCCAACCATCCTCCTTCGTATCAACAGTGCCAAATACTCAAACCAAAATTGACGAGATATTTTCCTACGTGGAGTCCTTCAATTCGACACCCACCCATTCACTTCAATGACCCATTGTTGGCCTCTTACTAGTCAATGAATACAACACTAAGGGCCTCTTCTCCATGGCCTTCCCCACCCTCTTCACAATAGGTTCTTCCATGATAAACCAACCAAGAGTTGCAAAGGTTGAAATGTAAGAATATGCTTTACACCTAATGCGCTACCATGATAATATATTTAGACAACATCCCATATTTCGATATTACATGTACAACCTTATCATGCACCATCATAGCTAAGCAGCAGCTTTTGTGTTCGTAAAAGGAGACCTCACAGATACCTTGTTGGCTACTGTTGTAGAGCTTCCCCACCACCTTGAGAAGCTACCTCTTTCAAAAATTCTAGACCAGATTATGCACTTTTGCTTGTTTCTTCGAGGAAGCCATTCTTTTTGGACCAAAGATATAGGTGAGCTCATTGACATGGTCATTCAGCAAGGCATCCCTACCTTCTTCTTCATACTAAGTGTACTCAATACCAAATTCCATGACTTGCACATGGTTATGCCTTCTGATCCTCCATCCAATATACGCGATCAACATCAACGGAGAATCCAAAAAATTTGTGTGAATCGACATCGTGATTCTTAATACATCCATTGTAGGTTCACAATATTCCCTCAAGAAGTCCGACTAAAAGGATTCCATGTAAAGGACTCTTGGTGCAGGTATTACTCTACCATTAATTATTTTTCATCCTCTATGTATAGTATTTGAATGCAAAAATTTTACTTGCTCTCTTCTATTTCACTCAGGTATGAATGGCAACATAGAGGGTCTACACATATACACGATTTTCTATGGCCAAAAAATGCACCTAACATGGACAACCTTGACTGGACGAACGAATCTATTTTTTTCGTTGCCCAACCTTTCTTCAATACTTTTGTTATTTTTTGGAACCCTCGAGCCCTCCATCATGGAAACCCATGAATACATTGATTGAAGCTTACTAATCCATGTCTACTTACAACAAATGATATCCTTGCTTCTAGCCAACTTGAATACTGTGAGGAGCTTGTCAACTATGTCCAATGTCACACACATTGTCATTCCTTTATAAGCCTTCACAAGAAAAACAATATTGGATCTTTCCAGTATGGAGTCCCTTGGGAGTTACATGAATCCTCTTCTGTGCACATCAATTCTTTTGGCAAGAAAAACTATATCCCTACTAGAAATGATGATAGTCTTAACATACACAACCTCCACATGCTTACTATTTGGAGGGCCAACATTGAATGCCAAACTATCCTCTCACGCCATGTTGTTTTAAATTACATTTCTAAATATGTAGAAAAATCAAATTAAAATTCTAAAAGTTACCACCAAATGATTTCACACCTTGTACAAAGTACTTCTATCAATGCCCCTACTATCATTGTTGTTTGTAAGCTCTTAATCGAAACAATTATTGATAGGGACATTAGTGCACAAGAAACATGCCACATGCTTCAAAATCTCCCCTTAACAAAATGTAGTCGTTCTTTTGTCTCCCTAAATGTCAAGTGAATTGTCTTCAAACGTGTTTCACATAACATCGATGGCCAACTTACAACAACACCCTTCATCACTTCCTACATGTAAAGACCTCCTTCACTTAACTCATTGTCTCTTATTGAGGTTGCATGTCCCTTGTCATTCTCCTCTCGCCGGAAAAAAAATTTCATGGAAGCATATCTTCCCTACTATGGCAATGCACCTCTTGCATTGGTACACCTCCATTCCATCCCATGATGCAGCTTGCTAAGTATACTTTAGTTGGAGTGAAATCATTTTGTACTTCCATTTTCGCAAGCTACCTGATGACATTGGCAGAACCAGTGACAAGATTATTGCACATTGGAAATAAATCAAAAACACATATCGTGCATGGCATGTCCATCGTGCACCTCGAGAGCTCCCTCCTATTTACTCTGATGATGATTATGTTCCTGAAATCAAGCCCCATGACTCTATTGATACTGAAGAATGTAAATTCCTTTCTCAACTCCACCTAGGTAACAATATCCTCCTTGATGATCTTGACATGCTTGGCCACTGTAACTTTGATGCAAACCATAATTGGGACCATTCTCCTATCCCTTCAAATTTGCAAGAGACATCCATTCACTTCATAGAATTCAATCAGTCCTCCACATAACTCTATGATCTCCCCCTTCCAAATCCTCACACCCTTGCTTCATTATTCCCCAACCAAACAATTACTTTCAACGTTATTTTTAATCACTTTTCATGCAATTCCTCGACCACACCTCTAAAAAAGATCATCCAAGGTACTGTTGGGACGGGGAAGCCTTACCTAATTGGTTGCATCAAGCATATATTTCTCACCAACTCTACTAGTAGAAAAATCCCTCTACTCTTGCTTTCTCCAATAGATGTTGTAGCCTTCAACATAAATGTACTAACAATGCACTCTGGCCTTCGAATTCCTATCTCCTCCATGCATCCTTTAGAATGCTAGTCCCTCTTAAATATTCGAGAACAACTTTGACATGTCGAATACATTATCATTGATGAAATGAGCTTCATTGGCCCTAAAATGATTGATCAAATTGATGAACTCTTGTGAGAATCTTTTCTCCCCAATCGAAACACCTCATTTGGCGGTCGATCTATAATACTTGTAGGTGACCTCGGACATTTACCACTGGTACAGGATACACCAATCTATGTGGGATCATCTCGCATGAATGCACTTTGGCAGAGCTTCAATACAATTGTTACACTCTCAACTCTCTTTCACCAACAAGGCAACAAACCAGAGCAGATCAACTTTCATAAACTCCTCTCCAACCTTCGAAATGTATTCCCTACAATGGATGATTGGAATCTTCTCATGACACATACAAAATCCCTTCTTCAACATGATGAGCAACTAGCATTTCAAAAATCAATGCACCTTTATGCAAAAAATACATATGTTTCACTACACAATAAAAAATTCTTAAAGATTTGAACATGTCAGTTGCACATTGTTATGTCAAGCAAAAAAAACATCAACCTGACATTACTCAAGAGGATGAACAACTTGATGCAAAAATGCTAATATGCATTGGAAAATAAGTCATACTAACAACCAACTTATGGGTGGAAGCAGGATTTGTGAATGGAGCACTTGGGAAAGGTGTTGTTATTTTCTATGCAACTGTTTCTAGGCACCCCCCCCCCAGTTTCCATTATTTGTTGTTGTTGACTTCATTAACTACAAAGGTCCACCATGGGATGCTTCAAATCTAAAGTATGTGCCAATCCCCCCTGTAACAAGAGGCTCTCGTACAAAATCGCCCATTCGCATGGCATGGGGCTTGACAATTCATAAATCATAAGGCATGACTTTACAAAAGGCAACAATCGACATTGGCAACATATATCGCCAAGGGAAAACTTTCACAACCATATCTAGAGTTAGATCATTGTGTGATATTTGTATTTCTCCCACTTTTGCCTTCTCTTGGTACTCATGCATACTAGAAAATCCTTACGTGAAACGAATATGACACGAGAAAGCATACCTTGCATCTAAGTCTATTCAACAAACTCTATGAAGACTTTCTCTTATTGGTAAATCAACTTCCTTAGCATTGCACTTAAAAATATTTCATGTACTCTGTCATTCAAATACATTTAAATGTGTACACTTATTGATTTACTATTTCTTCTATGTATCTTTCATATTAGTTAGCGACTACTACTTTGCTTCCATGTTTTCCATTTTAGTTAATGAACTTCTAAATATTTTCTTACACATTTTCCTTTGTCTTCATAAAAAAAACAAAACAGATGGATATGCAGTTTCTCTCCATACTCTATAGATTTTTCCACGAAATACATCAACAAGATACTTCACTTTTGAATATACAATCAAAATTCCTACACTCTCGTACTATACTACTATATCACATGTGTCGAACTCTCCAAGTGCTTGCATGACTTAAAAATTCCATCTGTTTCCTCATCCATACACATGAAAGAGATGTAGTTAGACAAATTCGAGCAGGTGGAAAAATACACAATCTTGACCATTTTCAAAAAATATTTTCCACATGATTTTGTATACACCATTCATCAATATGTATTTATGATTGAATTGTACCTCATGTCCTTCATCCAGATACTCTACATTCCATTATCCTCTACTTTCTTTTTATAACTTCCTGTATATAGTTTGTTGTTTCAATAGTTTTTTCACTCCCAAACAATGTCTACTCTAATGTTATACATGTCCTATATCAAAATAAATTTCGAGGATATTGCATATTCAAATAATGTATAATATTGATGGTTTTTATTTCACAAAATATGAATATAGTTGAAAATTGCATCTTCAATATTATACTTAAACATATTACAACAAAATTATTCAAACTTTGATTTGTTTTAGGTGTTTCCTTCATATTTTGACCTATATATGCATCTACTGCTCATATGTTGGCTAATATATTATTGAAATGGTAATACTATAGAAGCTTAACCATCTTCACAATGTTTTTAAGTTAAGTGATCTTCAAAGATTGCACCTATTTTCTAATTCCAAAGTTATTGGTACTTTTCCTGCAAACATGAAATGGATACATGAAATAGATTTTGGATAACAGAGATTGATCAATTCTTTATTTACTTTACAAATGAGATAGATAAGTCATTAATGCAACGAAATTATACCAACTTTTTTCTTTTCATTTTCACTCTCTAATATGTTAAGTCCAATGTTTTAAAATCGATGGCATATCATGTGCAGTTCATATCATAACATTTTCCTTTATGGATCTCATAATTCCATTGTTGTACCAAGTAATCATTTTTACATTTCTTGGCATGCACATTGGCATATTAGTTGACTCTACTATATAATTTATATAGGATTTGAGTTTGGTTGTTGGGAATTCAACCATTCTATTTAGATCAAATATCAAATGTAAAGGTCCAATTTAATTATAAAAATTATAACATGTTTTTTTAATCTATCTTAAATAATAATTATAATGATAAATATTAAAATATTGTTTCAAAATATACCAAACTACAACTTTATCAAATTTAATTATCATATATGCTTACCTTTGCAGCATTTTGAAGCAATTGCTAGTATTCACAGTGTATTGAGTTGTCATTATAATACCAAAAATATATCCAACCATTCACAAATTAAATTTATCAACAGCTTATAATTTAATATCCAACCACCCATAAACTAAATATAAAAATAATTTATAACTTATCCAATTAAATTTTATAGAATACTAATGTCAATAAAACTCATAAAACGTTTGCGTCAATGGCATAGAGTTGAGGCAGTCGCCAGTCAGTCACAACAAAATTGAAGGTACAGAAAGTCCTCTCCAACCTACTAACGAGGAAGTGAATGGTACTACTAGAAGTATTTAATATTATGTCGGAGGCACCAGCTTAATGCCGGGTAAATACTTTTTTATATTAAAATTTTTATTATATTAATATAAAATTTAAGATGAGTTTTGTGTTAGTAATAAAATAAGTTTCAATTCAGTGATTTTTATTAGAGTTTTATATGTTTTATTTTATTTCAAAAAAATCAAATATATTTAATCATGTTCATTTTTCATGTTATTCATGATGATTTAGTGCAGTTATGTATTGTTACTATTTATTTAATTTTAAAGGTTTCACAAATCACGCTAAATTATTTTTAGAAAGTTTTCAAATAACTGGGTAAAACTCATTAACTATAATGTATTTTGAAGAGAACAGTCAATCTTAAAGTTATATTTAAGGAGGACTTTATAAATAATAATACAAGTTAAAAGTCACATTTAAATAAGAATTTGGGAAGATTATAATGTTTCAAACAATGATAATATGAAAGCATGGATTTTGAAGAAAGAAGAAGAGTAGAGTTTTTCGGCAGATAGGCTAAAACCTAGAAGGCAAAAACTCATTTGTGCCTTGGTAACCACACATTTGTGCCTTGGTAAATCAATTTGTTTTCTAATCAGAGTAGGATTGACCCATTTTATAAAAACTAAGATCTATCACCATGTGCCAACACTAAAGAAACTACATAAAACTCTCAAAATCAAACTAAAAACAAATATTTCACCTACATTAACAAGAAAAGTCAGTCAGTGTTTTATATAGAATACCAATGGCTCATGGTTGTGGACATTAATGTGAGTCTCAATCTTTAAACTTTAGGCTTCAATGTTAATGCTTTATGCTTAGGTGTGTCCAATGTAGAATCACATGGCCTGTGGCTAAATACAAAGTCTATTAGTTTTTTCTAACAAGTTCAAAGATTCACTATGGATAAGTCTATAGGTATCTTGAAGTCTCATTTTAGATTCTTGGTATTGTAGGTGTTGCATTACCTGATACTCTTGTAAGTAATAAAATACTCATTTTGAACTCTCAGTTAACATAATCACTACTTTTTTTATTTTTTCTCATTTTATTTGAAAATATATATATATATATACATATATATAAAATTGGTTAAATTGATGATTTGAAAAACTAAATAATTATAATAAGCAAAAAATAATAATAATAAAATATATAGACAGTTCTTATTAAAAGAACAATAAGGCGGAGTTCTATATTATTAATGGAATGGAAATTGGGAAAAAAATGAAGAAGAGTTTTAGGCTGCACCCTCATCCTAGACAGAACAAGTTTTCACTTGTAAGTACTTTGATATTCCAAACTTTCATCTTCAGTTTTTCACTTTTTAATATATTTTATGCCAAGAGAAAGATAGAATGCTTTCCTGTAGACTTTTTCATCAATAAATAGATAATAACAGTTCACTAAATTGATAGGCCTTTGCTTGATAAATTGAGTACCTGTGAGCAGGGAGGTTTGGATTTTGTGGTCTTATCTCTATGATCATTTTCATCTATCCTACATGAATAAGTTTTAGTTGTGGATAGCTCATCTTGTTACATACGGTTGGCGTCCACTGCTCTGTAATAGTGCGGTTGTGAGGTTTTGTCATATCCCCAGAATATTGTAAATATTTTATTTACCATAGCTAGAAAAAGAAATAAATTGAAGGATGGTGATTATTACCTGTTGCATAAATTAATATTTTTTTTAGTGAATGAAAATGAGAAATGATTTCCTAGTAACAGGGATATCATGTAACTTCTGAGGAGAGAAGTTAATATATATAAAAAACAGTTGCAAAACCCTAACTGCCCTCCCCCCTAACCGTGGAATGGTTTCCAGGAAAAGGAGGGGGAGAGGGGGAAAAAACTGTGTTGTAGAGGACAGGCAGTAGGAAAAAGGAAGAGGGCTTACCATGTCTGGTGATGATCAGATGGTAAGGGCGCAGAGCGCGTGCAACTTGTAAAAGATTGTTAGTCTTTGAGCAAGCTAGGGGGGAGATTGGTCTCGAAAGACAATCTCATGGTCGGGTGGTTGACTAGCTGCAGAGAGCAGAGGTGACCTCTTTCTTTGAAACCACTTACAGAAAGCGACACAGGTATGAGGCACTGACCTGAAACTAGAAAATGTTTAATTTTGTGAGTTACAGTGCTTCCTAGAATTAAGAAAGAAGACTAAAAAAAAAGTGAGAACAAGTAATTCTATATAATTAGTTTTCAGGTAATAGTAGCGGTAAGTTATCAAGAAGAGGGTCGAACTCAATTAGAGAATTTTACAATTAACCGTCTCTGTTTAGGCAATTTTCTTCAGGTTGGAAACTAAGACATGTATAGTAACATGGGCGTTAACAATATTTGTTAAAGGTTGGCAGAGTGATTCTGTCGTGAGGTGAACATACTAAATGTAATAACCAGTTTCGTGCATTAGAGAATGAAAGAAAATGAAACCTTGGGAAGACATTTCAAAATTAGGCTATCTGTTCTAAGGAACAATAATAAACAAAAATGTGGAAATACTATGCAATGTATAGACAGACCTAAAAATACGAAAGAGAACATAACTGATTAAATTCCAGTATTATTTTTAGATGGCATGCAACATGCTAGGGCTGAGCCTTTCATTTAACAAAAAAAAATATAAAGTAGAAAATTCCATCGTTTGCCTCGCTGCGACTACGACAACCTTAAAATATCACCAATCGAATACAGAGTTTATTGCAAGTTTTTTTAAGGTGCCGCAAGAATGTTTCTCCCTGTATTAAGGTAGGGCTAGAAACATTATGGGCGCGGCAGGAGGTCCGCTCCATGAGCAGTGTCTGAACTATGAACGAACCCAAGAAAGCTGGGTTTGAAGCATGGCTGTGTATATAGGTTGGGTAGGGCTTGAAACCCTTCAGCGCTTAACTCTTCCATATTAAAACAAAGATAAGAATCTAGTAGTATATAAGAGCTATTGAAAAAGAAACTTAAGACTGTAGTTGAGGAGCAGGGTTCGGACCCTCTCAAACTGAAAGATGCACGCAAGTGGAACATGTCCAACCCAAAGTCGAATACATAAAATACCATAAAACTGTACATTTATTTGAATGCTAAACAAAATGCATTACATAATCAAACGTTGGACGAGACCAAGAATTCTAGAAAAGGAAGCTACATCCAGATTTCCAGTACAGGCAAGTCCGCGGTGCAGCAATCTTTTAAACATGAATAAAACAAGGAGACCACTCTGTCTATAAACTCAATAGACCTTCATGGTAAATACAGTATAGCAGTAAAGAGGAAAAAATATGCCGCAAGCATAATGTGCACAGTTATGCATTAAGATAATACAACCACAATGTCCGAGCAGTGAAACTCAAGTGGGATGCCAAACTCAAGTAAATAAGTTATACATGCCATTCAATGGGAACCTAGAGCCCTCGAGGGGACGCAAATACCCTCCACTCCAATATTTAACAGAATATAAAAAGAAACTAGAAGGGCTACCCTCCATTGGACACAGGAAAACCTCCGAGACAAACAGTCGAGGCCTCGGCCGGAAGGCTTTTCCATACCTGGAACCCTGGACATGCTGAAGGAGGGTTTCCTTTAGGTGAGTCTAGGCCACCGCATGAGGGACAGGCGCCCAGCCTGCATGAGAGCAAGCCACGCAACACAAAGTTAGACAACTGTGGAAGGAATGCGGATTGCGGTAGAAATATAGAAGAAAACCATCTTCGTTCTTTGCTAAAGGATGCTTCAACCAACGTATGAACAGCTCTCGTTCCGGCGTTGTAGGATGCCCTCAAATACCAAACCAACCTGCAGTTTGCATGAGCCATGAACGAGTCAAGGATTCTTTCAGTAAATCGAAGAAGCGCTTAGCCAAAAGAAAGCAGAACAAACAAAACTCTGTATCATTTGATTACCTGAAGGGTTTGGGTGACAAATCTGCCGGCAATTGAGTAGGGTCTAAAGGGTTGGCTCTCTGGAGCTGAATGCATGGACTGAACCAGAACAGGCCCGCAGAGAGCTGCCTATCCAAATGAGCACTGTCACCCAAAGCAACTAATAGATTAGGTTGGAAACCGCGAATGGCTGCCACCGTTGGATGGCAGAGGGCGATCTCCACCGTAGATGAGGCAGGAAATACCACACAAGCTGAGAGACTGGACAACCTGCCGGCTTCATACAAAATGGAGCATAGCAGGATTAATTACAGACGGTAATAGATAAGGAAAGCCATGTGATGGCGAAGGGACAAAAGGAAAAGTTACTAACTGTCCAATTGCCGCGTGGACAACATGCGAGATACCAAATCAGTGATTTAAATAATTTCTAAATCCAGTACGTTAGTACATAAAACAAACCAATGCCGCATGTCAAGGGGTGCATATGGTGATACTATGTGATTACCAATAGTTGAATGAGATTATAACTATAATCTGTAAGCCACAGTAATATTAGGACCATAAAAAATAATAATAATAATAATAAATAAATAAAATAAAATAAAAAATAAAAAAATGTTACTTAGCATTGGAGTCATGACAGGTTCCATAGGTGATTTAATTGTTTTAAGTCTTATTATTATTATTATTATTAAATGTTGATTATAACAGGGGAATTTCAATTATAAATTTCAAGAATATTTTAGAATGTAATAGACATAAACTCAGGTAAATAGCTTTAATTTTTCTAATATTAAAATATTTATAAAATCTATAACAAAAATAAAAATAACCTATTACAAATGGAGTTGTTTTTAGTGTCATTTTTGGAAGTTTTTACGGTGGGTTTTTCCGGTGTAATTTCTCTAAAATCTCGCAGGAATTTATTGAAATCACAAGCTTGATGGGTAATCTTGTACAATCAAAGTGCCCTAGGGATTTTCTAAGGTGTTGAACATATATAAAGTCAAAAAACTAATTTAAATAACACAAATCAAGATTTCACCTCAAATTTTTCCACCTAATTCCAGCACCAAAAAATCCAACTAAAAATAATTCCATTACAAATAAATAAACTAACACTCAATTAATTTAATTGAGTCACGGTCTCCTTGCCTCTTCTTTTGGTTTTTGATGTGGTGAAACAGTGAGAAACAATCAGATGGTAAGGGCAAAAAAGCAAAAACGCTACTGTTTTCTATCTTATCCTTTAAATACAAATAAAATAATATTCAATAAAGAGGGTGAGGGTGTTTAATATTTATGGTAGATAAAAAAAATTATATATAACATGGTCTGCAGTGTTCTGCATCCACTGCAATGCTGTGCAAAGCGGTAACGAGGTAACATTGTGGCATTGAGTTTGACAGGTTTTTGCAGTTAATTGTGGGATACATTGAATTTATATTAATGGTAGGCTTCAGAAATATTTTATAGAATCTGATGGTCAGGAAAGGACTCAAATTCTTAGATATTCTCAAAATCTACTATCAATACCCTTAAATGTAATGCCACATCAAATCGATGAATCGATACAGGGAGTTCCCATCAGTTAATTGATGTCAGATGATTGAAGACCGTGTGTTTGCATGATCTCACTTTATATTTCGTCCATGGAGTAATAATACATCAATCTTTATAATGATTACTGGAAAGAAAAATATTTTTTAATCGTTTCGAATTTTATAATGGTTGAAATAATTTCAAAGTTTAAGATAATTGTAAATATGATTGGTTAATTATGATTAGTTGATTATAATTTGGTTAAGACTCAAGAGTTAGTTTTTTTTGGACGTAAGGAAACAGGTTAACGGTTCAAGACTTTGAGATATCTAGTAAAAGTGAAAGCTTATCCTCTTACTAACTAGCAGTACTAGCGGGTTTTCTTTGAATAAAAGTGGTGAATCAACCTTACAGATAATAGCTAGAAATGATTGTCCTCACTGCTAATATCCTACCTGTAAAAAAATAATTAATTAATTAACACTTAAACTTTAAAATAAATGTAAATATAATTAGTTGATTAACCCACATTTGATAAATAAAAAATGTGTAGATCCCTAATGTAGCCTGGTCTTGGGTAAGAATTAATAACACAATGCCAGGAATGTCTTTTTGAAAAAACTACATGACATATACGAGATATCTCTTTGAAGAACTGCAAGGATGCAATTTTCAATGTATCAGTGTAAACATTTCATGATATTTATTTTTTTTGGTGGTTACTAATTTAAATGGATCATTGTATGCATTTCATAATTTTTTTTTGGCAGTGACACTAGTGAGCTAATTATCATTTTATAATTAAATGATAATTTTAATTATATTTGTGAATGTATATATAAATTTAAATTTAATATATTAATTAAATTTGTGAATGTATATGTAAATTTAAATTTAATATATTGAAATATTTTAGAAATATTTAAATTATAAATATTTATAATTTATAATTTCAAAAAAATTAATAAAATTTATAAAAAATAAAAAAAAATAATAAAAGTTATAAATTGTTTAAATTGAGTTATGATGTACATTAATAAATTTTATAAGTTGTGTACTTATAAGAAAAATGTTTATTTGAATGTGATAGGATTTTTAATTTACTTTCTGGTCATATCAAAACGAATTAACATTTTATAGGGAAAGATATGAATCTTCATCACTTTTACATGTATTTTGAAGAAAGCAATACGATATTTAATTTAAATCATTACAATAATGGTGGTGGTTGAATTCATTGAAATTAAATTTGATTTAAATTGTAATATTGATTTTTTTAAATGTTTAAAAAAAATGAATTAAAATATTAAAAAAATAACATTATAAAAGATTCATATCAAGTTTTTTGATTTTTTAAAATGAAAAGGGAACGTGAGAAGTTTAATGGTCTTTTCAAATTTAATACACAATGGCTAAGGGATGAAGGGTTTATTAATCTAGTCAAATTGGGAGGGGCCAGATATGATTCGTTTTCATAAGAATTAGATGGAATTCATATGGGAATGAATTTCAAAATGGTTAAATGTTATTAAAAAGTGGGTTTTCATAAAAGAAATAAAGATGAGAAAAATCTAGTATAGATTGAGAAGGATAGAGGAAATATCTATTATCAAAATTTCACATCAATTTTTAATGAAAATGATAGGCAAAGGTCGAGGTATTTAGAAGATGCCAACATGAAACTAATGGAAGAAAAAAGACGCATAATGGAGATTGAAAAGCAAGGCCCTTTAGTTAGACAATGGGGATGGTAATTCTAGATCGTTTTATAATTATTTTAGCCATCCAAATGACATCATGGAAGAAATGCAAAAGTAGCAAGGATTAAAGATAAGTTTTTTAAGGAGTTAGATCACATGGAGTTATCACATTTTAAGAGTCTCCATAAGGATTTTGCAAGAATCAAGAAGTTGAAGTTGTAAAAATAATTTCATTTTCCCCTAATTTTGTAAGGAAAGGGGAAAAGTGCATTATTGATAAAGTGTCTAAGGAAGATTTAGAAGTGGTATTGGCTTCCTTTGAGAGAAATAAGATCCCTATGATCGATGGTGTCTAGAAGAGTCCTTGGGTTATATGATATGTTGGAGGAGTTTCTAAGGGTTGTGTTAATTTTTCATGGGCCCTAGATCTAGTCTATGACTAATCTAGTACATAAACACATTAAGAACTCTTGACTAGCAATTTAGTACAATGGAATCAAAAAACAGAGAAATCAATAATACTACGTAATAAAATTGACCCAAATTGGTCACCTTATTGATCCATTAACAAGAAAACACTAGGGCTCCTGTACCAAGGATCATGACCTTGAGCTCTCTGATACAAAAACAATATACAATTTGTCCTTTAACTAAAAGTATGTCGCTTGAGATATGATCCTTTAGATCTTGAATCTGCATACTAAAAAAAGAGCATACTTGAGCTTGTCCTTCAGCACATGATCCTTGGATTGTTTGTAGTCCTTTACAACCAGTCCATGTTAACTGCTATAGTCTCTAGGTCTACTAGATCATCTTATGTGGTCCTCATTTATGACCCTATTCTCGTAGATCTAATCCTTTGTGACCATATCTCCTCGGCCCTCTTCTATAGATGCTCAGTTCCTTGAATTTGACCCTTCTAGGCTTGTGGCCTATCCATAGAGCTGATGCATCCCTCCTAGACACATCAAATGACCTCTTTAAGGCAGTATCTCTCTAGATCTACCTCTCAGCTTGTAGATCTGACCTTTTTTGCCTTCCTACACTCAAATTTTGGCCCTTCCAACCTCCTACACCGATCATATGCCTTTCGACCCTCCTACACTCATCTTATTCCTTTTGGCCCTCTTGCAAACAACCTAAGGCCTTTCAGTCCTCCTACAACTAGTTGTGGCCTTATCTATATGCATACCTAAGGCCGCACAACCTCCCTCTTGCTGAAAATAATGTACTTCTTTCTTGAGGCTTCATAAATCTACAACAGATAGAACTATCCTTTAGTCGCAGCCTCTAACACAGGTCTAACTAAATCTCTGATACATGGTTCAGATATGCCCATATCTAGGCCTCTAAACTATTGCTCTAGTCTAGGGTTGCCTCAACTAGGCCTCGACCCTTCTCCTACTAGCTTGGTTGACTTTTCATGTGAACTCAACCCTTCCTTAAGCCCTCAGATGTAGATCTACTACCATGGAACCTTTGCATCCTACCCTACCTCATCTCTCCAAGACTCTTGGCTGCTTGAAGCTCCCTAGAGTCAATACCAAACTAGGTCTAGCCCACATACTAGGGTTCAAACCATTCCTTTATTGTTGTGGCCCTCTTTGCTGGGTAGACTTTAGTCCTTGTTGAACAGATCTACTTAGTATGTTGATTCATGAATTATCTCTCATGAAATTACCTCGCTTGTGATGTGTGAGTAGGCCTCTCCATTGACCTCTATTTATGTTTCACTTTTTTGTGAGTGACTTGGGGGTTTTCCTTGTCCATTAAGAAACCCTCCTTTAACAACTCAAACACAAATTAGAACAAACAATTAATTAACTTGGGTCCAAACCCAAAACTTGAGGTCAAAACCCCAACCACTTAGGTAGCTTGCCTAACCAACTTCCTTTTGGTGGGTTTTCTACACTTGGAAATACCTTCTGAGCTACCCAAATTTCAACAGGTTGTAATATACTTGATTCATCATACATGCATTCTAATGCAGCATTTTAAAGAATTTCAAAAGTAATTAAAATGTATAGTATTGTCAAAAAATGTAAGTCATGCAATTCGATTCATCTCACATAAGTAAATTAAAGCACATTTAAATTGAAACAACCATAAAATAACTACCAACCATTCATAATAAATCATTTTAAATTTTGTTATAACCCACAAAAAAACAAATAATAAACAAATTAAAATGGTCAAGTACTTAGAAAATATAATTTCTACTTGTCTTAAGTGTGATGCTTTCTAAATAAAGGAGTTTTTCCATGTTATTTAGGAGTTGTTTAGATCTAGATGCTTTCTGGATTGTTGTGTGGTTGAGATATTCTCTCAATCAAGTGATTGTTTGTCCAAGATCGTCTTCTTTTTTTTAGAAGGAAAAAAATGTTGGTTTGTATTAAATATGTCAGTACAAATGTCACCAATTTTCCTTATACATCATGTATTCCAAAATCTCTAGGGTTTTGTAGAAACAGACATATTTTCCAGATATTGCATATTTTTCACAACATTCATTCTAGAATGTACATATCAAAACAGAAACCAAAAACATAGATAAGTAGTGCCAACAAAGCATATGTCCCATATAAACCAAAGACCAAAAAAGATGTAACAGTTCCACAACATATACACAAAAAATACTAGTCCATAAAAATAAAATAAAAAGATTTAGTTTCAGCTCCATGGGAGAACGATGGTGTCCTCTGCAATGATGGTGTTGGGTTCTAGAAGATGAAAATATATCATACCAACAACAGTAGTGAGTCCCTTCTTTGACATAACATCTGCCATGGTGTTTCTTTCTCTGTGGATGTGTTGAAAAGAAATGTTTTGAAATGTTTATTTATGATATTCAATATGATTGAGTCAACCCATCAGATGAGGATGGGAAATGGAGGAAGATCCATTCATACCATTGATAAGAGCTTGTGAATCACCAAAAATATCTATGATCTAAACGTCTAATCATTTTGCAAACCGCAATAGTCCCCATAAAGCTATGATTTCAGCATACATGATGGTACCATTTCCATCGGACCAGTATAAAATGTATTGTTGTTCATTGTTCATACGCAACCACACATCACAGTGACATGCTCCAACATGTGAAGCTCCGTCAAAGTATCTTGCAGGGAAAGTAATATGTGTAGGGATGTTTCTGTAACTCAAGTCCTTTACCTGTGTTTGTTTTTCCTCTTATGACTCCATCCAATTGATAATATTTGTAACAATTACGTCAATGTTTAGAGTCATGCCATCAAAGATAATGAAATTTCTGGCCTTCCATAGTTCCCAAAAGATAAAAAATGGAATAGCTTGTTGCCTTATACATATCCTACTCCACTAAACCAAACATAGTTCCATTGAGGTGTGGTTCAGTAGAGGAAAATAAAAGAGATTTGAGATATGACCTCATACCTGCACTGCTATTGGGCATTCAAATAGAAAATCTTGGTTTGTTTTTGTAGAAGTCATGCAGAGGGCGCATTGACCTAGTACATTCATACATATCTTCTTCATATTTTCCCAAGTCAATGGTTTTTCTTTCCAAGCCAACCAAGTATATATGACAATCTTGCTAGGTACCTATAACTTCCAGAACTTCCTAAACCAACATTTTTGTTGTATATTTAATGAGTTGTATCAGATGTATTGATCTGTCTCTACCACCGTTATCGAACCCTGGTGAAGCAGGCCATCCCACTCAATGTGATCTCCACCTTATGATTTTCATATGCCCGATTTATTTAGTGTACTGGTATATCGTTCCCAGACTTCTGCTGGAGGGCCAGTTAAACCAATATCAATTGCTTTTTTCCAGATGGGAAATCTATTAGTCCATGCACTTATGGCCTGTGCCAAATAAAAATTGCCCCCGGTATTTAATCTGAATATGATGTCTTCGGTTATGTCCATATCCGCATCAACACCAAAAATCCTATCTCTTCCAAAGATGATGTTATTTCCTAAGCTAAATGACCAACATATGCGCTTCAAGAACTAGTATTTGATTTTGTTAAAATTGATCCATATGAGTGAGCCCATGCTTTTTCCAATGATGCCATCTCTTACCCAATCTATCGCCTTCAAGTCTCCCAGTTATTTTTTTCAAAATTATATCGCTCCATAGACTCTCGCTGAAGAGTGCATGCCATAAAGACTTAATTAGAAATGCCCACCCAAAAATTTTAATGTTCAAGATCCCCCAACCTCCATATTGCTTTGGAATCCTAATCCTTTCCCACCTAGTCAGGTGATATTTGTGATGTTCTTCAGAGCCTTCCCATATGAAATTTCCCACGATGCCACGGATTTTTTTGATGATAGCAACAGGGAGACAGAATAGATGTGCCTAGTAAACTGTGAGTTGTTGCAATACCGACTGTGACACTGTGACTTTTTCCCCCAAAGAGAGACAGCGATGCACCCATCCAAAGATTTTTTTGCGGAAATTTTCCATTATCCACAACCAATCATTATTTTTGTAATTATTTGGTTTAATTTTGAAACCAATGTATGTCAATCCAGCACATATAGGTTGTGTGGTCACACCAAATATACTGGAAATGTATATGACCTCCTCACAATTCCCACTTGCATATAAGAGAGTAGACTTTCCTTTATTTATCATAAGGCCTGAAGCCGCACCAAATTTGGAGAAAATGTGGTGAAGTGCAGCCCATTGTGATCTAGATAACATCCCAAATGTCAGAATATCATCGATGAAGAAGTTGTGTGAAATCTCAATACCTCTACCCAAAATTAAGCCTCTAAAAAGGTTCTAAGTTATGGAAACTTTGATCTTGTGGCTAAGACCATCCATGACAAGTATAAATAGGAGGGGTGATAATGAACATCCCTGGCGTAAACCCCTCCCAGCTCCAAAAACTTTTGAGGGATATCCATTTACGGTAACCTCATATTGTATGGTGGTCACATAAGCTATGATCCATTCTATGTTGTACATTTCCATTCCAGTCCTTGAAAGAATGATGCGTAGAAAGGCCCAGTCTGCGTAGTCATACACTTTTTGCAAGTCCATTTTCATTACAATTGCTTATAGTCTCTTTGTGTGGATGGAGTGGAAGCATTCCTGTGTCATCACAACAACATCATGTATCAAGCTATTATGGAGAAAACCATATTGTTACTTGGATATGTGTGTAGAGAGGTTCAACTTAAGTCGTTCCTCAATGATATTTGAAATCACCTTATATGTGATATTACACAAAGAGATGGGCCTATAATCCTTAAACGTGTCTAGCTTAGATTTATTTGGAATGAGGGCAATGAAAGTGGATTTTATGGCTCCAGGGATGTAGCCTTGAATCCTGGAGTCTTCAATCATATGTAGTAATTCCATACCCACAAGCTCAAAAAATGTAGAAAGAATTCTACAGTCCAGCCATCGAGCCCGAGACACTTATCTTTAGCAAAGGATTTGAGGACCCTGTGAGTCTTGTCTAAATCGATGGGCCTGTATAAGAATTGATTTTTTGTCGGATCCAACATGGAAGGGTAGGAATATGAACCCCAAAGTTGGTCCTCAATCTGAGATCCCTCTTGTGCCCGATAGAAAGATTCAAAAATTAAGACAACTTCCCTCTGGATCTTTGAAGTATTATGCACCAAGTTTCCATTTGTACCACGAATGTGCCAGATGATGTTGATGTTCCTCTAATGATTAGCATATTTATGGAAAAGTTTAGTATTTTTGTCCCCTTCTTTAAGCCATAGTGCCCTACTCGTCAAATGCCAAGTGACTTCTTGAGTATGTAAAATCTTCCTTTTCTTATCCTCCAATTCCTTCATTTTATTTATGAGAGAGGGTGAAGGGTTCCCATTGTCCATAATCATACCAATTCTCACAGTTTCTGCAATGATATTATGTAAATCCTGGCACATAGATTTTTGCTTGGATCACTCCCACATTCAGACCTTCGATTTCAGGTCCCTGAGTTTTTCATGAATTTAAAGCATGGGGGAAGTATGAGGCGCCAATTGCATCGATGACCAAGTGGAGTGTACTAAAGCAATGAAGTCGTCGTCCTCAAGCCAGATCCTGTTGAATTTGAAAGGAATTCCCAATTTCACCTCCTCTGATTTCCATTGTAATATGATGAGCATATGATTAGAAACATAAATATTAAGGACCTTTGTATGGAGGAAACCCAATCGTTCTCAAAGATTTTCATGAAACAAGAAACAATCTAGTCTTTTTCCAATGTGATGTTCTCCAATTTTACCTTTATGCCATGTGGGTAACACAGAGGAGGGAAAAATATCCATCAATTTGTTTTCACAAAAAAAGTTGTTGTAGTATTTCTGCAAGAGGGTCCTTTCTGCATTGTGAGCCCCAACATTCTTTCATAGACAAGGTAGCATTGAAATCTCCGGCAATGATAAGTGAACCTATCTTTAATAAATAACAAGCATTCAACCAGTCCCAGAAAGTAGCTTTGTCCCAGTAAGAATCATATAACGAGTCATATAACAACACTTCATATATATAATGTAACATTATTTGATCAATAAAAGTGTGCGCTTATGTAATTTTCTTTACATATAAGAACACTTCATGTATATATGTAACATTATTTGATCAATAAAAGTGTGTGCTTATGTAATTTTCTTTACTATTATTTTGGCGAGAATAATTTAGTATATTTTAATTTGAGTTTTTTTTATCCATAAAATAAATCTATGGTGTGGACGAATCGAACTGCAAGCACTCATGAGGACAACCATGATTGGTTGTAAGGGCTATTTTTTGTGGTAAACCCGACGTGAATAGCCGGCCTCAAGGCCTACAAGTCGGATCGATCTCCTCTTTCATGCGGGGTTCTTGATCTGTGCGATTCATTGATCACATGGAATTTGAATGAGTGAAACCTTGATTCTAGGGATAAGTTGGCCATATTTCGACAATATAATCATGCATAATGGGATACTTGTAGGAGCCAATGGTAGAGGCAAAATTCTCTTTTTGTAAGTAGTTGTTGATGATGGCAGGCGGTGGTAAACCTTGTTGATGCCTTAGAAAACTACCTATCTACTACTATTGTTGCTGATCCAACACAGGGGCTCTTCAACATTGATGCGAGGCAACAATAAAGTTGTCATCTCCTATCCTATGTTGGACGTTTGGAAGGCAATTCAAAATTTATATCTGGCAAACAGATCTGAGTTCGTAGAGCTTGTAAGCAAACGTGGGGACATGTGGCGGTAGGCAATGTTCATGGCTACTTCATTAATATTGTAGCTTGCAAAGTATCTCAGCAAGCGAATTCGCCCTTAGAATTCATTCGCCAAATGTAAAACCATTTATGTTTACCATTTTTTATGATAGCCCTACTAGAAATGATGATAGGATTAACATCCATAACCTCCACATGCTTACTATTTGGAGGGCCAACATTGAATGCCAAACTCTCCTCTCACGCCATGTTGTTTTAAATTACATTTCTAAATATGTAGAAAAATCAAAGTCAAATTCTAAAAGTTACCACCAAATGATTTCACACCATGTGCAAAGTACTTCTCTTAATGCCCCTACTATCACTGTTGTTTGTAAGCTCTTAATCGAAACAATTGTTGATAGGGACATCAGTGCACAAGAAACATGCCACATGCTTCAAAAGCTCCCCTTAACAAAATGTAGTCGTTCTTTTGTCTCCCTAAATGTCAAGTGAATTGTCTTCAAACGCGTTTCACATAACATCGATGGCCAACTTCCAACAATAGCCTTCATCACTTCCTACATGTAAAGACCTCACTCACTTAACTCATTGTCTCTTATTGAGGTTGCATGTCCCTCGTCATTCTCCTCCCGCTGGAAAAAAAATGTCATGGAAGCATATCTTCCCTACTATGGTAGTGCACCTCTTGCATTGGTACACCTCCATTCCATCCCATGATGCAGCCTGCTAAGTATACTTTTGTTTGAGTGAAATCATTTTGTACTTCCATTTTCGCAAGCTACCTGATGACATTGGCAGAACCAGTGACGAGATTATTGCACATTTGAAATAAATCAAAAACACATATTGTGCTGGCATGTCCATTGTGCACCTGGAGAGCTCCCTCCTATTTACTCTAATGATGATTATGTTCCTGAAATCAATCCCTGTGACTCTATGGATACTGAAGAATGTAAATTCCTTTCTCAACTCCACCTAGGTAACAACATCCTCCTTGATGATCTTGATATGCTTGGTCACTGTAACTTTGATGGAAACCATAATTGGGCGCATTCTCCTATCCCTTCAAATTTGCAAGAGACATCCATTCACTTCATAGAATTCAATCACTCCTCCACATAACTCTATTATCTCCCCCTTCCAAATCCTCACACCTTTTGATCTGATATTCACCCTATGAGTGACATCAGTTAAAGATTTATTAAACTAAGGTATTACAGACTCATGTGCTAGTGTGTGTGTTCTGTGTTATTGAAGCAACGAATCAATCAGATTTCCAATACACAGACAATAAAATGGAAAGACAATAGAGAAATACAGTAAGCAAACATAAAGACACAAGCAATTTTAATAAGGAGTTCACCCTATTCTCTAGGGCTACATCTCCGGTCCAACTTTCAATGGTGGCCTTGTTTTATTGTGCCTTTAAGCAGAGAAATTACAATACAGGGACTCAATGTGAGTTCTCTTGAAGCAGGTTTTGCTTGGCAGGGTGGTTCTTGGATTCCCCAAGCCACTTGAGTACACAGACTTCTTCTTCCTACCAGCTCTGTGACCTTCTGGTCTACAGGGGAAAGAGCCAAATGTGATGCTCAGTCCGGACAGATTCCTCTATGGGAAGGCTTGGATCTTCAAGCTCTCTGGTGCTCGATGCTACCTCTAGTCAGCTTGGCCCTCTGTCCTCTTCTACTTTGCTTTACTGTTCTCTGTGTTCAGTCCTCCTCTCTGGGTTCACTGTTCCACTTCTTCGTCTCTCGACTCTTGCTATCTTACTTCGTTGATTTGACTGTCTCTATTCATGGCTTTAGCCATTCGAACTCTATGCCTATTCGGTTCCTCTTCTGCCTCTGTCAATTCACCTTCTGCAGCTGCACTTGGAGTTCCTGGTTCGGCGTCATCATGAACGCTTAGGGAGTGGCCACTTGTCCTCCTCTAAATGGCGCCATCATACTTTGTCGATTCATTTCTTCAGTTATGTCGTGGATGAATCTTTCCTCCATCGTGGCTATCAAAACAGATTCCAAATCCCTTCTAAAATGTGACTTTTTCCCTTGTCGATTCTGCTTCCTTCGTCGGGCGCGATCTCAGCCATCCGAGCTGGGTCCTCCAGATCCGACGCCATACGCACGTTTCACACGGTTGACTTGCTCAACCAATAGTGAGTGATTAACGACGGTTTTCTCTCACCTCCGCCTGCCACACGTCGATCGGTGTGTGGAATCGCTCCACTCTCGTCCAAAACCTCTTACCATTTAAGGGCGCCCCGATCAAAACCGTCGATTTTCTAGAGTGCAGGTCCCGCCTTGTACGTTTAGCACTTTTTATTTTTCCACCTGCGGTCCTCTGGTTCCCAACGTGACCGAGTGCTCGGTCTTCCTCCATTTCGGCCCTGCTCGCCCAACGATGTGCCTTTAGCGCTAAGCGCTAATGGTGCATCAAATTCCACCTCCTTTTCCCATTCTGGGGCTCCCAGGAGCTACTTTAGCCTCCCACGCAGTCTCCATGGGCCTCAGTCAGCGCGCTTTGACCGAGGTCCTCGTCGTTCCACGTTGGTTGCCATTGCCACTGGTTCAGGGTGTTTTTGATCGTTGTTTTGGATTCTTTAGAGATTTGTTCCGACCTAATACAATCATGGTTCTTTGATAGTCTTCTATGGATCCGATTCGGATCATGGCCTTCCCACTGAAAAAGCTTTTGGACCACCAAAAGTTGGTTTTCAAGCATCGACTAAGTGGGGATATTGTGTCTTCACTTGCCCAATCTCAATCCACTTTGCACTGCTTGGCTTCGAACGTTTGAGCCTAATCCTAAGGTATTCGACATTTCCCTTGCACGTCGTCCTTACCTTCCTGTCCAGTACTGTGTCTTCCTACAACTCATTAAGATATTCAGGTAGCAGGTCATCAATAGAAGGCAATTGACTCTGCTCTTCAGGGTCCTCAACCATTGAAGGTTCAAACAATCTCAAGCAATCTACATTTACGACTAAGTAGATGTGCATGTAAGCTAGTAAATCAAGGCGAAAATCATTTTCCCCAATCTTCTCAAGTATCCTAAAAGGTCCATACCTGATAGGCTTTAGCTTTTTACCTTCACCTTGCATCCTGTCCTTTCTTATATACAGCCAGACTTGGTCTCCAAACTGGAAACTATGTTCCATCCGATGCTTGTCATGCCTAGCCTTATACTTGGCTTGGCTCCTTTCCAGCTGTTCCTGTACTGCCTAGTGGATCTCCTAGATCTATTCAATGAACCTAGTTGCCTTGTCCACATCACTGTGTCCATCAACCATGGTATCTTTACCACAAACAAAATCCAAAGGAGAACTTGGTGTGAAACCAAAACAGGTCTCAAAAGGAGATCTCTGTGTAGAAGAGTGTTTGGTTGTGTTGTAAGCATGCTGCACATAACACAAGTGTTCATCCCAAATCTTAGGATGTTTGCTACAATAACCTCTCAGTAACTGGATCACTGTCATGTTTACTACTTCTGTTTGGCCATCTGTTTGTGGATGAAAAGCTGTGTTTTTCTTTAGTTTGGTGTCCATCAATTCCCACAGACTTGACCAAAACTTCCCCACAAATCGGGTGTCTCGATCAGATATAATGGAAGTGGGTAATCCAAAATGAACCCATACATGTTCAAAGAACAATTTTGCAGTCTGTTCAGTTGTAATCTGTTTATTACAAGGTATCAAAATACACATTTTGTTGAACCTACCCACTACAACATATAGATAATCATGACCTTTCCTAGATTTAGGCAATCCTCCAACAAAATCCATGGAAACACTTTCCCAAGGGTGAGAATGAACTGGCAATGGAGTGTACAAGCCTAGTTTTTTGTTGCTGGGCTTGCTTTTAGCACACATGGCACACCCTCTTACATATATAGAAACTATCTCATTCATTTTCGGCCAATAGTAGAACCTTTGCAGCTGTGCAACTGTTTTACTTACCCCAAAGTGACCTGATATCAGAGAAGTGTGTGCTTCCCTAATTATCTTTATCCTCTTAGTTTGTGGAATGCAGAGTTTCCCACAATGATATAAGAGTCGGTCCTTCACATGATAGTCCAATTCTTCTACTCTTTTGCCTTGACTCAAAGTTGCATATACATCTTTAAAGTCCATATCCTGAGCATATTGTTCTATGTAGCTCTCATGTAGCACATAATTATGCTTAAGTATGGTAGATGCATTTGTAATGGGTCTAGATAACATGTTTGCAACCTTGTTATGTATGCCCTTTTTATATCTGATGACTAAATGAAACTGTTGTAGAAACCCCATCCATTTGTAATGTCTTGATTGATGCAACTTAGTTTGGGAGTGTAGATATTGAAGTGACTGATGATGAGCATGTATTACTGTCTCTTTGCCCATTAAGTAATGTTTCCACTTTTTCACACTCTGAACTAATGCATACAATTCTTTATCATATTTAGGATAGTTAACTACTGCAGGATTAAAAGTCTCAGAATGATAACATATGGGTTTACCATGCTGTGTCAACACTGCTCCCATGGAATAGTCACTGGCATCAGTTTGGATCTCAAATGGTCTTTGTAAATCTGGTAGTGCTAGTACAGGTGTTGTACTAATTCTCTCTTTCAAGGTGTCGAAGGCTTTCTAATGTTTGCCTCCCCACTAAAACACCTTATTCAATCCTGTTAAAGCATGTAAGGGAGCTGCAAACAAGGAGAAGTTAGAAATGAACTTCCTCCAATATTGTGTTGCTCCTAATAAGCTTCTCACTTCTGTAGCAGACCTAGGTTTAGGCCAGTTCACAATGACTTCCACTTTATAGGGATCTATTTTGAATTCACCTCCCCCTACTATATGACCCAAGTAGTTTAGAGATGTTTTGCCAAATTCACATTTTGAGAGTTTAACACAAAGTTTTTCTCTTTTCAAAAAATCTAATGTCTGCTTAACATGCTTTAAATGTTCTTCCCACGTTTTACTAAAAATCAGAATGTCATTCAGATACACAAGAACAAAATCATCAAGAAAAGGTCTGAGTACATCATTCATTAATCTCATGAAAGTAGTAGGAGCATTAGTTAAGCCAAAAGGCATAACCAGCCATTCATGCAATCCTTGCCTTGTTTTGAAAGAAGTCTTCCATGCATCTTGCTTTGCAACTTGACCTGATGGTATCCACTGTGCAAATCTAGCTTGGTGAAATAAACAACTTCCCTCAATTGATCTAAAAGATCATCTATGCAAGGAAGGGGATAACGATTTTTGATTGTTATCTTATTCAGTGCTCAGTAATCAATGCACATTCTACACGAGCCATCTTTCTTTCTCACCAAGACGATTGGTGACCCACATGGTGATGTGCTAGGCCTGATGAAGCCCTTCCCGAGCAACTCCTGCACCTGCTTCTTGATTTCAGCATTCTCTAGAGTAGACAACCTATACATCCCAATGTTAGGCAAAGGAACATCTTGATGCAAAATAATATAATGTACTATTCCCTTTTTGGGTGGCAAACCCTTAGGTTCTTGAAACAAGACATCATACTCTGAAACAACCTTTTCTATATCAGCTTGTTGTTCAGCATTACAACCCTCAAATACATTGGTTTTATTAGGTTTCTTTTCCTTTACAACCATCAGTAAGAATTGTTTACATGAATTAATCATTCTTTTCATCTGTCCTGAGTTTATGAGAGTATAATTATTCTTGAGCTTATGAGCTCTTACAAAGTATTTGATTCCATATTTAACAAGTAGATACTTGTTCTTAGCTCTATAGAAAATAGCCTTTATATCATACAAGTAAGGGCTTCCTAAAAAAATTCCACATATATCCAAAGGAATTATGTCTAACTCAACCTCATCTACAAATGCTGACCCAAAAGAAAACTTGAGTTTGCACTGTCTAGTCACTTGTAGTTGTGCTTTATCATTCAACCATCCTAATGGGTATGGTTTCTTGTGAGGTGTAGTTGCCTATCCCAATTTCTTTACAATTCCTTCATAAATCAAAATTACTTGTGAGCCATTATCAAAAAAAGTATCAATCTTTTGATTTTTGGAAATAACTCGAATATGGAAAAGCTCATGTCTTTTTCTCTCATTTTCTTCATCAATAACAGATTGAGCAGAATTACTAGTAGATGCTTCAGAATTCTTACCTTTTATGCCTATGGCTACTATAGTTGTTTCATCTCCCGAGTCTGACCCTAAATCTTTCTGAATAGATGTAGCTGTCATCTTCTTCTTGCCCTCGGGCTTCTTAGGTCTCAGCTCTGGATGCAGAATCCAACAATGCTCATCATCATGCCCCTCCTTTTTACAGTGAGTGCATGAAGCCATGGCTTTCTGTGCAGTGTTAGCCTTCCTTTCTTTCCACTTCTGCTTTCTTTTCTCCTTGCTCTTGCTTACAGTGGGTTGGGATGGTCCCCCAACTTTTGGATTTCCATTCTTTCCTCTAGCTTCTAGATGAGTAGCTTGTATAGATACCTCATCTATAATAGTGGGATTAAACTTGAGGATGGTATGCCTCATGTTGTTGTGTATACCACCAATGTACTTCGAAAGAGTCTCTGGTGAGTCTAATGAGATACCCAACATCAATGCTCTCTTTCTGAATTGTTGAGTATACCCTTGCACACTTTGCCCTTTCAACTGTCAAAGAGTTTTCCAACTCATCATGGCTTGTTGCATGTAGGCCAATGGATAGAACTGCTTTTTGATTGCAGAAACAAAGTCACTCCAGACAGAGATGGTCTTACCATGTCTTTTCATATCAGCTTGGGTTCTACCTTCCCACCAAACCAAGGTAGTGCCTCCTAGGTGTAGGCTTGCCAGCTGAATCTTACTCTTGTCTGAGTTTATGTTTTGTACCTTGCAATACACATCAATTTGTCTAATCCAATTGTCCAATTTTTCAGCATTTAGCTCTCCATCATATATAGGAAAATCAAATTTAACATCTAGCTTAATCAAAGATGCTTTCTTATTATGCACAGGGCTATTAGGAGGTGTGAGAAAGCTTTCCTCTTTCCCCTTTCCCTTGGAGTGGTCATGGCAGTGAGACTCATCTTCTTCATTATCTTGTTTAGAACCTGATGAATCTTCAACCTTTTGCTTTCTAAAGCCTATGTACATTTCTTATACCATAGACTTTATAGCTAGGAAACTCTCTATGAATTGAGGGTCTAGCCCAACAGAACCTTCTTCTGACATTGTCTTCCGAGAATAGACTATCCCAATTTCATGATTAGTTTCCACCAACTCTTCTTCTCCTAATTTGAGCTTTGATCATGTGAGCATTCACAGCTAAACCAACACAAGCTTGTCTAACCTTACAGCCTCTTGCTTTGATACCACTTGATCTGATATTCACCCTACGAGTGACATCAATTAAAGATTTATTAAACTAAGGTATTACAGACTCATGTGCTGGTGTGTGTGTTCTGTGTTATTGAAGCAACGGATCGATCAGATTGCCAATACACAGACAATAAAATGGAAAGAAAACAGAGAAATACAGTAAGAAAACATAAAGACATAAGAAATTTTAACAAGGATTTCACCCTATTCTCCAGGGCTACATCTTCGGTCCAACTTTCAGTGGTGACCTTGTTTTATTGTGCCTTTAAGCAGAGAAATTACAATACAGGGACTCAACGTGAGTTCTCCTGAAGCAGTTTTTGCTTGGCAGGGTGATTCTTGGATTCCCCAAGCCACTTGAGTACACAGACTTCTTCTTCCTACCAGCTCTGTGACCTTTTGGTCTATAGGGGAAAGAGCCAAATGTGATGCTCAGTTCGGACAGATTCTTCTATGGGAAGGCTTGGATCTTCAAGCTCTCTGGTGCTCGATGCTGCCTTTGGTCAACTCGGCCCTTTGTCCTCTTCTGCTTTGCTTTACTGTTATCTGTGTTCAGTCCTCCTCTCAAGGTTCACTGCTCCACTTCTTCGTTTCTTAACTCTTGCTGTCTTACTTCGCTGATTCGACTATCTCTGTTCATAGCTTTAGCCATTCGAACTATATGCATGTTCAGTTCCTCTTCTACCTCTGTCGATTCACCTTCTCCAGCTGTGCTTGGAGTTCTTGGTTCGACGTCATCATGAACGCTAAGGGATTGGCCACTTGTCCTCCTCTAAACGGCGCTAGCATACTTCGTTGATTCATTTCTTCAGCTATGTCGTGGATGGATCTTTCCTCCACCGTGGCGGTCAAAACAGATTCCAAATCCCTTCTAAAACACGGCGTATTCCCTTGTCGATTCTGCTTCCTCCGTCGGGTGCGATCTCAGCCATCTAATCTGGGCCCTCCAAATCCGACGCCATACACACGTTTTGTGCGGTTTACTTTCTCGACCGATAGCACGCGATCAACGGCAGTTTTCTCTCACCTCCGCCTGCCACACGTCGATTGATGTATGGAATCACTCCACTCTCATCCAAAACCTCTTACTGTTTAAGGGCGCCCCGATCAAAACCGCTGGTTTTCCAGAGCGCGGGTCCCGCCTTGTACGTTTAGCGCTTTTTCCTTTTCCACCCGCGGTCCTCCGGTTCCCAATGCGACCGAGTGCTTGGGCTTCCTCCATTTCGGCCCTGTTCACCCAGCGATGTGCGATTAGCGCTAATCATGCATCAAATTCCACCTCATTTTCCCATTTCGGGGCTCCCAGGGGCTACTTTGGCCTCCCGTGCGGTCTCCATGGGCCTCAGTCAACGCGCTTTGACCGAGGTCCTCGTCGTTCCACGTTGGCTGCCATTGCCACTGGTTTAGGGTGTTTTTGATCACTGTTTTGGATTCTTTAGAGATTTCTTCCGACCTGATACAGTCATGGTTCTTTCTTTGATAGTCTTTTATGGATCTGATTCAGATCACCCTTGCTTCATTATCCACCAGCCAAACCATTACTTTCAACATCATTTTTAATCACTTTTCATGCAATTCCATGACCACACCTCTAAAAAGAATCATCCAAGGTACTGTTGGGACGGGCAAGTCTTACCTAATTGGTTACATCAAGCATATATTTCTTACCAACTCTACTAGTAGAAAAATCCCTCTACTCTTGCTTTCTCCAATAGATGTTGTAGCCTTCAACATAAATGTACTAAGAATACACTCTGGCCTTCGAATTCCTATCTCCTCCATGTACCCTTTAGAAGGCTAGTCCCTCTTAAATATTCGAGAACAACTTTGACATGTCGAATACATTATCATTGATGAAATGTGCTTCATTGGCCCTAAAATGATTGAACAAATTGATGAACGCTTGTGAGAATCTTTTCTCCCCAATCGAGACACCCCATTTGGTGGTCGATATATAATCCTTGTAGGTGACCTCAGACAATTACCACTGGTAAAGGATACACCAATCTATGTGGGATCATCTCGCATAAATGCACTTTGGCAGAGCTTCAATACAGTTGTTACACTCACAACTCTCTTTCACCAACAAGGCAACAAACCAGAGCAGATCAACTTTTGTCAGCTCCTCTCCAACCTTCGAAATGTAATCCCTACAATGGATGATTGGAAACTTCTCATGACACATACAAAATCCCTTCTTCAACATGACAAGCAACTAGGATTTCAAAATTTAATGCACCTTTATGCAAAAAATCAATATGTTTCACTACACAATAAAAAATGCTTAAAGATTTGGACATGTTAATTGCACGTTGCTATGTCGAGCAAAAGAAACATCAACCTGACATTACTCAAGAGGATGAACAACTTGATGCAAAAATGCTAATATGCATTGGAAAACAAGTCATACTAACAACCAACTTATGGGTGGAAGCAGGACTTGTGAATGGAGCACTTGCGAAAGGTGTTGTTATTTTCTATGCAACTGTTTCTAACACCCCCCCAGTTGCCATCATTTGTTGTTGTTGACTTCATTAACTACAAAGGTCCACCATGGGATGCTTCAAATCTAAAGTATGTGCCAATCCCCCCCGTAACAAGAGGCTCTTGTACAAAATCGCCCATTCGCATGGCATGGGGCTTGACAATTCATAAATCATAAGGCACGACTTTACAAAAGGCAACAATCGACATTGGCAACACATATCACCAAGGGAAAACTTTCACAACCATATCTAGAGTTAGATCATTGTGTGATATTTGTATTTCTCCCACTTTTGCCTTCTCTCGGTACTCATGCATACTAGAAAATACTTACGTGAAACGAATATGACACGAGAAAGCATACCTTGCATCTAAATCTATCCAACAAACTCTATGGAGACTTTCTCTTATTGGTAAATCAACTTCCTTAGCATTGCACTTCAAAATATTTCATGTACTCTATCATTCAAATACATTTAAATGTGTACACTTATTGATCTACTATTTCTTCTATGTATCTTTCATATTAGTTATCTACTACTACTTTACTTCCATGTTTTCCATTTTAGTTAATGAACTTCTAAATATTTTCTAACACATTTTCCTTTGTCTTGACAAAAAAAAACAAAACAGATGGATATGCAGTATCTCTCCATACTCTATAGATTTTTCCACGAAATGCATCAAGATACTTCACTTTTGAATATACAATCAAAATTCCTACACTCTCGTACTATACCTCTATATCACATGCGTCCAACTCTCCAACTGCTTGCATGACTTAAAAATTTCATTTGTTTCCTCATCCATACACATGAAAGAGATGGAATTAGACAAATTCGAGCAGGTGGGAAAATACACAATCCTGACCATTTAAAAAAAATATTTTCCACATGATTTTTGTATACGCCATTCATCAATATGTATTTATGGTTGACTTGTACCTCATGTCCTTCATCCAGATACTCTACATTCCATTATCCTCTACTTTCTTTTTATAACTTCCTGTATATAGTTTGTTGTTTCAATAGTTTTTTCACTCCCAAACAATATCTACTCTAATGTTGTACATGTCCTATATCAAAATAAATTTCGAGGATATTCTATATTCAAATAATGTATAATATTGATGGTTTTTATTTCACAAAATATGAATATAGTTGAAAATTGCATCTTCAATATTATACTTAAACATATTACAACAAAATTATTCAAACTTTGATTTGTTTTAGGTGTTTCATTTTGACCTATATATGCATCTACTGCTCATATGTTGGCTAATATATTATTCAAATGGTAATACTATAGAAGCTTAACCATCTTCACAATGTTTTTAAGTTAAGTGATCTTCAAAGATTGCACTTATTTTTTAATTCCAGAGTTATTGGTACTTTTCCTGCAAACATGAAATGGATACATGAAATTGATTCTGGGTAAGAGAGATTGATCAATTATTTATTTACTTTACAAATGAGATAGATAAGTCATTAATGCAACGGAATTATACCAACTTTTTTTCTTTTCATTTTCATTCTCTAATATGTTAAGTCCAATGTTTTAAAATCGATGGCATATCATGTGTAGTTCATATCATAACATTTTCCTTCATGGATCTCATAATTCCATTGTTGTACCAAGTAATCGTTTTACATTTCTTGGCATGCACATTGACATATTAATTGACTCTACTATATAATTTATATAGGATTTGAGTTTGGTTGTTGGGAATTCAACCATTCTATTTAGATCAAATATCAAATGTAAATGTCCAATTTAATTATAAAAAATATAACATGTATATATTTTTTTAATCTATCTCAAATAATAATTATGATGATAAATATTAAAATATTGTTTCAAAATATACCAAACTACAATTTTATCAAATTTAACTATCATATATGCTTACCTTTGCATCATTTTGAGGCAATTGCTAATATTAACAGTGTATTAAGTTGCCATTATAATACCAAAAATATATCCAACAATTCACAAATTAAATTTATCAACAACTTATAATTTAATATCCAACCACCCATAAACTAAATATATAAATAATTTATAACTCATCCAATTAAATTTTATAGAATACTAATGTCAATAAAACTCATAAAACGTTTGTGTCAATGGCATAGAGTTGAGGCAGTCGCCAGTCAGTCACAACAAAATTGAAGGTACAGAAAGTCCTCTCCAACCTACTAACGAGGAAGTGAATGGTACTACTAGAAGTATTTAATATTATGTCGGAGGCACCAGCTTAATGCCGGGTAAATACTTTTTTATATTAAAATTTTTATTATATTAATATAAAATTTAAGATGAGTTTTGTGTTAGTAATAAAATAAGTTTCAATTCAGTAATTTTTATTATAGTGGTATATGTTTTATTTTATTTCAAAAAAATCAAACATATTTAATCATGTTCATTTTTCATGTTATTAATGTGATTTAGTGTATTTATGTATTTTTACTATTTATTTTACAAATCACGCTAAACTATTTTTAGAAAGTTTTCAAATAGCTGGGTAAAACTCATTAACTATAATGTATTTTGAAGAGAACAATCAATCTTAAAGTTGTATTTAAGGAGGACTTTATAAATAATAATACAAGTTAAAAGTCACATTTAAATAAGAATTTGGAAAGATTATAATGTTTCAAACAATAATAATATGAAAGCATGGATTTTGAAAAAAGAAGAAGAGTAGAGTTTTTCAGCAGACCGGGTAAAACCTAAAAGGCAAAAACTCATTTGTTCCTTGGTAACCACACATTTGTGCCTTGGTAAATCGATTTGTTTCATTGACCCATTTAATAAAAGCTAAGATTTATCACCATTTGCCAACACTAAAGAAACTACATAAAACTCTCAAAATCAAACTAAAAACAAATATTTCACCTACATTAACAAGAAATGTCAGTCAGTATTTTATATAGAATACCAATGGCTCATGGTTGTGGACATTAATGTGAGTCTCAATCTTTAAGCTTTAGGCTTCAATGTTAATGCTTTATGCTTAGGTGTGTTCAATGTAGAATCACATGGCCTGTAGCTAAATTCAAAGTCTATTAGTTTTTTCTAACAAGTTCAAAGATTCACTATGGATAAGTCTATAGGTATCTTGAAGTCTCATTTTAGATTCTTGGTATTGTAAGTGTTGCATTACGTGATACTCTTGTAAGTGTTGCATAATAAGATACTCATTTTGAAATCTCAGTTAACATAATCACAATTTTTTTTATTTTTTTTAATTTTATTACTTATTTTAAAATCTCAATTAACATAATCACTAATTTTTTTATTTATTTTTATTTTATTTTATATATATATAACTGGTTAAATTGATGATTTGAAAAACTAAACCATTATAATAAGCAAAAAAATAATAATAATAAAATATATAGACCGTTCTTATTAAAAGAACAATAAGGCGGAGTTCTATATTATTAATGGAATGGAAATTGGGAAAAAAAAAATGAAGAAGAGTTTTAGGCTACGCCCTCATCCTAGATAGAGAGACAAGTTTTCACTTGTAAGTACTTTGATGTTCCAAACTTTCATTTTCCATTTTTAATATATTTTATACCAAGAGAAAGATAGAATGCTTTCCTGTAGAATTTTTCATCAATAAATAGATAATAACAGTTCACTAAATTGATAGGCCTTTGCTTAATAAATTGAGTACCTGTGAGCAGGGAGGTTTGGATTTTGTGGTCTTTTCTCCTGCAGGAATTTTTAGTTACATACGGATGGCTTCCTCTTCTCTGTAATAGTGCGGTTGTGAGGTTCCATACGTGATTTAGTTGCACTTTAGTCTCTAACTAAGTCATTAATTGTTTTAAGTTTTTTTTTTTTATTATTATTTTTTTAAAGGGTTTTTTTTTTTTTTTTTCAAAAGGTGGAAAAACCTATCAAACTCAGTTTTGTCAAACCAACAGTGAGGACAGCCATTTCTGGCTGCTATCCTCGAATGTTAGTTTAACACATCACTGTTATCAAGGAAAACCACGCCACCTGAAATAACCCGCTGGTGGTCCGTAAGGGAGCAGGGTTTCACTCCTGCTAGATGCCTCTGGGTCTTGGGCCGTTAACCTGTTTCCTTACGTCCGAGGAAGACGAGCTCTTAGCCAAGCAGAAGCAGTTTTAGGGCATACTCCAGGCCCAAATTCAACTCTTACAAAACTCTTATTTTTTTAAAGGTTGATTGTAAGAGTTGAATTTTAATTATAAATTTCAAAAATATTTTAGAATGTAATAGATATAAACGCAGCTAAAATAGTTTTAATTTTTTTAATATTAAAATATTTAAGTGTGGGGGATTTACGCAGTGCATTATATTAGATATCATTTTTGGGATTCAACTGCGTTAAGTAAGTCATTCAAAGTATGACCATTTTCATGAGAGGTAGTCGTAAAGTGACTAATTTCTCATGATTTTTGAATAGTTCACTTAGCACTCATTGCATCGGGTGATGCTCACAGGGGTGAAGAAGTGGGATTGAAACTAGTGAAATGTGGAGAACGAATCACATAGCATCAATCATCACTTCCGGGGCTTGCACCCGGTAACCAGGACTTCCCAGGAGGTCACCCATCCCAGAACTCCTCTGGCTCAAGCGCGCTTAACTGTGGAGTTTTTCCCCACAATTAAAATATTTATAAAATTTATAACAAAAATAAAAATAATCTATTACAAATAGAGTTGTTTTTAGTGTTATTTTTTGGAAGTTTTTATCGTGGGTTTTCCGGTGTAATTTCTCTAAAATCTCGCAAGAATTTATTGAAATCACACGCTTGATGGATAATCTTGTGCAATCGAAGTGCCTTCGGGATTTTCTAGAGTATTGAATCCATATATATAATCAAAAAACTAATTTAAATAACACAAATCAAAATTTCACCTCAAATTTTTCCACCAAAAAATCTGACTAAAAATAATTTCATTACAAATAAATAAACCAACACTTATTTAATTTAATCAAGTCACGGTTTCCTTGCCTCTTCTTTGGACTTTTGATGTGGTGAAACACTGACCAATAATCAGATGGTAAGGGCCAAAAAGCAAAAACACTCACTTTTTTTATATTTTATCCTTTTAATAAAAATAAAATAATATGCAATTAAGAGGGTGTTTAATATTTATGGTAAATAAAAAAAATTATATATAACATGGTCTGCAGTGTTCTGCATCCACTGCAATGCTGTGCAAAGCGGTAACGAGGTAACATTGTGGCATTGAGTTTGACAGGTTTTTGCAGTTAATTGTGGGATGCTTTGAATTTATATTAATGGTAGGCTTCAGAAATATTTTATAGAATCTGATGGTCAGGAAAGGACTCAAATTCTTAGATATTCTCAAAATCTACCATCAATACCTTTAATGTAATACCACATCAAATAGATGAATCGATACAGGGAGTTCCCATCAGTTAATTGGTGTCAGATGATTGAAGACCGTATGTTTGCATGATCTCACTCCATATTTCGTCCATGGAGTAATAATACATCAATCTTTATAATGATTAGCTTGAAAGAAAATTTTAATATATTTTAATTGTTTTGAATTTTATAATAGTTGAAATAATTTCAAATTTTAAGATAAGTGTAAATATGATTGGTTGATTATAATTTGGTTAAGAGTTGGTTTTTTGGCCATAAAGAAACAGGTTAATGGTTCAAGATTTGAGGAATTTAGTAAGAGTGAAAGCTTATTTTTTTTATGGACCACTAGCTGGTTATTCCAAGTGCCTTGATTTTCTTTGAATAAAGGTGATGAGTCAATCTTACAAATAATAGCTAAAGATGATCATCCTCATTGCTAGGTTTGATAACTAAATTATGATAGATTTTCCATCTGTAAAAAACATAATTGATTAAACTTTAAGATAAATGTAAATATAATTCGTTGATCAATCAAAAATGTATAGATCCTAATGTAGCCCTAAATGTATAGATCCTAATGTAGCCTGGTCTTGGGTAAGAATTAATAACACAATGCCAGGAATGTCTTTTTGAAAAAACTACATGACATATACGAGATATCTCTTTGAAGAACTGCACGTATGCAATTTTAAATGGATCAGTGTAAACATTTCATGATATTTTTTTTTTGGTGGTCACTAATTTAAATGGATCATTGAAAACCTTTCATAATTTTTTTCGTCAGTGACCATAGTGAGCTAATTATTATTTTATTATTATTTTATAAATTTAATTATATTTGTGAATTTTATATAATGAAATATTTAAATTATAAATAATCAAAATTTATAATTTCAAATAAAATTTATTAAAAAATAAAAAATAATAAAAATTATATGTGTAAATTGAGTTATAATGTACATTAATAGATTTTATAAGTTGTGTATTTATAAGCAAAATGTCTATTTAAATATGACAATTTCCTAGAGTCTTATCAAAACAAATTAACAGTTTATAGAAAAAGATATGAATTTTTATCATTTTGAAAAAAGTAATACTATATATTTTTAGTTATTTAATTTAAATTATTATAATAATGGTGGTGGTTGAAATTCATTGAAATTAAATTTGATTTAAATTGTAATATTGATTTTTTAAAATGTTTAAACAAACGGAGTTAAAATGTTAAAAAAATAATATTATGGAGGATTCATATCATGTTTTTGATATTTTTAAAATGAAAAGGGAACTTGAGAAGTCTAATGGTCTTTTCAAATTTAATACACAATGGCTAAGGGATGAAGGGTTTATTAATCTAGTCAATTTGGGAGGGGCCAGGTATGATTCTCTTTCACAAGAATTAAATGGAATTCATATGGGAATGAATTTCAAAATGGTTAAATGTTATTAAAAAGTGGGATTTTCATAAAAGAAATAAAGATGAGAAAAATCTAGTATAGATTGAGAAGGATATAGGAAATATCTATTATCAAAATTTCACATCAAGTTTTAATGAAAATGATAGGCAAAGGTCGAGGTATTTAGAAGATCCCAACATGAAACTAATGGAAGAAAAAGGAGGCATGATGGAGATTGAAAAGCAAGGCCCTTTAGTTAGCCAATGAGGATGGTAATTCTAGATTGTTTTATAATTATTTTAGCCATATAAATGACATCATGGAAGAAATGCAAAAGTAGCAAGGAATAAAGATAAGTTTTTTAAGGAGTTAAATCACGTGGAGTTATCATATTTTAAGAGTCTCCATAAGGATTTTGCAAGAATCAAGAAGTTGAAGTTGTAAAAATAATTTCATTTTTCCCTAATTTTGTAAGGAAAGGAGAAAAGTACATTATTGATAAAGTGTCTAAGGAAGATTTAGAAGTGGTATTGGCTTCCTTTGAGAGAAATAAGATCCCTATGATTGATGGTGTCTAGAAGAGTCCTTGGGTTATATGATATGTTGGAGGAGTTTCTAAGGGTTGTGTTAATTTTTCATGGGCCCTAGATCTAGTCTCTGACTGATCTAGTACATAAACACACTAAGAACCCTTAACTAGCAATTTAGTACAATGGAATCAAAAAACAGAGAAATCAATAATACTACATAATAAAGTTGACCCAAATTGGTCACCTTATTGATCCATCAACAAGAAACCACTAGGGCTCTTCTACCAAGGATCATGACCTTGAGCTCTCTGATACAAAAACAATATACAATTTGTCCTTTAACTAAAAGTATGTTGCTTGAGATATCATCCTTTAGATCTTCAATCTGCATACTAAAAAAAGAGCATACTTGAGCTTGTCCTTCAGTGCATGATCCTTGGATTGTTTGTAGTCCTTTGCAACCAGTCCACGTTAACTGGTATAGTCTTTAGGTCTACTAGATCATCTTATGCGGTCCTCATTTATGACCCTCTTCTCGTAGATCTAATCCTTTGTGACCATATCTCCTCGGCCCTCTTCTATAGATGCTTAGCTCCTCGAATTTGACACTTCTAGGCTTGTGGCCTAGCCACAGAGCTGATGCATCCCTCCTAGACACATCAGATGACCTCTTTAAGGCAGTATCTCTCTTGATCTACCTCTCAGCTTGTAGATCTGGCTTTTTTACCTTCCTACACTCAAATTTGGGCCCTTTCAGCCTCCTATACCGATCATATTCCTTTCGACCCTCCTACACTCATCTTATTCCTTTTGGCCCTCTTGTAAACAACCTGAGGCCTTTCAGTCCTCCTACAACTAGTTGTGGCCTTATCTATCTACAGATCTAAGGCCACACGACCTCCCTCTTGTTGAAAATAACGTACAACCTCTTTCTTGAGGCTTCAAAAATATACAACATATAGAACTATCCTCTAGTCGCGAACTCTAGCACATGTCTAACGAAATCTCAGATATGAGATTCAAATATGGTCATATTTAGGCCTCTAAACTATTGCTCTAGTCTCGGCTTGCCTCAGCTAGTCCTCGACCCTTCTCCTGCTAGCTTGGTTGACTTTGCAAGTGAACTTGACCCTTCATTAAGCCCTCAGATCTAGATCTACTACCATGGAACCTTTGTACCCTGCCCTACTTCAGCTCTCCAAGACTCTTGGCTTCTTGAAGCTCCCTATGGTCAAAACCAAACTCAGTCCAGCCCACAGACTAGGGTTCAGACCATTCCTTTATTGTTGTGGCCCTCTTTGTTAGGTAGACTTTAGTCCTTGTTGAACATATCTACTCAGTATGCTGACTCATGAATTAGCTCTCATGAAATTACCTCACTTGTGATGTGTGAGTAGGCCTCGCAATTGGCCTCTATTTATGTTTCACTTTTGTGTGAGTGACTTGGGGGTTTTTCTTGTCCATTAAGAAACCCTCCTTTAACAACTCAAACACAAATTAGAACAAACAATTAATTAACTTGGGTCCAAACCCACAACTTTAGGTCAAAACCCCAACCACTTGTGTAACTTGCCTAACCAACATCCTTTTGGTGGGTTTTCTACACTTGGAAATACCTTCTGAACTACCCAAATTTCAACAGGTTGTAATATACTTGATTCATCATACATGCATTCTGATGTAGCATTTTAAACAATTTCAAAAGCAATTAAAATTTATAGTATTGTCAAAAATGTAAGTCATCCAATTCGATTCATCTCACATAAGTAAATTAAAACACATTTAAATTGAAACAACCATAAAATAACTACCAACCATTCATAATAAATCATTTTAAATTTTGTTATAACCCACAAAAAAAAAAAAAAACAAATTCAAATGGAAAAGTACTTGGAAAATATAATTCCTACTTGTCTTAAGTGTGATGCTTTCTAAATAAAGGAGTTTTTCCATGTTATTTAGGAATTGTTTAGATCTAGATGCTTTCTGGATTGTTTTGTTGTTGAGATATTCTCTCAATCAAGTGATTGTTTGTCCAAGATAGCCTTTTTTTTTAGAAGGAAAAAAATGTTGGTTTGTATTAAATATGTCAGTACAATTGTCACCAATTTTCCTTATACATCATGTATTCCAAAAACTCTAGGGGTTTGTAGAAATAGACATATTTTCCAGATATTACATATTTTTCACAACATTAATTCTAGAATGTACATATCAAAACAGAGAATAAAAACATAGATAAGTAGTGCCAACAAAGGATATGTCCCATATAAACCAAATACCAAAAAAGATGTAACAGTTCCACAACATATACACAAAAAATACTAGTCCATAGAAAAAAAAAAGATTCAATTTCGGCTCCATGGGAGAACGATGGTGTCCTCGGCAATGATGGTGTTGGGTTCCAGAAGATGAAAATATATCATACCAACGACAGTAGTGAGTCCCTTCTTTGACATAATATCCGCCATGGTGTTTCTTTCTTTGTGGATGTGTTGAAAAGAAATGTTCTGAAATGTTTATTTAAGATATTCAATATGATTGAGTCGACCCATCAGATGAGGATGGGAAATGGAGGAAGATCCATTCATACCATTGATAAGAGCTTTTGAATCACCAAAAATATCTATGATCTAAACGTCTAATCATTTTGCAAACCACAATAGTCCCCATAAAGCTATGATTTCAGCATACATGTTGGTAGCATTTCCATCGGACCGGTATAAAATGTATTGTTGTTCATTGTTCATACGCAACCACACATCACAGTGGCATGCTCCAACATGTGAAGCTCCGTCAAAGTATCTTGCAGGGAAAGTAATATGTGTAGGGATGTTTCTGTAACTCAAGTCCTTTACCTGTGTTTGTTTTTCCTCTTGTAACTCCATCCAATTGATAATATTTGTAACAATTATGTCAATGTTGAGAGTCATGCCATCAAATATAACGGAATTTCTAGCCTTCCATAGTTCCCAAAGACAAAAAATGGAATAGCTTGTTGCCTTATACATATCCTACTCCACTAAACCAAACATAGTTCCATTGAGGTGTCGTTCAGTAGAGGAAAATAAAAGAGATTTGAGATATGATCTCATACCTGGACTTCTATTGGGCATTCAAATAGAAAATGTTGGTTTGTTTTTGTAGAAGTCATGCAGAGGGCGCATTGACCAAGTACATTCATACCTCTCTTCTTCAGATTTTCCCAAGTCAATGATTTTTCTTTCCAAACCAACCATGTATATACGACAATCTTGCTAGGTACCTGTAACTTCCAGAACTTCCTAAACCAACATTTTTGTTGTAGATTTAATGAGTTGCATCAGATGTATTGATATGTCTCTACCATCGTTATCGAACCCTGGTGAAGCAGGCCATCCCACTCAATGTGATCTCCACCTTATGATTTTAATATGCCCGATTTATTTAGTGTAGTGGTATATCGTTCCCAGACTTCTGCTGGAGGGCCGGTTAAACCAATATCAATTGCTTTTTTCCGGATGGGAAATCTATCAGTCCACATACTTATGGCCTGTGCCAAATAAAAATTTCCTTGGGTATTTAATTTGAATATGATGTCTTCAGTTATGTCCATATCCGTGTCAACACCAATAATCCTATCTCTTCCAATTATGATGTTATTTCCTGAGCCAAATGACCAACATATGCGCTTCAAGAACTAGTATTTGATTTTGTTAAAATTGACCCATATGAGTGAGCCCGTGTTTTTTCCAATGAGGCCATCTCTTACCCAATCTTTCGCCTTCAAGTATCCCAGTTATTTTTTCCAAATGATATCGCTCCATAGACTCTCATTGAAGAGCGCACACCATAAAGACTTAATTAGAAGTGCCCACCCAAAAATTTTAATGTTCAAGATCCCCCAACCTCCATATTTCTTTGGAATCCTGATCCTTTCCCACCTAGTCAGGTGATATTTGTGATGTTCTTCAGAGCCTTCCCATATGAAATTTCCCACGATGCCACGAATTTTTGTGATGATAGAAAAAAGGAGACAGAATATATGTGCCCAGTAAACTGTGAGTTGTTGCAATACCGACTGTGACACTGTGACTTTTCCCCCCAAAGAGTGACAGTAGTGCACCCATCCAAAGATTTTTTTCGCGGAAATTTTCCATTATCCACAACCAATCATTATTTTTGTAATTATTTGGTTTAATTTTGAAACCCATGTATATCAATCCATCACATATAGGTTGTGCAGTCACACCAAATATATTGGCAATGTATATGATCTCCTCACGATTCCCACCTACATATAAGAGAATAGACTTTCCTTTATTTATCATAAGGCCTGAAGCCACACCAAATCTGCAAAAAATGTGGTGAAGTGCAGTCCATTGTGATCTAGATAACATCCCAAATGTCAGAATATCGTCTATGAAGAAGTTGTGTGAAACCTCAATACCTCTACCCAAAATTAAACCTCTAAAAAGGTTCTGAGTTATGGCAACTTTGATCTTGTGGCTAAGACCATCCATGACAAGTATAAATAGGAGGGGCGATAATGAACATCCCTAGTGTAAACCCCTCCCAGCTCCAAAAACTTTTGAGGGATATCCATTTATGGTAACCTCATATTGTATGGTGGTCACATAAGCCATGATCCATTCTATGTTGTACATTTCCATTCCAGTCCTTGAAAGAATGATGCGTAGAAAGGCCCAGTCTACGCAGTTATATGCTTTTTGCAAGTCCATTTTCATTACAATTGCTTCTAGTCTCTTTGTGTGGATAGAGTGGAGGCATTCCTGTGTCATCACAACAACATCATGTATCAAGCTTTTATGGAGAAAACCATATTGTTCCATGGATATGTGTGTAGAGAGGTTCGACTTAAGTCGTTCCTCAATGATATTTGAAATCAGCTTATATGTGATATTACACAAAGAGATGGGCCTATAACCCTTAAAGTGTCCAGCTCAGATTTATTTGGAATGAGGGCAATGAAAGTGGAGTTTATGGCTCTAGGGATGTAGCCTTGAATCCTAGAGTCTTCAGTCATATGTAGTAATTCCATACCCACCAGCTCAAAAAAATGTAGAAAGAATTCTACAGTCCAGCCATCGGGCCCGAGACACTTATCTTTAGCAAAGGATTTTGAGGACCCTGTGAGTCTCGTCTAAATTGATGGGCCTGTATAAGAATTGATTTTTTGTCGGATCCAACATGGAAGGGTAGGAATATGAACCCCAAAGTTGGTCCTCAATCTGAGATCCCTCTTGTGCCCGATAGAAAGATTCAAAAATTAAGACAACTTCCCTCTGGATGTCTGAAGTATTATGCACCAAGTTTCCATTTGTGCCACGAATGTGCCAGATGGTGTTGATTTTCCTCTAATGATTAGCATATTTATGGAAAATTATAGTATTTTTGTCCCCTTCTTTAAGCCATAGTGCCCTACTCGTCAAATGCCAAGTGACTTCTTGAGTATGTAAAATCTTCCTTTTCTTATCCTCCAATTCCTTCATTTTATTTATGAGAGAGGGTGAAGGGTTCCCATTGTCCATAATCATACCAATTCTCACAGTTTCTGCAATGATATTATGTAAATCCTGGCACATAGATTTTTACTTGGATCACTCCCACATTTGGACCTTCGATTTCAGGTCCCTGAGTTTTTCATGAATTGAAAGCATGGGGGATGTATGAGGTGCCAATTTCATCGAGGACCAGGTGGAGTGTACTAAAGCAATGAAGTCGTCATCCTCAAGCCAGATCCTGTTGAATTGGAAAGGAATTCCCAATTTCACCTCCTCTGATTTCCATTGTAATATGATGGGCATATGATTAGAAACATAAATCTTAAGGACCTTTGTATGGAGGAAACCCAATCTTTCTCAAATATTTTCGTGGACCAAGAAACAATCTAGTCTTTTTCCAATGTGATGTTCTCCAATTTTACCGTTATGCCATGTGGGCAACATAGAGGAGGGCAAAATATCCATCAAGTTGTTTTCACAAAAAAGTTGTTGTAGTCTTTCTGCAAGAGGGTCCTTTCTGCATTGTGAGCCCCAACATTCTTCCATAGACAAGGTAGCATTGAAATCTCCAACAATGATAAGTGAACCTATCTTTAATAAATCACAAGCATCCGACAGGTCCCAGAAAGTAGCTTGGTCCCAATAAGAATCATATAACGAGTCATATAACAACACTTCATGTATATATGTAACATTATTTGATCAATAAAAGTGTGTGCTTATGTAATTTTATTTACATATAACAACACTTCATGTATATATGTAAAATTATTTGATCAATAAAAGTGTGTGCTTATGTAATTTTCTTTACTATTATTTTGGCGAGCATAATTTAGTATATTTTAATTTGAGTTTCTTTTATCCATAAAATAAATCTATGGTGTGGACGAATCGAACTGTAAGCACCCATGAGGACAACCATGATTGGTTGTAAGGGCTATGTTTTGTGGTAAACCTAACGTGAATAGCCGGCCTTGAGGCCTACAAGTTGGATCGATCTCCGCTTTCATGCGGGGTTCTTGATCTGTGCGATTCGTTGATCACGTGGAATTTGAATGAGTGAAACCATGATTCTAGGGATAAGTTAGCCATATTTCGATAGTATAATCGTGTATAATGGGATACTTGTAGGAGCCAATGGTAGAGGCAAAATTCTCTTTTCGTAAGCAGTTGTTGATGATGACAGGCGGTGGTGAACCTTGTTGATGCCTTAGAAAACTACTTGTCAGCTACTATTGTTGATGATCCAACACAGGGGCTCTTCAACATTGATGCAAGGCAACAATAAATTCGTCATCTCCTATCCTATGTTGGAAGTTTGGAAGGCAATTCAAAATTTATATTTGGCAAACAAATCTGAGTTCGAGAGCTTGTAAGCAAATGTGGGGACATGTGTTGGTAGGCAATGTTCATGGCTACTTCATTAAGATTGTAGCCTACAATGTATCTCAGCAAGCGAATTCGCCCTTAGTATCCATTCACCGAACATACAACCATTTATGTTTACCATTGTTGATGATAGCCCTACTAAAAATGATGATAGGCTTAGCATCCACAACCTCCACATGCTTACTATTTGGAGGGCCGACATTGAATGCCAAACTATCCTCTCATGCCATGTTGTTTTAAATTACATTTCTAAATATGTAGAAAAATCAAAGTCAAATTCTGAAAGTTACCACCAAATGATTTCATGCCTTGTGCAAAGTACTTCTCTCAATGCCCCTATTATCACTGTTATTTGTAAGCTCTTAATCGAAACAATTGTTGATAGGGACATCAGTGCACAAGAAACATGCCACCTGCTTCAAAAGCTCCCCTTAACAAAATGTAGTCATTCTTTTGTCTCCCTAAATCTAAAGTGAATTGTCTTCAAACACGTTTCACATAACATCGATGGCCAACTTCCAACAACAGCCTTCATCACTTCCTACATGTAAAGACCTCATTCACTTAACTCATTGTCTCTTATTGAGATTGCATGTCCCTCGTCGTTCTCCTCCCATCGGGAAAAAATGTCATGGAAGCATATCTTCCCTACTATGGTAGTGCACCTCTTGCATTAGTACACCTCCATTCCATCCCATGGTGCAACCTGCTAAGTATACTTTTTTTGGAGTGAAATCCTTTTGTACTTCCATTTTCACAAGCTACTTGATGACATTGGCAGAACCAGTGACGAGATTATTGCACATTGGAAATAAATCAAAAACACATATTGTGCATGGCATGTCCATCGTGCACCTGGAAAGCTCTCTCCTATTTACTCTGATGATGATTATTTTCTTGAAATCAAGCCCCGTGACTCTATGGATACTGAAGAATGTAAATTCATTTCTCAACTCCACCTAGGTAACAACATCATCCTTGATGATCTTGATATGCTTGGTCACTGTAACTTTGATGCAAACCATAATTGGGCCCATTTTCCTATCCCTTCAAATTTGCAAGAGACATCCATTCACTTCATAGAATTCAATCACTCCTCCACATAACTCTATTATCTCCCCCTTCCAAATCCTCACACCCTTGCTTCATTATCCCCCAGCCAAACCATTACTTTCAACATCATTTTTAGTCACTTTTCATGCAATTCCATGACCACACCTCTAAAAAGGATCATCCAAGGTACTGTTGGGACGAGCAAGTCTTACCTAATTGATTACATCAAGCATATATTTCTCACCAACTATACTAGTAGAAAAATCCCTCTACTCTTGCTTTCTCCAATAGATGTTGTAGCCTTCAACATAAATGTACTAAAAATACACTCTGGCCTTCGAATTCCTATCTCCTCCATTTACCCTTTAGAAGGCTAGCCCCTCTTAAATATTCGAGAACAACTTTGAGATGTCGAATACATTATCATTGATGAAATGAGCTTCATTGTCCCTAAAATGATTGATCAAATTGATGAACGCTTGTGAGAATCTTTTCTCCCCAATCGAAACACCTCATTTGGTGGTCGATCTATAATCCTTGTAGGTGACCTCAGAAAATTACCACTGGTAAAGGATACACCAATCTATGTGGGATCATCTCGCAGGAATGCACTTTAGCAGAGCTTCAATACAGTTGTTACACTCTCATGACACATACAAAATCCCTTCTTCAACATGACGAGCAACTAGCATTTCAAAATTCAATGCACCTTTATGCAAAAAATCAATATGTTTCACTACACAATAAAAATGCTTAAAGATTTGAACATGTCAGTTGCATGTTATTATGTCGAGCAAAAAAAAAATCAACCTGACATTACTCAAGAGGATCAATAACTTGATGCAAAAGTTCTAATATGCATTGGACAACAAGTCATCTAACAACCAACTTATGGGTGGAAGCAGGACTTGTGAATGGAGCACTTGGGAAAGGTGTTGTTATTTTATATGCAACTGATTCTAGCCCCCCCGTAGTTGCCATCATTTGTTGTTGTTGACTTCATTAACTACAAAGGTCCACCATGGGACGCTTCAAATCTAAAGTATGTGCCAATCCCCCCCGTAACAAGAGGCTCTCATACAAAATCGCCTGTTCTCATGGCATGGGGCTTGACAATTCATAAATCATAAGGCATGACTTTACAAAAGGCAACAATCAACATTGGCAACATATATCTCCAAGGGAAAACTTTCACAACCATATCTAGAGTTAGATCATTATGTGATATTTGTATTTCTCCTGCTTTTGCCTTCTCTCAATACTCATGCATACTAGAAAATCCTTACGTGAAACGAATATGACATGAGAAAGCATACCTTGCATCTAAGTCTATCCAGCAAACTCTATGAAGACTTTCTCTTACTGGTAAATCGACTTCCTTAGCATTGCACTTCAAAATATTTCATGTACTCTCATTCAAATATATTTAAATATGTACACTTATTGATTTAATATTTCTTCTATGCATCTTTCATATTAGTTAGCTACAACTACTTTGCTTCCATGTTTTCCATTTTAGTTAATGAACTTCTAAATCTTTTCTTACACATTTTCCTGTGTCTTGATAAAAAAAACAAAACAGATGGATATGCAGTATCTCTCCATACTCTATAGATTTTTCCACGAAATACATCAACAAAATACTTCATTTTTGAATATACAATCAAAATTCCTACACTCTCGTACTATACTTCTGTATCACATGCGTCCAACTCTCCAAGTGTTTGCATGACTTAAAAATTTCATCTGTTTCCTCATCCATACACATGAAAGAGATGTAGTTAGACAAATTCGAGCACGTTGGAAAATACACAATTCTAAACATTTTCAAAAAATATTTTACACATGATTTTGTATACGCCATTCATTAATATGTATTTATGGTTGAATTGTACCTCATGTGCTTCATCCAGATACTCTACATTCCATTACCCTCTACTTTCTTTTTATAACTTCCTGTATATAATTTGTTGTTTCAATAGTTTTTCTCTCCCAAACAATGTCTACTCTAATGTTGTACATGTCCTATATCAAAATAAATTTCGAGGATATTGGATATTCAAATAATGTATAATATTGATGGTTTTATTCACAAAATATGAATATAGTTGAAAAATACATCTTCAAAATTATACTTAAACATATTACAACAAAATTATTCAAACTTTGATTCATTTTTAGGTGTTTTTTCAGATTTTGACCTATATATGCATCTACTGCTCATATGTTGGCTAATATATTATTCAAATGGTAATACTATAGAAGTTTAACCATCTTCACAATGTTTTTAAGTTAAGTGATCTTTAGAGATTGTGCCTATTTTCTAATTCCAGAGTTATTGGTACTTTTCCTGCAAACATGAAATGGATACATGAAATGGATTCTAGGTAACAGAGATTGATCAATTCTTTGTTTACTTTACAAATGAGATAGATAAGTCATTAATGCAACGAAATTATACAAACTTTTTTTCTTTTCATTTTCACTCTCTAATATGTTAAGTCCAATGTTTTAAGATCGATGGCATATCATGTGCAGTTCATATCATAACATTTTCCTTTATGTATCTCATAATTCCATTATTGTTCCAAGTAATCATTTTTACGTTTCTTAGCATGCACATTGGCATATTAATTGACTCTAGTATATAATTTATATAGGATTTGTGTTTCGTTGTTGGGTATTCAACCATTCTATTTAGATCAAATATCAAATGTAAATGTCCAATTTAATTATAAAAAATATAACATGTATATGTTTTTTTAATCTATCTTAAATAATAATTCTGATGATAAATATTAAAATATTGTTTCAAAATAAACCAAACTACAACTCTATCCAATTTAACTATCATATATGCTTACCTTTGCACCATTTTAAGGCAATTGCTAGTATTAGCAGTATATTAAATTGCCATTATAATACCAAAAATATATCCAACCATTCACAAATTAAATTTATCAATAACTTGTAATTTAATATCCACCCATCCATAAACTATATAATTTAATATCCAACAACCCATATATACTATAATTTATAACTTATCCAATTAAATTTTATACCAATACTAATGTCAATAAAACTCATAAAATGTTTGTGTCAATGGCATAGAGTTGAGGGGTGCAAGTCAGTCACAACAAAATTGAAGGTACAGAAAATCCTCTCCAATAGCGCATCTCCAACCTACTAACGAGGAAGTGAATGGTACTACTAAAAGTATTTAATATTATGTCGGAGGCACCAGCTTAATGCCGGGTAAAAACCTTTTTATATTAAATTTTTTATTATATTAATATAAAATTTAAGATGAGTTTTGTGTTAGTAATAAAATAAGTTTCAATTCAGTCATTTTTATTATAGTTGTATATGTTTTATTTTACTTCCAAAAAAAATTAAACATATTCAATCATGTTCATTTCTTTGTGATTAATGATGATTTAGTGCAATTATATATTTTTACTATTTATTTAATTTTAAAAGTTTTATAAATCATGCTAAATTATTTTTAGAAAGTTTTCGAATAGCTGGGTAAAACTTATTAACTATAATTTATTTTGAAGAAGAACAATCAATCTTAGAGTTGTATTTAAGGAAGACTTTATAAATAATAATACAAGTTAAAAGCCACATTTTTAAAGAAGAATTTGGGAAGATTATAATGTTTCAAACAATAATAATACGAAAGCATGGATTTTGAAGAAAGAAGAAGAGTAGAGTTTTTCGGCAGATAGGCTAAAACCTAGAAGGCAAAAACTCATTTGTGCCTTGGTAACCACACATTTCTGCCTTGGTAAATTGATTTGTTTTCTAATCAGAGTACTCGATTGACCCATTTTATAAAAACTAAGATCTATCACCATGTGCCAACGCTAAAGAAACTACATAAAACTCTCAAAATCAAACTAAAAACAAATATTTCACCTACATTAACAAGAAATGTTAGTGAGTGTTTTATATAGAATACCAATAGCTCATGGTTGTGGACATTAGTGTGAGTCTCAATCCTTAAACTTTAGGCTTCAATGTTAATGCTTTATGCTTAGGTATGTCCAATGTAGAATCACATGGCCTGTGGCTAAATACAAAGTCTATTAGTTTTCTCTAACAAGTTCAAAGATTCACTATGGATAAGTCTATAGGTATCTTGAAGTCTCATTTTAGATTTTTGGTATTGTAGGTGTTGCATTACATGATACTCTTATAAGTGTTGCATAATATGATACTCATTTTGGAGTCTCAGTTAACATAATCACTAATTTTTTTTAATTTTATTTTTTTTATATATAAAACTAGTTAAATTGATGATTTGAAAAACTAAATAACTATAATAAGCAAAAATAATAATAAAAAATTATATAGACAGTTCTTATTAAAATAACAATAAGGCGGAGTTCTATATTATTAAGGGAATGGAAATTGGATACAAAAATGAAGAAGAGTTTTAGGCTGCGCCCTCATCCTAGACAGAGAGACAAGTTTTCACTTGTAAGTACTTTGATATTCCAAACTTTCATCTTCAGTTTTTCAATTTTTAATATATTTTATACCAAGAGAAAGATAGAATGCTTTCCTATAGACTTTTTCATCAATAAATAGATAATAACAGTTTACTAAATTGATAGGCCTTTGCTTGATAAATTGAGTACCTGCGAGCAGGGAGGTTTGGATTTTGTGGTCTTTTCTCTATGATCATTTTCATCTATCCTACATGAATAAGTTTTAGTTGTGGATAGCTCATCTTGTAAGTTTTAGTTGTGGATAGCTCATCTTGTTACATACGGTTGGCGTCCTTTGCTCTGTAATAGTGCGGTTGTGAGGTTCCATAGGTAATTTTGTTCCACCTTAGTCTTTAACTAAGTCATTAATTGTTTTAAGTTTTTATTATTATTATTATTATTTTTTTTAAACGTTGATTGTAAGAGCTGAATTTCAATTATAAATTTCAAAGACATGCTATTAGCCTTTCTACGCTGGTTTGACCCACTTTATACATATTGCGCTGCCATCTATTGGCGTAGCTATTGTAATCATCCGACTATGTAAATATTATAAATATTGTTTCTGGGGTTAATATAATGCTTCTTCAAAGGGATTTACCCCCTCATTTTATTAAATATTTTAGAATGTAATAGACATAAAAGCAGGTAAAATAGTTTTAACTTTTCTAATATTAAAATATTTATAAAATTTATAACAAAAATAAAAATAACCTACTACAAATGGAGTTGTTTTAGTGTCATTTTTTGGATGTTTTTAAGGTGAGTTTTTCTGGTGTAATTTTTCTAAAATCCGGCTGGAATTTATTGAAATCACAAGCTTGATGGGTAATCCTGTGCAATCAAAATGCCCTAGGGATTTTCTAAGGTATTGAATCCATATATACAATCAAAAAACTAGTTTAAATAATACAAATCAAGATTTCACCTCAAATTTTCCGGCACCAAAAAATCCAAAAAATCTCACTAAAAACAACTCCATTACAAATAAATAAACCAACATTCAATTAATTTAATCAAGCCACGGTTTCCTTGGCTCTTCTTTTGGCTTTTGATGTGGTGAAACAGTGACAAACAATCACATGGTAGGGCAAAAAAGCAAAAACACTATTGTTTTTCTATCTTATCCTTTAAATACAAATAAAATAATATTCAATAAAGAGGGTGTTTAATATTTATGGTAAATAAAAAGAAAAATTATATATAACATGGTCTGCAGTGTTCTGCATCCACTACAATGCTGTGCAATGCGGTAACGAGGTAACATTGTGGCATTGAATTTGACAGGTTTTTGCAGTTAATTGTGGATGCTTTGAATTTGTATGTATAGTAGGTTTCAGAAATATTTTATAGAATCCGATGGTCAGGAAAGGACTCAAATTCTTAGATATTCTCAAAATCTACCATCAATACCCTTAAATGTAATGCCACATCAAATCGATGAATCGATATCCCATCAGTTAATGGATGTCAGATGATTGAAGACCGTATGTTTGCATGATCTCACTTTATATTTCGTCCATGGAGTAATAATACGTCAATCTTTATAATGATTACTGGAAAGAAAATTTTAATATTTTTTAATTGTTTTGAATTTTATAATAGTTGAAATAATTTCAAATTATCTTAAAATATGATTGGTTGATTATGATTAGTTGATTATAATTTGGTTAAGAGTTGGTTTTTTTGGACGTAAAGAAATAGGTTAACGGCTCAAGACTTAGAGGCATCTGACAAGAGTGAAAGTTTTCCTTCTTAATAGCTAACTAGCGGTACTAGCGGGTTTTCTTTGAATAAGGATAATGAGTCAGCGTTGCAGATAATAGTTAGAAATTATTGTCCTTACTGCTGGTTTGACAACTAAATTATGATAAATTTTCCACCTATAAAAAAATAATTAATTAAGTAACACTTAAATTTTAAAATAAATATAAATATAATTCGTTGATTAACACACATTTGGTAAATCAAAGATATATAGATCCCTGATGTAACCTGTGCCAAGAATGTCTTTTTGAAAAAACTACATGACATATACGAGATATCTCTTTGAAGAACTGCACGGATGCAATTTTAAATGGATCAGTGTAAACATTTCATGCTATTTATTTTTTTTTGGTACTAATTTAAATGGATCATTGCATGCATTTCATAATTTTATTTTTTTTTGGTACTAATTTAAATGGATCATTGCATGCATTTCATAATTTTTTTTGGTAGTGACACTAGTGAGCTAATTATTATTTTATAATTTTAATTATATTTGTAAATGTATATATAAATTTAATATATTAAAATATTTTAGAAATATTTAAATTATAAATATTTATAATTTATAATTTTAAATAAAATTTAATAAATTTCAAATAAAATTTATTAAAAAATAAAAAATTATAAAAATTATAAAAGATCTAAATTGAGTTATGATGTATATTAATGGATTTTATAAATTGCATCTTTATAAGAAAAATGTCTATTTGAATGTGACATGATTTTTAATTTATTCAGGTTATATCAAAATAAATTAACATTTCATAAGGAAAGATATGAATCTTCATCGCTTTTACATGTATGTATTTTGAAGAAAGCAATACTATATTTAATTTAAATTATTATAATAATGGTGGTGGTAGAAATTCATTGAAATTAAATTTGATTTTTTGTAATATTGATTTTTTTAAATGTTTAAAAAAATGAGTTAAAATATTAAAAAATAACATTATAAAAGATTCATATCAAGTTTTTGATTTTTTAAAATGAAAAGGGAACTTGAGAAGTCTAATGGTCTTTTCAAATTTAATACACAATGGCTAAGGGATGAAGGGTCTATTAATCTAGTCAATTTGGGAGGGGCCAGATATGATTCTTGTGAAATTCTTTTTCACAAGAATTAGACGGAATTCATATGGGAATGAATTTCAAAATGGTTAAATGTTATTAAAAAGTGGGATTTTCATAAAATAAATAAAGATGAGAAAAATCTAGTACAAATTGAGAAGGATATTTCCTCAAAATTTCACATCAAGTTTTAATGAAAATGATAGGCAAAGGTCGAGGTATTGCCAACATGAAACTAATGGAAGAAAAAGGAGGCATGATGGAGATTGAAAAGAAAGGCCCTTTAGTTAGACAATGGGGATGGTAAATCTAGATTGTTTTATAATTATTTTAGCCATCCAAATGACATCACGGAAGAAATGCAAAAGTAGCAAGGAATAAAGATAAGTTTTTTAAGGAGTTAGATCACATGGAGTTATCACATTTTAAGAGTCTCCATAAGGATTTTGCAAGAATCAAGAAGTTGAAGTTGTAAAAATAATTTCATTTTTCCCTAATTTTGTAAGGAAATGAGAAAAGTGCATTATTGATAAAGTGTCTAAGGAAGATTTAGAAGTGGTATTGGCTTCCTGTGAGAGAAATAAGATTCCTATGATTGATGGTGTCTAGAAGATTCCTTGGGTTATATGATATGTTGGAGGAGTTTCTAAGGGTTGTGTTAATTTTTCATGGGCCCTAGATCTGGTCTATAACTGATCTAGTACATAAACATACTAAGAACCCTTAACAAGCAATTTAGCATAATGGAATCAAACAACAAAGAAATCAATAATAGTACATAATAAAATTGACCCAAATCAGTCATCATATTGATCCATTAATAAGAAAACACTAGGGCTCTCGTACCAGCGATCATGACCCTTGAGCTCTCTGATACAAAAACAATATATAGTTTTTCCTTTAACTGAAAGTATGCCACTTAAGATATGATCCTTTAGATCTTCAATCTACATACTAAAAAAAGTGCATACTTGAGCTTGTCCTTCAACACATGATCCTTGGATTGTTTGTAGTCCTTTTCAACCAGTCCGCCTTAATTGCTATAGTCTCTAAGTCTACTAGATCATTTTATGCGGTCCACATATATGACCCTCTTCTCATAGATCTAATCCTTTGTGACCATATCTCCTCGACCCTCTTCTATAGATGCTCAGCTCCTCGGATTTGACCCTTCTAGGCTTGTGGCCTAGCCACATAGCTTATGCATCCCTCCTAGACACATTAGATGGCCTCTTTAAGGAATTATCTCTCTAGATATACCTCTCAGCTCATAGATCTGACCTTTTTTGCCTTCCTGCACTCAAATTTGAGGCCTTCCGACCTCCTATACTGAACATATGCTTTTCAACCCTCCTACACTCAGCTTATTCCTTTTGGCCCTCTTGCAAACAACCTAAGGCCTTTCAGTCCTCCTACAACTAGTTGTGGCCTTATCTATCTGCATACCTAAGGCCGCACAACCTCCCTCTTGCTGAAAATAATGTACTTCTTTCTTGAGGCTTCAGAAATCTACAACAGATAGAAATATCCTTTAGTCGCGACCTCTAACACAGGTCTAACTAAATCTCTGATAGAAGGTTCAAATATGCCCATATCTAGGCCTCTAAACTATTGCTCTAGTCTAGGCTTGCCTCAACTAGGCCTTGACCCTTCTCCTGCTAGCTTGGTTGACTTTTCATGTGAACTCGACCCTTCCTTAAGCCCTCAGATGTAGATCTACTACCATGGAACCTTTGCATCCTACCCTACCTCATCTCTCCGAGACTCTTGGCTGCCTGAATCTCCCTAGAGTCAATACCAAACTAGGTCCAGCCCACAGAATAGGGTTCAAACCATTCCTTTATTGTTGTGGCCCTCTTTGCTAGGTAGACATTAGTCCTTGTTGAACAGATCTACTTAGTATGTTGACTCATGAATTATCTCTCATGAAATTACCTCGCTTATGATGTGTGAGTAGGCCTCTCCATTGGCCTCTATTTATGTTTCACTTTTGTGTGAGTGACTTGGGGGTTTTCCTTGTCCATTAAGAAACCCTCCTTTAACAATTCAAACACAAATTAGAACAAACAATTAATTAACTTGGGTCCAAACCCACGACTTGAGGTCAAAATCCCAACCACTTAGGTAGCTTGCCTAACCAACTTCCTTTTGGTGGGTTTTCTACACTTGGAAATACCTTCTAAGCTACCCAAATTTCAACAGGTTTTAATATACTTGATTCATCATACATGCATTCTAATGCAACATTTTAAACAATTTCAAAAGTAATTAAAATTTATATAGTATTGTCAAAAAATGTAAGTCGTCCAATTCAATTCATCTCACATAAGTAAATTAAAAGACATTTAAATTGAAACAATCATAAAATAACTACCAACCATTCATAATAAATCATTTTAAATTTTGTTATAACCCACAAAAAAAACAAATAATAAAAAAATTCAAACGGACAAGTACTTAGAAAATATAATTCCTACTTGTCTTAAGTGTGGTGCTTTTTAAATAAAGGAATTTTTTCATGTTATTTAGGTGTTGTTTAGATCTGGATGCTTTCTGGATTGGTGTGTGGTTGAGATATTCTCTCAATCAAGTGGTTGTTTGTCGTAGATAGTCTTTTTTTTCCAGAAGGAAAAAAATGTTGGTTTGTATTAAATATGTCAGTACAAATGTCACCAATTTTCCTTATACATCACGTATTCTAAAAACTCTAGGGGTTTGTAGAAACAGACATATTTTCCAAATATTTCATATTTTTCACAACATTCATTCTAGAATGTACATATCAAAACATAAACCAAAAACATAGATAAGTAGTGCCAACAAAGGATGTGTCCCATATAAACCAAAGACCAAAAAAGATGTAACAATTCCACAACATATACACAGAAAATACTAGTCCATCAAAAACAAAAGAGTCAAGTTTAGCTCCATGGGAGAACGATGGTGTCCTTAGTAATGATGGTGTTGTGTTCCAGAAGATGAAAATATATCATATCAGCAACAACAGTGAGTCCCTTGTTTGACATAACATCTACCATGGTGTTGCTTTCTCTGTGGATATGTTGAAAAGAAATGTTCTGAAATGTTTATTTAAGATATTCAATATAATTGAGTCAACCCATCAGATGAGGATGGGAAATGGAGGAAGATCCATTCATACCATTGATAAGAGCTTGTGAATCACCAAAAATATGTATGATCTGAACGTCTAATCATTTTGCAAACCATAATAGTCCCCATAAGGCTATGATATCAACATGCATGTTGGTACCATTTCCACCGAACCATTATAATATTTATTGCTGTTCATTGTTCATACGCAACCACACATCACAGTGACATGCTCCAACATGTGAAGCTCTGTCAAAGTATCTTGCAGGGAAAGTAATATGTGGAGGGATGTTTTTGTAACTCAAGTCCTTTACCTGTGTTTGTTTTTCCTCTTGTGACTCCATCCAATTGATAATATTTGTAACAATTAAGTCAAAGTTGAGATTCATGCCATTAAAGATAATGGAATTTCTAGCCTTCCATAGTTCCCAAAAGACAAAAAATGGAATAGCTTGTTACCTTATACATCTCCTACTCCGCTAAACCAAACATAGTTCCATTTAGGTGTGGTTCAGTAGAGGAAAATAAAAGAGATTTGATATATGATCCCATACTTGGAACTGCTATCGAGCATTCAAATAGAAAATGTTGATTTGTTTTTGTAGAAGTCATGCAAAGGGCGCATTGACCTAGTCCATTCATACCTCTCTTCTTGAGATTTTTCCCAAGTCAACGATTTGTCTTTCCAAGCCAACCAAGTATATATGACAATCTTGCTAAGTACCTGTAACTTCCAGAACTTCCTGAACCAACATTTTTGTCGTAGATTTAATGAGTTGCATAAGATGTATTGATATGTCTCTACCACCGTTATTGAACCCTGGTGAAGCAGGCCATCCCACTCAATGTGATATCCGCCTTATAATTTGCATATGCCTGATTTATTTAGTGTAGTGGTATATCATTCCCAAACTTCTGCTGGAGGGCCTATTAAACCAATATCAACTGCTTTTTTCCAGATGCGAAATCTATCAGTCCACATTCTTATGGCCTGTGCCAAATAAAAATTGCCCCTGGTATTTAATCTAAATATGATGTCTTCAGTTATGTCCATATTCTCATCAACACCAATAATCCTATCCTTTCCAATGATGATGTTATTTCCTAAGCTAAATGACCACCATATGTGCTTAAAGAACCAGTATTTGAATTTGTTAAAATTGATCTGTATGAGTAAGCCCGTGTTTTTTCCAATGAGGCCATCTCTTATCCAATCTTTTGCCTTCAAGTCTCCCAGTTATTTTGTTTGAATGATATCGCTCCATAAACTCTCGTTGAATAGTGCACACCATAAAGAATTAATCAACAATGCCCACCCAAAAATTTTAATATTCAGGATCCCCCAACCTCCATCTTGCTTTGGAATCGTGATCCTTTCCCACCTAGTCAGGTGATATTTTTGATGTTCTTCATAGCCTTCCCATATTAAATTTTCCATGATGCCACAGGTTTTTTTGATGATAGCAACATGGAGACAGAATAGATGTGCCTAGTAAACTGCAAGTTGTTGCAATACCAACTATGACAGTGTGACTTCCCCCCAAAGAGAGACAGCGGTGCGCCCATCCAAAGATTTTTTTTTACAGAATTTTTCCATTATCCACAACCAATCATTATTTCTATAATTATTTGGTTTAATTTTAAAACCCAGGTATGTCAATCCATCACATATAGGTTGTGTGGTCACACCAATTATACTAGCAATGTATTCAATCTCCTCACGATTCCCCCCTGCATATAAGAGAATAGACTTTCCTTTATTTATCATAAGGCCTAAAGCCGCACCAAATCTGCAGAAAATGTGGCGAAGTGAGTCCATTGTGATCTAGATAACATTCCAAATGTTAGAATATCGTCTACGAAGAAGTTGTGTGAAACCCACGAGGGCTTCACTAGGGAAATAATACCATACCATGTGGGTTCATATTGGGGGATATATATTGAGGGAAAAATGACATAATATATTGGGGGATATATAAGGTGTAAAGGGTTTTTATATTGGCAAGTATAAAAAATGGAGCTCAAAGTTAAAGAAAAAATATCAAGGGGTATAAAAAATGTTAATGAAAAAATGGATACTTGAAATATCTAGTGAAAGTAGGGGTTTTTTAAATTGGGAAGGTGTTTTGGGTTTGTATTGGTAGGGAGTTAAATAATGTGATTTTAGAGGTACTTTTCAATATGTAGTCAAATTAGGGATATTGTTTAGTATGCCATGAATGCACGGGATATGTCATAGGTTCATTGAGTGAAGCCCCCATGGTGAAACCTCAATACCTCTACCCAAAATTAAGCCTCTAAAAAGGTTATTAGTTATGGAAACTTTGATCTTGTGGCTAAGGCCATCCATGACAAGTATAAATAGGAGGGGCGATAATGAACATCCCTGGCGTAAACCCCTCCCAACTCCAAAAACTTTTGAGGGATATCCATTTATGATAACCTCATATTGTATGGTGGTCACACAAGCTATGATCCATTCTATGTTGTAAATTTCCATTCCAGTCCTTGAACGAATGATGTGTAGAAAGGCCCAGTCTACGCAGTCATATGCTTTTTGCAAGTCCATTTTCATTAGAATCACTTCTAGTCTCTTCGTGTGGATGGAGTGGAGGAATTCATGTGTCGTTGCAACAACATCATGTATCAACCTACTATGGATAAAACCATATTGTTCCTTGGATATGTGTGTAGAGAGGGTCGACTTAAGTCATTTTGCAATGATATTTGAAATCAACTTATATGTGATATTACACAAAGAGATGGGCCTATAATCCTTAAAAGTGTATAGCTCAGATTTCTTTGGAATGAGGGCAGTGTAAGTGGAGTTGATGGCTCCAGATATGTAGCCCTGAATCCTAGAGTCTTCATTCATATGTAGTAATTCCATACTCGCCATATCAAAAAAATGTAGAAAGAATTCTACAGTCCAGCCATCCGGCCCGGGACACTTATCTTTAGCAAAGGATTTGAGGACCCTGTGGGTCTCGTCTAAATCAATGGGTTTGTATAAGAATTGATTTTTTATTGGATCCAACATGGAAGGGTAGGAATTTGAACCCCAAAGTTGGTCCTCAATCTAAGATCCCTCTCATGCCCGATAGAAAGATTCAAAAATTAAGATAGTTTCCCTCCGAATGTCTAAAGTATTATGCACCAAGTTTCCATTTGTACCATGAATGTGCCAGATGGTGTTGATGTTCCTCCGATGATTAGCATATTTATGGAAACATTTAGTATTTTTGTCCCCTTCTTTAAGCCATAGTGACCTACTCTTCAAACGCCAAGTGACTTCTTGAGTATGTAAAATCTTCCTTTTTTTATCCTCCAATTCCTTCATTTTATTTATGAGAGAGGGTGAAGGGTTCCCATTGTCCATAATCTTACCGATTCTCACAGTTTCCGTAATGATATTATGTAAATCCTGGCACGTAGATTTTTTTTGGATCACTCCCACATTCAGACCTTCGATTTCAAGGCCCTAAGTTTTTCATGAATTGAAAGCATGAGGGAAGTATGAGGCGCGAGTTGCATCGAGGTCCAGGTGGAATGTACTAAAGCAATGAAGTCATCATCCTCAAGACAGATCCTGTTGAATTTGAAAGGAATTCCCAATCCCAATCTCACCTCCTCTAATTTCCATTGTAATATGATGGGCATATGATTAGAAACAGAAATCTTAAGGACCTTTGTATGGAGGAAACCCAATCGTTCTAAAATATTTTCGTTGACCAAGAAACTATCTAGTATTTTTCCAATTTGATGTTCTCCAGTCTTACTACTATGCCATGTGGGCGATATAGAGGAGGGAAAAATATTCATCAAGTTGTTTTCACAAAAAAGTTGTCGTAGTCTTTCTACAAGAGGGTCCTTTCAACATTGTGAGCCCCAACATTCTTCCATAAACAAGGTAGTATTGAAATTTCTGCCAATGATAAGTGAACCTATCTTTAATGAATCACAAGCATCCAACCGGTCCCAGAAAGTAACTAAGTCCTAGTAAAAGTCATATAACAACACTTCATATATATATATGTAACATTATTTGAGCAATAATAGTGTGTGCTTATGTAATTTTATTTTTTCTTTACTAATATTGTGTGCTTATGTAATTTTCTTTACGAGTATCTTGGTGAGCATGATTTAGTCTGTTTTAATTTGGGTTTTTTTGCCCATAAGATAAATCTAGACGAATCGAACTGCAACCACTCATGAGGACAACCATGATTGACTGTAAGGCTATGTTTTATGGTAAACCCGGCGTTTATAGCCGGCCTCGAGGCCTACAAGTCGGATCGATCTCCGCTTCCACGCGGGGTTCTTGATCTGTGCAATTCGTGGATCACGTGGAATTTGAATGAGTGAAACCATTATTCTAGGGATAAGCTGGCCATAATTCGATAGTATAATCGTGTGTAATGGGATACTTGGACGTTTGGAAGGCAATTCAAAAATTATTTCTGGTAAACAGATCTGAGTTCGCAGAGGTTGTAAGCAAACGTGGGGACATGTGGTGGTAGGCAATGTTCATGGCTAGTTCATTAATATTGTAGCCTGCAATGTATCTCAGCAAGCGAATTCGTCCTTAGATTCCATTCGCCGAATGGAAAACCATTTATGTTTATCATTGTTGATCTTCTGTGCAACGAAACGATCGAGTGGAACACGCTAGTGTCCAAAGATTTAACATTTATTACCATCAAAAATGGAAATTTGGTTGTTTGTTTGAAAGCATGGTTGTTTGTGCACGATAATTTATAGGTGAAAGTGTCTTGGAATTAAAATTAGTCGACATATATTGTGATTAGACATTTTAATATGAAGTTAGTTTCGTTAGAATTCGCTAATCTAACAAATGAGAGAGGATTATGGAAATTCAACACTATTATCAATAATGAGGACGAAGAGGTTCATGACATAGCGAAGAGGTCTTTGGAATTTTCTTCAAAAATAGCAAGTGAAAAAGGTTGCAGACAATGCTTTTGGAAGCATTATCTAAGTAAAGTGTATTGGAGTGTATTGGTTGTGGGAGTAGGATATGTTAAATAGGGATGGAAATTGTATGTAGAATAATAATAGCCTCATTACCATATTATTATGTGAGTTACACTTATTGTAGCAAGTCTATGTGTTATGTTTTAAATTGTTCTGGTGGTCCTCGGTAATGTGTATTATATTTCGGTCACTTGTGAGCTTGATGGGACATGTATATCTCATATAATTTGTGGTTATCTTAAAACCATATTGTAAATGTAGGTTTGTGGTAAACCATAAAGCACTTTGTAGTGTAGGTTTATGGCAAGCCAAAAACCACTTGCGATTCTAAGAGTAAAGTGGACAACGATTCTTGTAGCGTGGTTGAGGGTCAGCGAAAAAAACCCTGAGCATAGTTTAGGGTAAGCCAATAAAACCCTGAACATGGTTATGGGTAATCTAATAAAACCAAGTTAATGATGAAGGTGAGGGACTTCCAAGTATAGGTACAAGTATGCAGATATAATAGTTGATTGAATCATGTACATGAAAGACATCCTAGTAGAGTGGCGATTGCATCAGTTGGGTACCCATGCATTCCGATGGATGGTGTCCCTCTATAAGGACGTCAACATATTGTTTTATCATATTTGTAAACACCATGTTGGACCACCGTTACATTTTGCTTATTGAGATTGAGACAAGTAGTCATTGAGGGGAGACTTAGAAAATATAATTCATACTTGTCTTAAGTGTGATGTTTTCTAAGTAAATGAGTCTATTCATGTTCTCTAGAAATTATTTAGATCTAGATGCTTCCTAAATTAGTGTGTGGTTGACATAATCTATCTATCTTAAAACAACACTTCAAATATATATATAACATAGTAATTTTCTTTCTCAAATGATACTTTCAAATGCACAAATAAATACCTTGCACTTCTTTGATAGAGAAAATGAAAAACAATGATTCCCAGCGATACTAGAAATTGTTTTAAAACAATTTCAAAGACCATCACAATTATGCAGAGCTAGTTTAGCATAGCCCACTACAATTTATTTTACATAAAATCTACAACCTATTCTCGATTAAATTGTTTTAAAACAATTTCAAAGACCGTCACAATTATGCAGAGCTAGTTTAGCATAGCCCACTACAATTTATTTTACATAAAATCTACAACCTATTCTCGATTAAATCAAACTTTCGATACCCTATTCTCACGTCATTCATTGGTTTAGCATAGCCCACTACAATTTATTTTACATAAAATCTACAACCTATTCTCGATTAAATCAAACTTATGATACCCTATTCTCACCCCCTTGTTTGTGGGACAAGGGACCCGCCTCCGCGCAGCGATTTGACTACTAAGTCTACGAAGGCATACATACTCTACCCTCCTCTGGTTTTGAACCTGTGACTTTTTAGGAGGAAAAAGGTGCTCTTAACCATTAGGCCCACTCAAACTATATCCTGTATTCATGTAGAAAATCTTTCAAAAACATGTCTGAGCACTCAAAAGTGATTAAAATGTGTGGGTTTAGCAAGGTTACATCTATTCTAAGTTGATGCCTAAATTTTGACATAAATCTATAGAATTTTTTATTCTACATATTTAAATTTATTTTTATTTATAAATTTTTGAAAATGTCTCTATCAATGACTCGTTTTATCTCTCTTATATATAAAACAATACTTTCCATTCAAGTGGTAATAAAATGTTATTTGAAAACATTTTATTTATTTATTAATATGATATAAAATTTAATAGAAAATTATTATTATTATTTTTATAAATATTAAATTTAAAATAATTATAATTAAGTATTAATAATATTTTTTTAGAAAACATTATTATTGAGCCAAGAGGCTCATTCTATAACCTAGTATGAAGGGATGGGTAAAGTGAGTAGTATGAGGGGATGGGTAAAGTGAGTAGTATGAGGGGATGTGTAAAGTGAGTATGTCTATCTATTTCTTTTAAAATAAAAATGAAAATAAAAAATAAAAATTATGTTCTAAATAGAAAAATAATATCAACTATTATTAAAAAAATGAATATGCCCTAAAGTAATTAGAGGTAAAAAAATTGGGTATGTAAGATGGTTAAATCTTATACTTTTTAAAAATGTTTTAAATAAAAGCATATAAATGCATAGATCCATCTTAAGGACGGATTTAACATGGGCCGAAAGGGATCAAATTTCTTCACGTGCAAACTTCTTTAGAATGTAAAATACAATGTGTTAGTTTTGGTTGTTGAAATTGCATTTTTGAATGTTAAATAGAATATATATAGGGCCAAATTTCTTCCCATGCAAACTTCTTTAGAATGTAAAATACAATGCGTTATTTTTCGTTGTTGAAATTGTATTTTTAAATGCTAAATAGAGTATATATAGGACCAAATAAACTTTTTAACCATAAAACTTTATGTTTTCATGATATATACATGTATAGGGAATTGACATTAAAATATTTTTCATAACATGTATATCCAGACATTTATGACGCAAAAATGATTTTTTATTATTAACATATTTTTAAGTATATGTCAATATTAATTAGTATTAAATTATTTTATCGATAACTAAATTATAATATTTAAACATCTTACTCACACATTTTTTTTACTTCTAACTACTTACAACATATTCATTTTTTTTATTATAACCCACATTATTTTTCTATTTAGAACATAATTTTTAACTTTTATTTTTGTTTTAAAGAGTAATAGACAAACGATCTAACATGAACCTAGAAGGACCTAAAATGAGGTGAAAAGGACCTAGAATGAATAGAGAAGGACCTAGAGAGTAAAAACTAAAAGTATGTAAGGTTACAAAAGTTATACCAATTATAAATCAGAAAATATTAGTAACATATATTAGAGACATTTTCTGAAATTACTAAATTTCTTACAAAGTGAAACAATGCTACCTTAAATATATTAACATTATTCTTGTACTTTCACTTAAATCCAATATAACAATAATTTATCTGGGTCTATTATTACAAAATTAAATTAAAAGTATTTATAATTATCAAAATAGTTATTATACCCAAAGCAAGATATATTGTTTTTAGTTTGGTAAAAAAAAATTCACTATCAATTAGTCTCCAAATTTTTAAACAAATTTTATAAAATTTGTTAAAGTTTTGAAAAAAATAAATATTAATATAAATATTTTAATGGGCTAATAATATAAGGTTGTAACCTGAATGGTCCGATTTAAAAAATATATTAAAAATTCAAAAAAAAATTCAATTGCAAGTGTAAAAATTTATTTATAATATTAATTTCAATATAATAATCAGAGTACAACCAAACAAAAATCAAAATTCAGAATCAATAAAAATTCAAAAAATCATTCAACTGCCACGTATATGCTAGTTGATTCTGACAAGCACTTCTCACTCTTACTGCATTTCTCTTGAGTGTATATTAAAGGTGTAGTACTAGAGTTATTTTCTAATTTATTCCGTACTCCTCCATATAAACAAGTGCTGCATGCAGTCGGTAGTCCCTGCCTAACCATATAATATGCCATTTGTTAAGGCTCATAACCGTTTTACACACATGGTATCCATGGGAGGGTTAGAAGTCTAGCAAAAACCCTATTTCAGGATATCATGAACAAATCACTTTTATCTTCACCTTAGGATAACCTCACACAAAGTTTGGGGTGAATTGAGAAATGTATGACGTGTAAACTAAGGAAGAGAAAGTCAATTTAGGAATTAAGTTGAATGTCTTTGGTACAACGGAAGCAAAATTCTTTTATTTCCTCAAGTCGTACATGTAATGATTGAAAATAATATAGGGAATTAGTATGTTTAGGTACGAGGTAAAGAGTCAAAAGAGGCTATTTATGGAAACCAAAAAAAGAAGAAGACTTGCAACAGAGAATAATATCTAATAAAGAGCAGATAAATTTCCTTACTCCTCAACCTGGGGATATCAAGATAAAAACATTAGTAATATAAAATAAGAAGAGTAATATTTGAATGTAAAACCATGGAAGCGAAATATGTGGAAATATTGAGAAATAAAATTGTTTAGATACATGTTGAAGACAACCATATCTCCAGGTAAATTGGCCCATTCAAGTACGCATAAACAAAATAAGATTAGTAAATTAAACAAAATAAGATTAGTAAACTAAATTATAACTTAAGATCCCTCTCTCTACATAAGAAAAACATAAAAATTGAATGATCCTAATTTATAAAGGTTAAAATGGAAACCAACATTAATTTAGTGTCAGGGTTTCACTACATGTAAACCCTATTCCTAGGAAGAAATAAAATTGAAGAAAATACATAACTAGTCTGTAGTAGGATAGAAAGAATTCAACACTACAATAATGAAAGAAATTTTGATAATTAGTGATGGGGCCAACCCACATGGTCCCGCCTTGCCTCAGCTGATGTGGACTTACGTTATTGAACTGGTTAGATGCGCGTTAATTGGAAAGTGATTATTGTTTAATTTGCAATCAACTTGGCATGTACTCTCATTACTCCTCCGTTGGACACCTGTCCTCCTCGGGATCCTGGCAAACCCTACCTTGTTTTTGTTACCCGGTTCGCGCCCTTGCGGTCATTTCTACCTTCGGTGCTTGGTCTCGGTGGCCTCTGTGTTGTTTGGTTCCGCCTCTGGTTATTTGTCTGTGATGAAACCCTTTGGGTTTCCGCCTGTTCCGTGGTGATATGATGAGGGCTCAGCTATACTCTGTCGTTCCTGTGTTGGTTTGTCTGTCCGGCGCTTGGTTTCTGTGGTAAGTTATTACGGTTCCATCATATGCTCGTTTCGTTTTTCATGGCTGTGAACACTCTCCTTTGTTTGGTTACGTGGGTACTGTCTGGTATGGTCTTCTTGACAATTCTTTGGTTAACTGCTATGGCGTAATGGTGCTCGGTCCGCTCAGCTCGACAGTTACCCAGGTCGATGGAATTCCGGGTTCTTTCCTCTCCGGCGCTCGGCTATTTTGACAAGGTATGTCACAGTTCTATGCTGGAGTTTCTTTACCTTTATTTGCACAGAGACTAACGTTCTTCGGCCCCTCTGTGGGCAGGGGTCTCTGGTTCGGGTTCTTTTGGCCTACGGTTCCGGCTCACTATAAGGTATGGTCACTCTCTTATATCCATGCTCAGGGTTTTCGTTTCCAGGCTTTACGGCTTCACTTCTTATGCAAGGGTTTTATTTAAAAGAAACCCTGACCTTCCGCCTTTTGTGTCTTTTGCAGGTGTGGCCGTCCTCTGTGTCGTGGCAGTGGCACTCGTCGACTCCTTCCGGGTAGTCCTGTTCTTGTTTTGCTTTTCTGTAATGAGTCTTGGTCCTGGTCACGGATTATGGTCGCTTGTTATGTGGAATACCTGTTTAGTTGTCGTGTTTGGAATTTCTGGGTTTGTCAAACCCTTGGCCGTAACTTAGAAGGGTTTGTGGTGTCGGTTGCAACGCTGTTCGGTTGCACTATGATGAACTGTTCTATGTAATTTTTATGCTGAGAAGATACATTGTAAAATTAAGTAGAAGATAGACTCATTCACTGCCAGTTCTGGTCGCTTACCTGGTGACTGTGTTTGTTTGGTTTGAACCCGTAGTGGGTGCTGGTCCTTCCCGCCTCTTGTTCGCTTTCTTCTCTGCCAGTTCGTAACTCTTCGAATACTGTAAAGAATTTTTTGATATATGTAAATAAAAGTGAAGTATTTATACAGCACTGTACATACAGGCTTTTGTTACTGAGGACACATATATGAATAATCTGTTTGCTTGTGCACTGAAATAAAATGAAGGAAATGTATATTGATTTTCTGTTATTCTCTTGTGTGTGCTCCGCTGCTGAACCCCACTGGGTTTGCTTGCTTGTCTTTTTATACAATGTTTCCAGGCAGTTTGATAAAGCTGGTAGTTGCTCAATTACAGTTTTAGCAGTTACTACAGACATGACTCTCTTTGACTATTAACTAGTTTACTTAGTCTGCTCTTTACAATAGGAATTTATTGTTAACTGTCTAATGACCCTAACCTACTATTATCGTTTCTAATTAGAACCTATTACAGTAATTCAGACATAATGAACAGAAACCAAAATAACAACGGTTAACAATGTAGCTGACAAAGAAAGAAAGAAAAAAAAACATAAGAACGTGACAGACTTGCTGTCCGTTCAGTGAACTATTTCTCGTCCCCAATCTTTTTCAGAAACTTTGTCCGCCCTCCCTCGGTCTTCACCCTGTTGACCAGATGCTCCTGCATCAGGCTTCCGGGGTAAAAGAGAACTCATGGCTCCGTCCCATGAGCTCCTCCACCGAGTAACCAGCCTTCTGAATCTGCGCCGCGTCGAGCCATGAGCTGTCCTCCATTGGACGGTCTCTCCACTTGACGAGGTAACGCAGATACTCCTTCCTGCGCGTCTTCTTGGCTACCTGGGTGCTGAGGATTCCTTCAATTTCATGGGTCCGGACCGAAGGCATCTGCTTCTTCCAAAGACTGCTCTCTAACTGGGTGTCCCGTTGTGGCTGTACCATCCTATCATCTTCCGCCTGGGCATGATATGGGAACAGGTCTGCCACGTTGAATATAGGTGATATGCCTATATCAGGTGGCAGCTGAATTTCATACGCATTAGCCGAAAACTTCCGCAGAATTTTGCATGGACCGATTTTCTTGTATTTCAACTTGTTATATGTGCCCTTAGGAAACCGTTCCCGGCGCAGATGCGCAAGGACTTCGTCTCCAACATCAAAATGTACCTCTCGTCGCTTTGTGTCTGCGTGCTGTTTGTATTTCTGCGTGCTGTCCTGCAATCTTAATTTGACCTTTTCATGAAGTTCACTCATTGCTTCAGCAAAATCTTCTCCATCTGCACTTCTCCGTTCTAGCTGTCCCAAATCTCGTAGTTCATGTACCCCTCGAGGATGCATACCATACAAAATCTGAAATGGGCTAAATCCGGTGCTCCGATTGGGCGAATCGTTATAAGCAAATTCTGCCTGGGCAAGAGCTCGATCCCAAAATCGTGAATTTTCTCCTGTCAAACTTCGTAATAAGTTTCCTAAGCTCCTGTTCACCACCTCTGTCTGTCCATCAGTCTGCGGGTGATACGCAGAGCTGAAATTTAACTGCGTGCCCAACTTTTTCCACAGAGTGCACCAAAAATGTCTCGTGAACTTCACATCCCTGTCTGAAACAATAGTTCTAGGTAAGCCATGTAATCGAACTACTTCTGTAAAAAACAGGTGTGCCACATTCGTGGCGTCACTAGTTTTTCGGCAAGGAATGAAATGAGCCATCTTTGAGAACCTGTCTACCACCACCATCACTGAATCATATCCCCGCTGCGTTCTGGGTAATCCTAGGACAAAATCAATACTGACTGAATCCCACGGCCTACTTGGAACAGGTAGGGGTGTGTACAGTCCAGTGTTCTGGCTGTGTCCTTTCGCCAGTTGGCAGATTTTACACCTGGTTACATACCTCTGTACGTCCCGACTCATTTTCGGCCAGTAATAAAAATGTCTTAGCTGTTCCAACGTTTTATCAACGCCAAAATGTCCTGCTAAACCGCCACTGTGTTTCTCTTTTACTAAATTTTCCCTCATCGAACAATCCGGAATACATAGCTGTCCACCTCGAAATAATAATCCTTCCTGTAAATTAAAATCTAGCCATGGGCTTGTATTCCTTAATACAGGATTTTGGCATGCTTCAAAAGCTTCCTTGAAGTCCGCGTCCATCTGGTACAAATCCTTCAGATACTCAAATCCCATCACCTGTATGCCACTTTCTTGTAAGAGCAAGGCTCTTCTGCTTAAAGCATCCGCCACTTTGTTGGCTTGCCCACTTATGTGTTTTAACACAAAAGTAAAACTCTGCAAGTATTCTACCCACTTGGCATGCTTATGGTTCAATTTGTGCTGCTGCGTTACATATTGTAATGCTGAATTATCAGAGAACAAGACGAACTCATTGCCCAGTAAGTAGTGCCTCCAATGTTTCAAAGCTTGGACCACTGCATAGAACTCTTTGTCATATGACGAATACTTCTGCCGACTCTCATTCAGTTTTTCACTAAAAAACGCCACTGGTCTGTCCTCTTGACTGAGCACAGCGCCAATAGCTGTCCCGCTTGCATCACAACGAACCTGAAAAGGTTTACTAAAATCGGGCAGTCTCAAGATCGGCCTCTCCGTTATTTTCCGCTTCAGAAGTTGGAAACTGTTTTCTGCCGCCTTGGTCCAACAAAAAGGTTGGCTGGCCTTTTTGATGGTCTCTAGCATTGGTGCGCAGATCTCACTGAAATTCTTAATGAATTTTCGATAAAAACTTGCTAAACCGTGAAAGCTACGTACCTCAAACAAATTCTTAGGTGACGGCCAACTTATGATTGCCGCAATCTTTTCTGGGTCCATCTTTAACTCGTTCTCTGCAACTACAAATCCCAGATAGATCAACTCCTTCTGCAAGAAAGTGCATTTCTTCAAATTTATCAGCAGTTTGTTCTGCTGCAGCTTCTCGAATACCCTTCGAATATGCTGAAGGTGCTCTCTTTTTGTCCTGCTGAAAATTAAAATATCGTCCAGATAGACTATCACGAATTTTCCAATAAATTCCTTTAACATTTCATTCATCAGTCTCATAAAAGTACTCGGAGCGTTACTCAACCCAAATGGCATGACCAGCCATTCGTACAGTCCTTCGTTGGTCTTGAAGGCTGTCTTCCATTCGTCTCCCTCCCTAATTCTGATCTGATGGTACCCACTCTTTAGATCTATTTTTGTAAAGTAAGCTGCCCCACTAAGACAGTCCATCATGTCGTCCATTCTAGGCAAGGGAAACTTGTATCGAATCGTAATTTTGTTTATAGCCCGCGAATCCGTGCACATTCGCCATTCGCCACCTTTCTTGGGTGCAAGTACTGTTGGTACTGCACAGGGGCTCAGACTTTCTCTAATCATTCCCTTATCCAACAACTCCTGCACTTGTTTGCGTACTTCTTCATTGTCCTTTGGACTCATCCTGTACGCTGCCTTGTTCGGCAGGCTTGCTCCTGGTATAAAATCAATGTGATGGCTGATACTCCTCTTGGGAGGCAATTTATCAGGTAACTCTTCAGCCGCAATGTCTTGGAACTCTTCCAACAGCTCCTGTATTTCTTTGGGCAGTTCTGATTTCTCCAAGTTCAGCAATACTGGCTTCATCCTCCTCACAACTGCAAAATTAACTTCATTTTCCTCAACCTGTTTTACAAACTGTTTTCCTCCAATTAACAACGCCTTTGTTCCGCTTGATTCTGCTGTGTCTTCCTCTTTGATGGGTACAAGTGTGTGTTTGACCCCATCCTTTGTAAATTTATAACAATTGGTCTTTCCATCGTGTCTCACCTTCCGATCATATTGCCATGGTCTTCCAAGCAGTATATGGCACACGTCCATTGGCATAATATCGCAGACCACTGTGTCGTGGTACTTGCCAATGTGAAACTCTACCTCGCATTGTTCATCAACTAACAGCTGGTGGCCTTTCTGTAGCCACGACACCTTGTAAGGTGTGGGGTGCTTCAGCCGCTTCAACCCCAGCTTTTCCACCATCTCAGTGGCAACCAAGTTATCCGTACTTCCGCTGTCTATTATCAATTTGCAGCATTTTCCATGCGATTTACAGACTGTCCGGAACAGTGCTTTCCGCTGTGTTAGTTTAGCCAGCTCCTTGGCTGGTTTTAACAGCACTTTATTCAAAATCAAAGCTTCTCCCGTTTCCGCCATGTCTTCCACCTCCCGGGTTTGTGCTTCAGCTTCTTCAGGCTGTGCCATAAGTGTTCCGCTCTGACCTGCCTGTTCAACTTCTGGACATTCAAAGGATCTGTGCCCCCATTTATGGCACCTGTAGAACTGGACACTAGTCCCTCTTCCGCGGCCATTCCCTCGTCCTCGCTGATATGACCGACCTCCTCTGGTGCTTTCTCCTTTCTTTGCTGTCCCCGAAGTTTTAGAACTGCTGCCTTCTTCGCTGTTCGCAGCAGTCCTTCCTCTGCCGTAGGACTGTCCCCGTCCTCTGCCATTCCCTCTCCCTCTCCCATTGTTCTGTTTTCTGTTGATTTTCTCCTCAGCCTTTACAGCACTCTAAAAGGCTTCTTCAATATTCTGGGGAGAAAGAACACTGATTTCATCCAATATTTCCATCCTCAAGCCATTTACGTACCTTGCTGTTTTTTCTGGGGTATCATCCGTATAACCAGCACGTAAATTCACTCGGTAAAACTCTTCTGTGTACTCCTTGACAGTCATACCCTTCTGCCTTAAATTCTGTACTCGCCGATATAATTCCACCTGGTAGTCTTTTGGCAGAAATCTGCCCTTCAATTTTGCCACCATCCTTGACCATTTTCGTATCGGCAACTTATTCATTCGTTTTCTGTCCGCTTGGACACTGTCCCACCACAAGAGGGCGTGTCCCTTTAACTTAGTTGCAGCGAACCTAACTCTTATATCCTCACTGACTTCCTCGTTTTCGAAATATTTATCTAGTTCGCTTATCCAGTCTAACAGGACATCTGCGGACAGACTGCCATCGTAATTAGAAATCTCTGTTTTGGGTTTGCTGCTGGCCAATAGAATTGAACGCAGCAGTCTCAATTCCGGAGCTTCTTCGTCTGACCCGTCTGTAGCAGTTACCGCTTCTTCCTCACTGTCATCTCCAAGTTCCGGGTCTCTTCGCCTACCCGCCTCCACTGCTTCCAAACGAGCTGTAAGAACTCTAATCTTCTCCCTCAATCATTCATCTGCTCCCCTACGTGCACCTCTTCCACGTCCTCATCTTGGTACTTCCATCCTCTTCTATTTCTAAAAAAAATTGCTCTGATACCACTTGATGGGGCCAACCCACGTGGTCCTGCCTTGCCTCAGCTGATGTGGACTTACGTTATTGAACTGGTTAGATGCGCGTTAATTGGAAAGTGATTATTGTTTAATTTGCAATCAACTTGGCATGTACTCTCATTACTCCTCCGTTGGACACCTGTCCTCCTTGGGATCCTGGCAAACCCTACCTTGTTTTTGTTACTCGGTTCGCGCCCTTGCGGTCATTTCTACCTTCGGTGCTTGGTCTCGGTGGCCTCTGTGTTGTTTGGTTCCGCCTCTGGTTGTTTGTCTGTGATGAAACCCTTTGGGTTTCCGCCTGTTCCGTGGTGATATGATGAGGGCTCAGCTATACTCTGTCGTTCCTGTGTTGGTTTGTCTGTCCGGCGCTTGGTTTCTGTGGTAAGTTATTACGGTTCCATCATATGCTCATTTCGTTTTTCATGGCTGTGAACACTCTCCTTTGTTTGGTTACGTGGGTACTGTCTGGTCTGGTCTTCTTGACAATTCTTTGGTTAACTGCTATGGCGTAATGGTGCTCGGTCCGCTCAGCTCGACAGTTACCCAGGTCGATGGAATTCCGGGTTCTTTCCTCTCCGGCGCTCGGCTATTTTGACAAGGTATGTCACAGTTCTATGCTGGAGTTTCTTTACCTTTATTTGCACAGAGACTAACGTTCTTCGGCCCCTCTGTGGGCAGGGGTCTCTGGTTCGGGTTCTTTTGGCCTACGGTTCCGGCTCACTATAAGGTATGGTCACTCTCTTATATCCATGCTCAGGGTTTTCGTTTCCAGGCTTTACGGCTTCACTTCTTATGCAAGGGTTTTATTTAAAAGAAACCCTGACCTTTCGCCTTTTGTGTCTTTTGCAGGTGTGACCGTCCTCAGTGTCGTGGCAGTGGCACTCGTCGACTCCTTCTGGGTAGTCCTGTTCTTGTTTTGCTTTTCTGTAATGAGTCTTGGTCCTGGTCACGGATTATGGTCGCTTGTTATGTGGAATACCTGTTTAGTTGTCGTGTTTGGAATTTCTGGGTTTGTCAAACCCTTGGCCGTAACTTAGAAGGGTTTGTGGTGTCGGTTGCAACGCTGTTCGGTTGCACTATGATGAACTGTTCTATGTAATTTTTATGCTGAGAAGATACATTGTAAAATTAAGTAGAAGATAGACTCATTCACTGCCAGTTCTGGTCGCTTACCTGGTGACTGTGTTTGTTTGGTTTGAACCCGTAGTGGGTGCTGGTCCTTCCCGCCTCTTGTTCGCTTTCTTCTTTGCCAGTTCGTAACTCTTCGAATACTGTAAAGAATTTTTTGATATATGTAAATAAAAGTGAAGTATTTATACAACACTATACATACAGGCTTTTGTTACTGAGGACACATATATGAATAATCTGTTTGCTTGTGCACTGAAATAAAATGAAGGAAATGTATATTGATTTTCTGTTATTCTCTTGTGTGTGCTCCGCTGCTGAACCCCACTGGGTTTGCTTGCTTGTCTTTTTATACAATGTTTCCAGGCAGTTTGATAACTGCTGGTAGTTGCTCAATTACAGTTTTAGCAGTTACTACAGACATGACTCTCTTTGACTATTAACTAGTTTACTTAGTCTGCTCTTTACAATAGGAATTTATTGTTAACTGTCTAATGACCCTAACCTACTATTATCGTTTCTAATTAGAACCTATTACAGTAATTCAGACATAATGAACAGAAACCAAAATAACAACGGTTAACAATGTAGCTGACAAAGAAAGAAAGAAAAAAAAACATAAGAACGTGACAGACTTGCTGTCCGTTCAGTGAACTATTTCTCGTCCCCAATCTTTTTCAGAAACTTTGTCCGCCCTTCCTCGGTCTTCACCCTGTTGACCAGATGCTCCTGCATCAATTAGTGAAAAGTATGCCACTCTAGCCATTGTGTGCTATCGTGCTCTACATGACACTGAAGATATGTTTGATATAATCAATTAATATCAGCCAATTATAGTAGCACCATATTCTTTCTTTCGGAAATCTAAAATATTTCTCTAATAAGTATCTTTACTGTTGTCCATCTCTAATAGTAATGTGGTACAAATAAAAATGTCATGTCTTTTTGAAACTTCTAAAACTTAATTAAATTATTTTCATCATTTTAATAATGAAAAATAACAATTTAAAATATACATATTTAAAAAATAAAATAATGACAATATTATGGTAAAGGATAAGAATTAATTAATATTTACTCTATTTTATTACTATGATAAAAAATAAAAAATAATTAATATTTACTATATTTCTTTTTTCCTCGTTTAATTTAAAATAAATATTTTATATTTATTTATTTAAAATTTTAATTATCGATAATTTATTTTTTATAATTCAAATAATTTTAAACTGTGTAAAATTTGATTTCCACTTATGTTAGTATCACCACACGACGAATAGAAGTGTTGGTATTAATCATCAGTCACCTTTTGGTTGGTGAGTGGTGAAAATAGATTGTTATCATCCTGTTTATCTGGTTTCCATTCCAGAGTTGTATCCAAATTTATAAGGTTCAATATGCTTTCATTGACTATGTTCAATATACTTTCTGCAATCTTTAACCAACAAAAAAATTACCATTCTGGAAAAAGTTTCAAAAGCTATACTCTTTGTCGTGTAAAACACTATGAGGTCACGGTGATCACAAACAACATTGTTTTTAATGTCAAATTATAAATTGAAGACCCATTTTAAAATGGAGTCCTCTAAAAAGACTCAAGAATTTTTTGGATGGTTAAAAGTGGCTTTAATCTGGGTAAAAAAATTTCAAAAATCTATAGAAATTCTGATAATACTAACCCACAATTGATTCATCCCATTCTAATATACATTTTAAAAGGTTTCCATTTGGAATTTCATTCGATGAATATAATATTTTAAAAGATGGCATGAGCCAAAAACATTAAAACCATTTTATACTCGTCTTTCGCTTTAGATTGAAGAGGAACATTAGAATTATGTTATGCATGGCTTTTAGTCTTTCAAACCAATAATCACGCAGAAGACAATGTTCTCCTACACGGTTTATCTTTGGCATATGATGGCGAATTCTTTTCTTAATGGTAAATTAAAGATTCTAGTATCATTATATTTATCATTATTATGAGATTAAAAAATCTCCACTCTAAAATTCCTTGCCGGGTGTTGCGATTCTTGGAACATAACAATAATGGTCAATAAGATATATGGGGGATAAGGACATGAGTTCTTCGGTTGTTTCAATTCTTAGGAAGTAGTCAGAGAAATGAGCGAATAAGCACATGAGTTTGACCTTGAGAATGAACATACAAGAGGAATCCAAATCAAGGATTCCATAATGTCCAGGAAGAAGCTTAAATTTTTAACAATTCATTTAATAATATGTTAGAAGTTTTTTCAATCAAATTATTATTATGATAATAAGGAAGGATTAGTAAACACTACTTTTTCATAGTGCTTTCCATCCGCCACCGCCAGGATCATATGGTGATCAGGAACGACAAGTGGCACCATTATTGGTGTGCAAACCCATCATTGAACTCCTTAACCACTTGATTTGCACTCTCCAAATATCCACCCCTGTAATTGCCGATACTACTCACCATCGCAGCATCTCCCTTTGTGCATAGATCTATTTTAAACGTGGATCTAATTTTTTTTATTTGTAATTTTTTTTATAAATTAATATTATTTAAATGTTTTGAACATACTTACCAAATATGTCTGAATCAACTAGAAAAGTATTGAAATTTGATAATTTGATTTATATGTCAGATAATTTAAAATTTTGATCCAGTTCATGGATAAACCAAAAGTCATAGTTTATAGTGTATGACAATGATATGGATTTATTAAATTGAGTGTCTGGAATGGTAAATGCAGTTAATCCTAAACACAAAATAAATGTTAATAGAGGCAGGATCGCATGTAAAATGGAAATACATGTAAATGAAGGATGGCATGTAAAATGGAAACTTCCCAGATTTCAAAATTTTAGTGTTTCTTTTGATGGTTTAAAAAGTTGAGATAATAAAATGGAAATACATGTAAATGGAGGAAGAAGCTAATGTAAAATGGAAATACATGTAAATGGAGGAAGAATCCCATGTAAAATGGAAATTAATAACGAGTGGAAATTTTTCCAGATTTCAAAATTTTAGTGTTTCTTGTGATGGTTTAAAAAACTGAGATAATAACTAAAAAAATCTTGAAATTGAGCAAATTTTATAAAAAATAATTGATTTTTTTAAACAAATTCATGTTAAGAGAAATCTTATAAAAATAAATTTTGAATATTTAATTTTAAATGTGTATTAACATATAAAAAAAAAAAAGTTTTTAATAAAATCATAAAGGAAAAGAGGTATATATTTTTGAGTTTTGTATACATATATCTATTATAAATGATTTTGGATCGAATTTCAGTAGGATGTAGTTTTAAGTTTTGAATATTTAAGCTTTAATTATATATTAATTATTAAAGAATTTTAGATAAGCTCTGAACACAAGGATTTAGTTTAGAATTTTGAAAAGAACAAATGTTTTGAAGATAACATAAAGTGTAGTTGTGGTTAGAGCTCAAGGGTTAGTTTAACTAGTCAAATCACTGTCTCTCCGATCAGGAGGTCAGTGGGTCCATTCTCTCCGAAACCCTTGGGGTTAGGCCTAGTTATTGGTGGAAGAGCAAGTGTAGTTGTGGTTAGAGCTCAAGGGTTAGTTTAACTGGTCAAATCAGTGTCTCTCCGATCAGGAGGTCAGTGGGTCCATTCTCTCGGAAACCCTTGGGGTTAAGCCTAGTTATTGGTGGAAGAGCTTGATTCCGTTTGGATAGTTACCACCCGATATATATATTTAAATGTTTGAGATGTATGAAATTCTAAAACTCTGAGAGGTAGCGACCACCTGATGTATATATTTAAATATTTGAGATGTAAAAATTTTAATAAAAATTCAAAATTGATAATTATGATTTTGTATAATTATTAGATTTTTTTTTTTCGCCAAATATAAACAAAACTTTAATAACTAACGAATAAAACACATCATACCAGACTATACCTCTAAACTCAACCCAAAAAAATACATCTCCTCCCATAAAAGTTTTGCTTACTCCAGTATCGTACACCTCAAATAAACATATTAGTCCACGAAATACTTAACCATATGACTGATAAAATTGAGATTTAGGAAGTTTATGAGGATTGGATCATTCTTTATATTTAGTGAGAAACAACTCCAAAAATTCGCTAGAAGATATATTGTTCTGGTTGGTCGGGGGTAAGGGTTGGAATTTCAAAAACAATTACCGGTTAAATTTAATATTTTTCACATTTCTTAACCTGTTTTCATAATTTTAAGCCGAAATTTGGATGATTTTGTCATTTTCTAAACGGTATAGGACGGGTAAATCACCCATGACGGGCCCATCAAATTCCAACCCTGGGTGGAGTTCATAATGGTAAACGACAATATCTTTGGCTCCAACATGAGTTGCGTATAACGACTTGGATAGCACGAAACCACCGCCCAGTTTCATGGCGGTTGCAGCCAGCATGGATGAGATATTTTTGAATTGAGTTATTTGAACACTCATTGGAATTATATTCTGCATACGACCAAACAACACGATTTTTACATTTTCCAATTATCACTGTATTTTCATTTTTTATTTAGGGAAGCAAATCTTAATTTTGTCTCAGCGGAAAACTAAACTATATACCAAATAAAGGTAAGGGCTCACAATCCAATCGGTCTATTCCATGGCAGAGTCCGAAACCGCAGCCATGGCGGTCTATTCCATGGCAGAGTCAGAAACCGCAGCCATGGCGGTCTATTCCCCTAGCGATTTTCCGGGAGATCTGGGGCAGCAGAAATCTGATTATTTTTTAGGTGGCAGCACTGGATTCATCCAGTTCACATTGTGAATAGGATACATTATTATTGTTTTTTCTACATAAGTCAAAACAGACTTTAGCGGGTTTTTTTTATACAGCTGAACGAAGAGGTAAATGTGGATGTGGAATTTGGATATGTATGGTTATGGACCAGCAGTACAGAATACACAGGGTCTAACATAAAAGTTGAAGCTATGATACTTTGGGGCTTTTTTTTGTTTGTGGTTTTCTTGAATATTCCAATTATTCATATATATGGGATTTATAATCCATCATCAATTATGTGCAGGGAAATGAAAGCATTCGACATCCAAGTTGAATATTGGTATTATCATTTATGATTCTTTGTATCTTGCAATACACTTCAATCTGTGGAATCCAATTGTCTAATCTTTCTGCATTTACCTCTTGACTGTACATAGGCAATTAAAACTTAATATCAAGCTTAAGAAAAAGAGTTTTACCATGACCCCATGGGGAATTTGGAAGCGTTTTTGAAAGGGTGGTAGCAGTAGAAGAAGATGAGGCTAAAGATGAAGATGAGGATGATGATGGAGGTGAAGGTGGTGGATTGTCATCGTTTCCTTCATTTCCTTTGGGAGGCTTGTCTCCTTTTCCTCAATGAAAGTTTGAGCTCTCTCCATACAATCTGGAATTCCTCTCCTCATACGGAACCTTAACCATCTCTGACATTGCAAAGAATTATTTTCTGAAAGTCTTCTCATCTTCAGACATTCCTTCGGCACCCTCTTCATGTGCCATGACTATTGAAGCTTGAGGTGTGTTTGTTCTCCTTGAAATAATTTGAGATCTTGGATCCACAAGTTCTCCTTCTCCTCTTTTGAGCTTCAACCTTGTAAGCATAAAAAAAACACTTGCAACAAAATTAAACCCTCAAAGCAACAAAAAATCGGGCTCTAATACCAAATTGATATGTATGTAAAATATTGAAAGTTTATGGTGCAATTTGCAAGTATAATGATTAGATTTTTTAAACACTTATGTCAATTTCATTAGCGCATTAACATGCTTTAAAAATTGAGTTTTGCAAAAAATAAAGAAGACATCAATACCATAACAACATACACAAAACAACAAAATGCTAAAGGAGTTCACCCCTCCTAGGCTACATCTCTCGGTCCAGCTTACAATATTGCGCCTCTTACATTATGCTAAAAAATATGGGTTTACTTCAAGTTACAAAGCTTAGAATATAAAGACAATGTCTCCAATGGCTCCAGAAAAGTAAAAAATCCTCATTTTGGTTCTTTCTGCACCTCATTTGGCCAAAAACTAAAAAAATTTATGCATGTTTCTTCATTTTTCCAAATTCTACAGCCAACCATCCTCCAATTCGGCCTCAACCTGGCTTGAGCACCCCAAACGTGGAACCAACGCACTAAACCTGGCACAATTCCTGCTTGACAGGCGAATTTGTAGGACCGTTAAGGGCGCCATTAAGCCCCCAGTTTTGAAAAATTAGGCCACATGGATCCCACGTGTGCAGGGGCCGGGGCTAACTGCTCGCCCTCGGTAGTTGAGCCCCCATCTGCTTGACACGAGGTCTTATTACGCCATAAAACCTGGGCTAAGCGCTTTAAATTTCGTGCGCAACACTGAGTGCTCTATCTGCTGTATTGAGGTCACATGGAGGCCATATGGTCCAAGGCTGGCCCCCGCGGCAAGCACCTGTCCACTGGCTCCTCCTACGCTCCATATGGCTTGGGGCTAACTCTTTGGGGCTCACCTGCTTTTCATCTGCCGATGGTTCCGTGTTAGTTCCAGTGTGGTGGGTGTCATGACCATGGCGCTGGGGCTAAGCCCTGACCCATAATCCCGCGCCTTGGTCCTCTTAGGTGCAGTGACCAGGGTTGAGGCTTAGCCTCGACCCTACCCCCAACCATGCCAATGATAATGTTTAAATATAATTCGCATTATTTATATAACAAGTGACATGGCGGTAGCACAACGGTAAAGTTGTTGGTTTCTTGGTACTTGATCTCACATTCGACTCTCGAGGGTTTTGTTCAGCCTCCAAACAAATTTTGGTTAGCCATGACGAGGCCACGTGGCAGCCACTGGTTGACCCACATGGCACTCCCTCATTAGGCCACCACAACAACGTTCAACCAATAAAAATAAACCACACCAACCAATCTCCTCATGCCAAGTGTCAACCCGCCATTGAACGATGAAGATCCTAGCCACCTACCAAGTCATGACCCAATCAGCATACGAACTGCTGACTAGGCATCCTTGCAACTCAAATTTCATTAAGGTAAACGACAATATCTTTGGCTCCAACATGAATTGCGTATAACGACTTGGATAGCACGAAACCACCGCCCAGTTTCATGGTAGTGGTAGCTACCGTGGATGAGATATTTTTGAATTGAGTTTTGAACACTCATTGGAATTATATTCTGCATACGACCAAACAACACGATTTTTACATTTTCCAAGCATTACTGTATTTTGACTTTTTATTTAGGTGAAGCAAATCTTAATTTTGTCTCAGTTGAAACTAAATTATAAACAAAACAAAGGTAATTGCTCACAATCCAATCGGTCTATTCCATGGCACAGTCAGAAACCGCAGCCATGGCGGTCTATTCCCCTAGCGATTTTCCGGGAGATCTGGGGCAGCAGAAATCTGATTATTTTTTAGGTGGCAGCACTGGATTCAGTTCACATTGCGAATAGGATACATTATTATTGTTTTTTCTATATAAGTCAAAACAGACTTTATATTAAGGTGCCGCTCCACAAATCTCTTATCTCGCTGGTTTTTTTCATATAGCTGAACGAAGAGGCCAATGTGGATGTGGAATTTGGATATGTATGGCTATGGACCAGCCGTACAGAAAACACTGGGGCGGGTAGAGGGTCTAACATAAAGGCTGAAGCTATGATACTTTGGGGCTTTCTCTTGTTTGGGTTTTTTTGAATATTCCAATTATTCATATATATGGGATTCACAATCCATCATCAATTATGTGCAGGGAAATGCAAACATTCAACATCCACATTTATAAGGCTGGCTCAAAAACATCGAATATCTCATGAGGACCTTCCAAAGTATAACCATCCAACACATTGGTAGGGAACACAACAACATGGAATATCTCATGAGGACCTTCCAAAGTATAACCATCCAACACATTGGTAGGGTACACAACAACATCTAATATCTCATGAGGACCTTCCAAAGTATAGCCAACCAGCGCATTGCTAGGGAACTTCAGATAAAATGTCTAAACTTGGTATTACTGCACAGAAGGATGAGATGCACAATGAACTAGTGATGGGGGATTTACATTGGTACATTGGATGTTGGTCCTCTTCCACTACTCTGAAGTTGTTATTATGATGGTTATCTTCTGTTTTTTTTATTACTGTTTGTTGTAATGTTTCTGAATTATCTTTAAATCTTGCTTTAATATGTTAATTTCTATATCTCTAAAAAATGCTACTAAAAATGATTTGGTTTTTAATTTTGTTAACCCTTTGAACATATATTTTTATGTATAGAGGCTAAATGAGGCATGGTCATACATTAAATATATATTATTCATTTTTATAGATGCACAAAAAAATACTCTCAATATAATTTATGTACTAATAATTTTGTTAAATACAAATTCAACATTTTTTCACACTGGAAGAAAAAAAATTGCTCATAATCCAATCCAGTCTCAAAATGTTGGTAAACAGTTATATTATCCTGGTCATCAATCAAGGCAACTTTGATTCGGGATATCTATCTTTGGTTGGAGACGCAGGTGAAAGAAAATAAAAGAAATAACTGAAACAAAAACAAATTTGAAATTACAAAAATTCACATTCTAATGGGTAGTTATTGTAAAGTTATATATGAGATGCCTCAGAGCGAATCATTTAAGGTAACAGCGAGAGTTTCTTATTTAATAAAAGTTCATTTCAAAGGAAGGTAACACTCAGATGAACTTTTTTTCAAAGAAAAGTATATATATATATATATATATATATATATATATATATATATATATTTATATTTGTGTAAATTAATTTATTAAAAATATATTTTAATATAAATAAAATTTTATAAAATTAAATTATAAAAAAAATTATGTTTTAAAGAATTTATAAGTTTTTTTATTAAATTTTTAAAATTATAATGATGATGATTAAAGTATACTAAAACTAATGTGGTTTATTGGAATTCAGGAAAAAAATAAAAATTAAAAAGTTTAATTAGTTCCAATAAAAAAAAAAGGTTCAATTGTCGTTCTTCAAAATCTTGTTTTTGTGATCAAGGAGAAGAGCTATGCAGTATAAAAGGAAGTGCTTTTCATTTTCCACCTTCTTACCATCACAAATCTAAGAGATCCTATCGTCCTAAGGAGTCTTGGGAGTAGACCACCGCCCAATCTCACTTCTAAGCTCATTAGGATTAGTTCTTATCCTAGCGATGTTCATTTTCTTCTTAGTGTTGGTCAACATAGAGAGATAATTCTAGTTATCAAGGGCGGGTTGATCGCCTCCTTATAGTATCTTAGCTTCCTTTTACCCTCCAGCTCCTTACCATCCCACATCTTGTCCTTAAAATCGGAGGTAATAGTATCTTTGATACTATCCTTGCTTCCCATGATGATCTCCTCCTTAATCCCCTAAAGGTTGAGCCAAGACTGGTCATCCTTATGCCACCCGCACTTGAGGTGCAAGTGGGGGTTTTGACTAAAGTTAGAAGCAATTTTTTGGAGCCACTTGGAATCCATATTATAAAGTTTCTTCTTATACATCAGATATCTAAACATAGTTGTACTTTCAATGGGGGATAGACCCGCTTCGATCAAGAGGATATGATAGGGAGTATTTCCCTTGATATTGAGGTTATAGATTATGAATTGTTTTTGAATCATATCAATCTTTCTCCATGACTCTCTGGATACACTGCAACCCCAAACTTCACATCCATATACATCCTTTGTTTTATTGCATCTAATCAATATGTAATTATCGAAGAAACCAATATTATGTCAATGTTTGAGTTATTCAAAGTGTATTAGCAATTTACTCTATTAAATAATGATGTGATACATTGTAAAAATTATTACTTAAAAAAAATGAAATGCTTTTTTAATTTTTATTTTCTAAAGGGATTTATTGCAAGTGCAATTTTGACTTATATAATTTATACAATTTGAGTCATTTGCAATTTATTAAAAAAAATTATAATCTTTTTAGAGATAATGATCTTTCTAGTTTAGCGTTGGGTTCAAATAAAATATTCACAAATTACAACATCACATTGTAGCACTGCATTTTTCTCTGCCTTGTTGGTATGAATCAGTTGTTTATGTTAGCCATCTTAATTGTGTCAAGCAATCTAAACTTACAAGTGATAGGGGATTGAAAGGTTTTTAAAGATTGGTTGAAAGGTTATCCTTCCTTAAACACTTCTTCATCCTCACATGGTGTATACATGAGCCAATTTTGCATTATTTATCTCTAATAATTTGTAATTTTAAAAATTTATTTTTTAATAAAACAAATTATTTTATGTAATTTTTAAAAATCTTCATTGAATATAATTGGATCTAGTTCCAATTAGAAATTAATTTGAAGAGAAATTTTATTTTTTAAGGCTATAATATCAAATAGAGACTACTTTAATTTCATATTAATGGACCTAGATCCATCTTAACCACGGATCTATCAAGCACCGAGAGGGATCCAATCTCTCAAGGTGCAAACTTTTCTTTCTAGTGCAAAACTTGAGGAAAGGTTTGCACCTCGAGAGATTGGATCCCTCTCGGAACTTGATAGTTATGGGTTAATATGGATCTAGGTTGGTTATATTATAATACTATATAATACCTATATTTTTATTTGTGTCTCTTTGTTAGTCCCTCTCTCTATCTCACCCTTCAAACATACACACACTGACTCTCCCTCTCTTCCCCTTCTTTGTCTATCTCTCTCTTCCCCTTCTCTCCCTCTCTATCTATATCTTTCTCTCTATTCCCTCCCTTTCTCCTCTCTCCCTCACTCTCTCTCCATGACTCCCTTGTCACCCCCTCTCTCTCCACCTTTCTCACTCTATGTTTTTCTTGTTCCCTCCCTCTCATGCCCCCCCCATTTCCATCTCTCTCTCCTCATCTCTCTCTTCCTTCCTCTTTATCCCTTATCTCCCACCTCCCTCTATCTCTCCCCCTAAAATCACTCTCCCTCTCTCTCTCTCTTCTATCAAACTCTATCACTATCTCCCCCCCTTCTTGTCCTTCTCCATCTCTATGTCTCCATCTCTCTCCCTTCCCTTTCTCTCCCTATCTCTATCCTCTCCTCTTTTTCTCTTCCCTCCTCTCCTATCTCCCTCACTCTCTCTCCATCTCTCCCTTTTCACTCCTCTCTCTCCCCGCCTCTATCTCTCTATGTCTTTGTTATTTCCTCCCTCTCTCTCCCACTCCAACTGCATATCCGTCTCTCTCTCCTCTCTCTTCCTTCCTCTCGCTCTGTCTCTCCCACCTCACTCTCTTTCCCCCCATCACTCTCTCTTTCTCTCTCTCTCTTCCCTCCAAGTTCTTCACTATCTCCTTCCCTCTCTGCACCCCCTCCCCAACCGTATCTTAAATTTGATCACATTGTATTGTGTTTAAGAAATTATCTAAATTAGAAAAACTTAATTGGTTGTAAAATATTAAACCTATATTTTGGATCAATCATGTCAAAGAAAATAAAATAATGAAAATATTTAAAAAATCATGCACTATATTTAATCTATTATAATTAGTCAATTTGCTTTCTCTCATCCCTTGGATCATTAGCTCAAATAGATCTATGTTAGTTATATATATATATATATATATATATATAAAGAACTGACATAGATCCATCTTATCTTAATTTTATTAAAACCTTAATTTAATTTCTATGGGAATATTTTTAATAGTTGTGAGGACAGAGAGTTTAGATATATCTCAAATTGTAACATTTTCCCTTTTAGATTCAATTAAAAAAATGTTGTAAAACTAAATTAAAATAAAATATTTTTACTATGAAATAAGTTATGGTTTCTTGGCATGTGGTATTGATAAGCCATGGTATTGTAACAAAGTACAAGTGAATATCCATGGTAAAGTGAGGGTGAATATCCATGATTATATTGTTATAAAAAATTTTGATTTTGAAATAATTTATATTTTTGGGCATGTGGTATTGATAATCCATGGTATTGACCCATGGTATTTTAATGAAGACTACTTTTTACAAGTTAATAATATATATCGTAATGTAGGGATGAATATCCACGGTTAAGAATCTTTCCATATTGTTATAAAATATTTTGGTTGTGAAATAAGTTATGGTTTTGGGACTTGTAGTATTGATAAGCCATGGTATTGGCCCATAGTATTGTAACAAAGTCTATTCACAAGTTAATAACAAAATCCAAATATAACAAATAAAATTTTATTATTTTTATTAATTTAGCTTATTATTATTAATTGAGGCATTTAAATGTTTACACTCATCCCAATATCATTTTTAACTTCTTCTTCTTCTTCTTTTTAATTTAGCGTATTACTCAAAAATAACAAATTCCTATTAAAAATAAATCATTTAACCCAATAGAAAATTATTTATTATATATTAAAAATATTTCTTTTATTTTCTCCATTATAAATATTTCTTTTCTTTTTCATTTCTAGTTTAGCGTTGGGTTCAAATAAAATATTCACAAATTACAACATCACATTGTAGCACTGCATTTTTCTCTACCTTCTTGATATCTAAGTGGAAATGATAGAAGAATGTGTCACACGGAATGAGTCGATCTTGCGGACAAGATAGACCTTCCTAGAATCTAAAGAAGACCTAATGACAAGCAAACCAATCACAAACTATCCTTCTCTAAATGTGCTTTTATAAAAAAAGGCAAACAAGTGTTTTAGGCCTCCCTTGGGTCTAACGCAAGTTTGTGGAAGCCTCGCTACTTCGATCCAAATGAGCTCCCTTGTCGCGAATCTGCAAACACAAACAAGCAAACAAATTAAATAGCACCTGAAAAGCCAATATCGTAAAACATATTTAACATGAAAGTCAAGGAATTCATGAAACAAATGACATGAGACAATTTGTTGAGAAAAATGAATCTGATTGTATTAATTCAAATCAAAGAAGAACTTTACAACCTGTGCCTTGACGCTGTACAAGCTCCTCCCAGGGTCCAACAAGAAGTCTCCTCTATTTTGACAAGTTTCACTCTCTTCCCAATGAAGCCAAAAAGGTATGTGATCTCTTCTCTCAAGCTCAACTAGGAAGTCTTAATTTCACCAGCATTTACTCTCAAAAATGTTCAACTTCTAACCTCCCTAGCAACCAGCCCAATGCCTGAATTTATAGTGCAATGGAGGGAAGTTACTAGGTCCTCCTTCAAAGGGATAAAGCCCTCCTTCAAAGGGATAGCTCCTCTCATCAAGGGATTAGCTCCTTCCCTTTTGGGATGCATGAACCACCTAAGAGCGGCCAATCCACGTCAAAATTCCTTCTAGAATCATCTAGAATTAACCCAAAGTGAGTTTTGTAGAATAAACTTGTGCCTTTTTGACTTTCACAGGGGTCCGCACCCACACCTTTAGGGACAGAGCGGGCAGGTCCTCAACTTTTGTAAACAGAATGTGCGCGACCGCAGGCAACAGTGAGAGAAAGTGCAGAACCAGAGCTTTATTGATTTTCAATGTCTTTCTCTCATTTTGAAAGCTTGACTTGAAGAGCTGAGGTCTGAGACTTGCTTAGGAGGATAGTACAAGTGATGATAGACCCATACTGACTGCAAATAATCATGGTGACGATATTTTTGTGTAACAGATTGCCCCCTAAAGTGCGAAGTCTGTAGTAGATGAGGATTTCATTTATCATTTAGGAAGAGTGAAGTACTTTATCATTTCGAGGATCATATTGTGGAGAGCCCGGTTGGAACCTGTAAAAACATTCAATGCAAGATATATACATGAGATCATATCATCGTTGAGGTAGGTATTCCCATACTCAGATCAAAACTGACTTAGAAAACTAACTACTGCTCTGATACAGGAATGATCTTGTAATACATCACAAGTATAGACTCATGTGGACACAGTATGGACACAACCATCTGTTTATGAATAGTCCATTATATAATGAATACAAAATTCCTCGCAGCCTGGATTGTGGAAACTAGATCCAGGGTCTTCATTTCTACTTCCCGAAACAGTGCGATTCTATCCATGCGAAGAATGTGTTGGAGTCGAACATGGTGGAAACCACTTGATTACCAGTCAATGATGTAAACTGTTAACAAGTGTAAGAGAAACCACCAGTGATGTCAATGGCTCTCAAAGTACCCAGTACAATCCATGAGATGTGAATAAATGTGTTGATGTCGAACATGTCACGGAATCCTTTGATCGAAGGCCAATGATGCAACCTATCGTCAAAGGTGAGAAACCTGCCATTGAGGCATGCAGATCCTAAGGTACTGACGATTTCTAGATCATCTTTCTAGATAATGAGCTAAAGTCGATAGAAAGCGATCTGTCGCAGGCAAGCCCACAACACGAAATCATAGATCAAGTTGAAGAAATTTAGTTGCAAGGACTAACTCAAGGATGGTCAAGATGAATGACAGATATTTTGCAGATGAATGGCTTATTGGCAGTGACCTCTTGAACACATAACGACATGATAGATGGCTTGGTGACAATTGACCCAAAGTTAATACCCAGAAACCGACTGAAGACTTTCAATGTGGTTTGATCAACTGTTAGGCAAAGGATTTCCCAACCCAGGTGAATAAAAGTGTCGTGTTCATGAGTGGTTACAAAGTATGACAAACAGGCTCATTTTTCTCTCTTTTCCCCCACCATTTCTGGCAAGTACCTCTTTATTTTTGACAAACTTGAGGAGGATAACATTTGCTTGATTATAAGCTCATCTTTTGGATGAGTCCAACTTAGTTTAAATTCGAACCCTAAGAAGGAGTGGTTTGTTCCTGTTTGTAATTGAATAGGTCCTTTACTGTGGAATTTTAACGAGTCCAGTATAGGAGAAACTCGGCGTTTTTCAATTTTAGAGAGTTTGAAAAACTTAAGAAGACTCCAGGGTTGATCTTTTTCGTAAATTTGTGTCTCCCAAGCCCGAAAAAGTATAAAATAATACTTGAGAGAACCGCTTGATCTTTTACGACCAAGGAGTACCTTTCGTAATTAGTGTCCCTGATCCGAAAAAGTAAAAAAGCGATCAACGACACGTCGTTTTATAACCAATATCGAATTTGAAACGACAAAAATCCAACAATCTTTTCATGTTTTTACAGTCAGAAAAGAGTTGTAAGTGGACCGTCTTTTAGTTCCATTTTAACGAGTTTAAAAGAAAAACTCAGAAATCTTTTCATGTTTCAGGAGTCAGAAAAGAGCTTAAAGGTGATTCTAAATGTTTTTTTCGTCGAAAATGATAGATTTCGCCTGAATAATCCGTTGTCCTGAACAAAAACGCAAACATTACTCATACCTGTTTGAAATGGATAAAAATGTTGCAAAAATACCTTTCCAAAGTGAAACATAAACAAATTTGCAATTTATTTACTCAAAAAACTTATAAAAAGGGCTTTCGTTAATTCATTTTTACCGTTTGAGTTTTGGGTGAGAAAATAGTGCTTTTGTTCAGAAAACTTCCCGTGAAGATTGCGGAAAATCCAACCGTCGGAATCGAACGTCGTTTTCTCCAGGTAATCCACATCATATCACTCTTCATTTTTAACCGTTTCATTTTTTGTTTTGGGTTTTTATTTCATTTTTTGGAGGGTTTTTAGGCTTAAAACCCTCGCGCGGGGGCCCGCAGGTGTAACATTGGCAGCCCGCGGACCCCAACTTTTTCTCAATGGGGAAAAAGTCAGGGGTCTGCACCTTCCATGTCGGCAAGGTGCGAACCCAAGCACTGTCTCTAATGCAGAGGGTGTGGTCCCCGCAGCAAGGGTTTTTAACCCAAAAATTCTCAAATTTGGCCCAAACAAATTAATTTCTAGCATTCTAATTTGTCTTTTTACTTGATGCAGAGAGTACATCATGCTAGATTGGCGTGAACGAGAGCATGAGGACGTGGATCTAGCCGCGTTGAATCACCAACCTTCGATCGATGCATTGAAGGCCTGCGGCTTGTACAAATTTAGGCTATATCTGGCATGAGGGCCCAGGTGGATTTCTTACAGTGGCTGGTTGATAGATGGAGCATACATGACCAATGCTTCTTCATTGGTGGCCACCAGCTCGAAATCGAGCCAGCAGACATATATTTCTTGACCGGTTTGCCTAATATAGGCGAAGACTTGACTCTATTCGGGACTAGGCCAGGTGGCCAGTCTGTCGATAACCTCCGGCTAAAGTTCTGCAACAGCCAGGCTAGAGACAAAGGGATAGACATAAAAACCGTATCCCTTCCTGAACTCATGGTGATCGCGTTTACTGTCACCAGACTTTGGGGGAGTGCCGCATTACATATTGCCACCGGATCCCAGATGCGGATGGCAGTTGATTGCTTTCGAGACACCATCTTCAACTGGTGTGATGCTGTGTTGGCCAATGTGAAAGGCCAACTGACCAAAGCCAAGAACGGACAACTAAATACCTTTGGTTATGGGGCTTTGGTTGTGACCTTTGGTCTGGAGAGGGTTACCATGTTGATCCCGTAGCACCTTACTGTTGGAGCTGGGCTTCCTCGAGAGCCCAAACTGATGCGATGGGTCGCAGTTATGGCCCATCATCCGGACGAGGGGACAGAGGTTGTTCGATTCAAACCTGAGTATTTCCAATGGTTGGAAAACTAGGTTTTTTCTATTCAGGACTTCCCTTATGCTGGGGTAGATTTTTGTGGTGACCCAAACATGGCTCTTCCACCAGGAGAGCAATGGGATGACTCAGGTAAAATCATTTTCAACATTTTTCCTATTTAAATTTTTTATTATTTTTCTATCGTCCCAAAACTAATAGTAAATGTTTCAAATACAGATGTGGGTCCACAGCGACCAGCCGCTCTCCGGCCTTACGAGAGGAAACAACCAGTTGCAGCCGCGCCAGCCCCACAGGACGAATCAGCAGAGGTTTTGGCCGAGTTGGAGGGTCATCTAGAGCGCTTGACAGGAGATATTCCAGAGACCACCATAGATGACATTCCTCGTCGACTTCAGCGCTATGTGATTGGGGTCCCAGGACCTTTTAGGAGGTTCCTTTGCAAGGTGGCCCGTGCAGTGGTTTCTTATCGAGATCATCACCAGTGATAGGATGATCGCCTATTGTGGACACATATGACATTTTTGTTTTTTGTACTTATCATGTTTGCCGATCATAAGGTGTTTTTCAACCTATGATCGAGGATGATGTATTTTTTGACACATTCATATATATATATATATATATATATATCACTATTACCGACTTATCTTGTAAATCATGTTATGGAATGGTTTTAAATTTACATGTATGATTATTGCAAATGTCTACTTAACATTCGAGAAACAATTGCATCTGCTAATGTATTTAAAGATCTTGGAATATGCTGATATTCAATAGAATCAAATTCACGTTCCAAGAGACGCACTCTCAAAAATAATCTCAATGACACTGGATTTCTAATGGCATACACTCTATTAAGCTGTAATACAACGAGTTCAGAATCTAACCTCACTATCAAACTCTGAATCCCAAATGAAATAGATTCAGATAATAACTCAATCACTGCACTATACTCGACAATGTTGTTCGTTGTTTGACCGAGGCTTACCCCATGCATAGATACCAACTCGTCAGAGGGCGAATAGATAACCCAAGCTGCAAAAGAAATGTTCCGTGTATTACGACAAGCACCATCAGTGAAACGAATGTATGTTTGGATAGGCATCGACATCTGAAATATCAAGAGTAGAACCAAGATAAGCAGAAATAATGACGAAAAACACTCTCTAAGCTAAGCACACTGTTTAAACCAAAACACACCAGCTAGAAAGAAAAAATTATCCTAACTAAAAATCTCCATACCCATTCTTTAAGAATAATACCTCTTCAGGTAAAGACCATTTCTGGGTTTACCTAAAGAGTCCCCATCAAAGTCTACCAATTCATAGGCCCCTTTTGCTAGCTTTCGCTTGACAACATAGGGACCATGCCACATAGGAACGAATTTTCCAGTGCCTAATTTATCATTAGCTTGATTGTAAACTAAGACTAGATCTCCTTCCGAAAAATTTCGAGGAGTCACATTTCGATCATACTGAGCTTTCATACGTTTTGCGTGAGTCTCGATCGCCAATGCAGCATCACGTCGATTCTCATTTAATTGAGCCAAGTATAACAAACACTTTTCCTCTTCGGAAGTGGCTGGAAGTAACTTGATGGCCATTTGCAATGACGGGATTTCGCATTCAATGGGTAACACAGCTTCCAGACCATAAACTAGTTGGAAAGGAGTGAACCCTGTTGATGTTTTTACTGAAGTTCGATACGCCCAAAGCGCTGAAAATAGCATGTTATGCCAATTCGACCGATGAATCCCAATGATTTGTCGGATCATGACGACTAAGACTTTGTTGATGGATTCAACCAGACCATTAGCTTGTGGATAATAAGGAGTTGAACTATCGTGACGCAACCCAAGCTGGCCTGTAAGTTCGGTCATCATAACATTTCGAAAATGACGCCCATGATCAGTGATAATCGCTTGTGGGACACCAAACCTAGCAATTATATGATTGAACACGAAAATTTCAGATGTCTTGCCGTCTGCCTCAAATGTAGGCATCGCCTCGGCCCACTTGGTAAAATAATCTACCGCAAGGATGATATACGCATGCCCCTCGGCCGAGTGAGGGTTACATGTAATAAAATCGATACCCCATTTGGCAAAAGGTCCAACGGCAATTATAGGGTGGAGAGGAGCAGGTGGAGCGCGCATCTTTCGATCAAAAATTTGGCAGTTGTGGCATTTTCAGACCGTGGTAATACAATCTTTAAACAAAGACGACCAGAAGTAGCCAACGCGCAATATCTTTTGGGTTGTGGCATACCCAGACATATGACCGCCACACGCTCCAGAGTGACAGTCATTTAGAACCCTTTCAGCTTCCTCATGAGTTAAACAACGTCGAAAAACAGAGTCCGCCCCACGGCGATAAAGAGTATCTCCAATAATCCTGAATTGTTGGGACTGGAATCATATTTTCCGACGTTCTGACCTTGAAATTTCTGGCCGAAAGGATTGGGTCTGGAGATAAACGATGATATACCCATACCATGGATCTAAAGTGCTGATTAGAAACAAGGATTCGTCCGCAATGGGCTCTTCCGCCACAGTTTCCGTGTCAGCACGCGGGAAGTCACACATTAACTCTGCAAAAACTAAAGATTTCTTAGACTTAGATTTTTCAAATTCCAAGTCGAACTCCTGCAGGATAACAATCCATTTAGAGTACTTGCCCTCTAGCAATTGCTTGGTCAAAATGTAGATCATAGGGTTGCAATCAGAAATTACTATAGATTTACATAGTAAAATGTAGTGACGAAAACGTTGGACAGCTTGAACAACTGCCAATGCCAATTTCTCCACATGTGAGTATTTTAGCTCAGTTGGATTTAAAGTTCGACTAAGGTAATATATCACATGTTTAGTACCGAATTCATCTTCCTGAATCAACGCATGTTTTATTGCATCAAAAGATTTCTGAGCTATCTCATCCCAATAGAATGGAGTATTCTGTTTCAACAATCGGGTAAAACCTTTTGTAACCTCGGATTAGTTAGGAATGAATCGTCATAAAAAGTTTGATTTCCCTTGCAAACTTTGGAGTTGGCGAAGACTCGAAGGAGGAGGAAATTTGACAATAGCTTCGACCTTCGAGGGATCGACGCGAATGCCGGAGCGAATCCGATAATGCCTACACCTCATAAATATTGCTCGTAAATGGACGAGGTGATCAGCTCGATGTAATGAATGAGCAGGCAAATCATCGGGATAGGGTTGCACAATGTGCTTGATGTCATGAAACGCATAAGACATGGCCCTTTGAAAAGTTGCTCCGACATTCTTGAGTCCAAAAGGTAATTTGCAATAAGCAAATGTCCCCCATGGACAAATGAAAGCCGTTTTTGGTTAATCGGCAGGTAGAATATTGATTTTATTGTATCCGGAAAAACCATCCATGAAGGAGAATATTTCGCTGCCGGCACAATCATCAATTATTTGATCGATATAGGGAGTTGGGTAATTTTCCTTTGGACAGGCTCAATTAATGTCCCTATAATCGATACATATCCTTATTGTCCCTTGCTTTTTGTTAACCAGAACAATATTCGATACCCAATCCGTTAACGAGATCGGATAAATGAAACCTACTTTGAATAATTTTTCAACTTCTGCTTTAATTGTAGCAACTTTTCTTGGGTGAATCTGACACAAACGTTGCCGGACGGGTTTAGCGTCCGGGTAAGTCTTTATTTCATGAACAACAATCGCAGGATCAATTCCTGGCATTTCCTCATAGGACCAGGCAAATACGTCGTTGAATTCTTGAAATAGGGCCTTATATATTTGAATTTCGTCTTCTGTACACGAGGCACCTATATGAATGTTCTCAACAATTCCAGACTTAACCGAAATGTCAATAGGAATAGTTCGAGAGATGTTTCCCAAATTTAACTCTGAATCAGGATGTTTCATTGGATTTTGAGGTTCCTTGACATATTCAGTCGTAAAAATTGATGAAAAATCATTTCAAAACGATCGTTCTCGGGTAAAAAAGAAGATCTTTGATGGAGATCTTCCCATAGTAAATCATCTACACATAGGATTTCACGAATCTGCTCATCAGAGTGAACAAGTTCCGAAAACGTGATTGAACCCGAGCTTGATGTGAAAAGTGATTCTTCACGGACCACATTCATTAAGTCAATTTCAGTTGAAGATGGGTCGATAAACGATTGCACGGCCTCATACGCAATTTCATATGGACTTAAAGGCATGACATCACCAAATGAGTCTATCTCAGATTCAGAAGGAACGATCCAAGGATCATCATAAACAAAGGTGTCTGATGTAATCATATGAATGGTTGCAAATGAAGACGATGCGTTGATCGGAGGAAAAGGAAAAGTTCCCAGTAAACCGGCATCTTTAACTAGTCCTACTCCAACATCCTTATACGGGATAGTCGTTTTACCGACATGCTGAATACTTTCAGAAGAGCCTGGGTTAGATGAAAAGTAAGCCAGCTGGTCTGTTGTTACGATCTTTCCATTATGAGGAAACTTTATAACCCGAAAGACCGATGAAACGACAGCTGTCATAGCGTAAGACCAACTACGACCCAAGAGAAGGTTGTAATCTAGAGGGGCATCAACCACCTCCACATCTAGATTAATGGTTTTTCCTTCAACCCCTATAGGCAAATCATGTAGAATGCCAAAAGGATGAAACCCACGGCCATCAAAGGCCTTTAGAATCGTCGGGGATTGATTTAGCGAAGGAGAACCAAGCGATCTCCAACACTGTATCGACATAATACACGTTTAGGCTCCCTCATCAATCACAGTCCGATGAATAGGCCTATTTTTGACTATCACTGGAATCTGGAAAGCCATTTGATGAGGTAAGCGCGGTGTACTATTTTCTAGATCGAAAATTATTAGGTTCGAGTCCTGAATGTCAACAGCTCCTATAGCTGACAAAAGTAATTTATGTTGTGCTGGACATGATTGCAACACTTCCAAAGCCAACATTGCTGAGGGTGAAACAACTAAATCCTCAACAATGTTATAGTTCTGAGCCACTCTCGCATGTGGATTGAAAGCTGACTTTCAAAGTATACCCTTGGCGGGCAGTTTGATTACCAAGTCTGGATTAGGTTTCTCGATCTGTAGTGGATCGGAATCGAGAGTTGAGTTTGATGGATTAGAATGAGAAGATTCTGCTTCTTTACCATCAACAGGACTTTTACTACCATAATCATGCGATCGAGTCACAATCCTAACATGGGACATCATCAGTATGGGTTCTTCATTGGCAGTCGAGGAAGAACCTATCATCTTACTGTCTTGACTTGGAAAAGGATCCTTCAAAACAGCAGGCGTTTGGGAACCTTTGATAATCTTCGCAACCTATGCACGATGAGGGCAGTCTCTTGTAAAATGTTCTTCGTCACAAATGAGACAAAGATGACGAGGTTTGCGTTTTTCATCATTGGATTCCGATTTTTCAGGTTTCTCCTTTGAATTTTTGTCTGTTTTATTCTTCTTCTTCCCTTTCTTCTTCCCACCAGATTTTGATTTGGCTGTAGATGACTCTACAACATGAATATCGGCGGAAATCTCCACGGAAGAATCTCCTATCGGGGAATCGGGCAAGGTTATGATAGGAGAAGAATTCTTGGAATACTTCTTCTTACTCTTAGTGTTAATCGTACCAATCATACCATCGGTGGCATGAGATCCCGAAGGAGTTGCAGCGATTTGATTTTGCTTGGGAAGATCGGGGATTTTCTCGTGTAACGTACCTGACTGAGTATAGACCAAGTCAAGGTACTGTGCTTGAGAAATTACTTGCTCCTCAGTAACAACTCCAGCTTTAGCTACATCTTCATTGATCTTTGGCAACAAAGACTTTACAAACCATTCAACCAAGATCTGATCCGGAATAAAAACCTTCACTAAACGCCGTCAACGTCTCCATTCATGAATATGATTTGAAATGTAAGTGGACTTCGATTGCTTTAATGAAGTTAGTAATTCCGTGCCATTGTCATATCTGACTGGCAACTGAAAATGAGTTAGAAACGAGGTAGCTAACTGACTAAAATTATAAAAAGTGCCTCGCGGTAACTCAATGTACCACTTGGCTGCAAGACCAATTAGAGTGTGCTGGAAAAGCCTTAGACGGATTGAATCATCTGAAATGGAGTTAGACGCACACCAAAGGTGATAAGTCATCACATGGTTTGACGGGTCCTCTCCTGATTTGCCTTCGAACTTAGGAATATCACTAGGCAACTTATTCGGCATTGGCGGCCAAAACGGAAGATAATTAATGGGATCGTTCATTAGGCACGACAAGTCAGGCAAGTCCAAAGTTGCTATAAATGGTAACTGACGATTAGGGTACCTAAAACTCTGGGTCATGAGACCAGCTCCAAGAGGAGGATATCCAAGATAACTAGGAATAGGGATTGCATTTGGGATATTGTATCCTCCCGGAAAACCAGGATTAACCAGACTGTACTGTGGTTTTTGAGGTTGTTGATATGTGTAACCAGGGTACGGTTGATACTGATAGACTGGCTGCTACACAGGAGGACCGAATTGGTATTGTCCCTGGTACGGTTGACAAGTAAATTGTGGTTGACTTGTGACAACCGTACTTGAACCAGGTTGTCCTACAGGCATCTGAACCGAAGTTTGAATTGTGGATCCAGGCGGAGGTAAAGACGTCTGAGGAGTCGATACAGGAACAGTAGAAACCGGAGCTGTCGATACTCCGGAAGTAGGTGGGGTAGATTGAACAGATGTTGTAGCAGTTGCAGTAGTCGTTTGAGGTGGAGTACGAGGCGTACTAGGCCCAGGCTGAGAAACTACCGAAGGTACAAAAGTTTGAATAGTAGACTGGACAAGTTGCTGGGGTGTACCAGAAACTAAAGGCTGTCCAGTTTGAGATGACAACTGTACATTTGGCTGCAACACCTATTGAGTTTGTGATGGATCCCACACTAAATTCATTCCGGGGTACAGACCCATAACAGGTTGAGAATATTGAGGACCATAACCGGGTTGAGGGTAATTCAAAGGTACATTTCCCGTTCCTTGAACATATGATTGACCGGAGGGTTGTTGGAAACCTTGGTTTGAGTATTGACCTTGGGGTTGATACCCTTGAGGCACGTACTGATACTGGGGTTGACCTTGAGGTATAAATTGATACTAGGGTTGACCTTGGGGTACATATTGAGTCTGGGGTTGACCTTGAGGAACATACTGTCCCGTAGGTATGTACTGTCCTTGAGGTTGCCCCCTAGGCGCAAATTGGGTACCTTGAGGTTGCCCCCAAGGCGATAATTGAGGATTTTGAGGCTGCCCCTAGGCGGTAACTAGCCACCTTGAGGTTGAGGATTGGGAATAGTACATGACATCATGACAATATCTTCTATGCTCAACGGCTTAGTACCATTGCTTCCAGTTAATAACCCTTGCTCAAAGGGTTGAGGAGATGCACCCGAAAAAGTACCAGAAAGTGACTGATACCCAGAGGGAACAAAAGGACCGCTGTACAAAAAGGATTCGGGCGATTGAGTAAACATGGACGACTGTCTTGACATATTTAACAAAGGATAATAACCTCTAGGTGTTGGGTGATAAGGAACACGAGGTGGTGAAAAACTTAACCCTGGGTTTTCTAAGAAATTAGTCAAAGAAAGATACCAAGCACTGCTCCTAGGTGGACTGTAAAAAATTGATTCACGCTCCCTTAGCTCAATAGCAGGTTGATTTTCAGGGATAGGGATGCCTACTTCTTCTTCCAGAGTAGCAAGTTCTTCGATAGCTATAAGTCCAGAAGGAAGATTTTGGGTAATTATTCTTTCTACCTTAGGTGAACCAGGACCACTAGAAGTTGGAGAAGCAAACCCCGATGTTGGAGTAGCAACAAATTCACTTTCAGGTTCAGATATTTCAGGTTCCTCACCTATATCACTAGTAGATGAAAAGCGACCAATAATTTCGGAAACAGACACTGATTGTGGATTATAATCTGTTACTAAAGCTTGAAAATCAGGATGTACCACCAAAGAAGACTCTCCTTCTTCAGGCGACCCAACTTTACTGTCTCTAGGAGTTACGAGGACTTTCAACCCTTCAGGCTGGCTCGGTGAAAACTCAGGAGGTTGGCCCCGAAGTCTACGGGACTTTCTCGGTAATTCAACCATGGTTAAAAACTTTTAACTACTTCACACGCAAACAAAGTAAAATCTCAAAGAAAACCACCTAAAGCCTCTAAAGAACCAAACAAATTTGAATCACACGCCTAAAGAATCTAGGAGATCAAACACACACAAATAGTAACTTTCCGTACTGAAAATACTAGTTGGTGATGAAATCCAACGTTGCAGAGTTCAATACAGAAATGGCGGTTGGAACAGTTACCCCGACAACCTGCTTAATGAATAGACTGGCACAAGTTCCTCCACTTAACCGTCTCGAGTGAAGAGAACCCCCAGAAAATCCAAGTGAGTCTAGCCGACGTTTGCTCCAGGTACAGTGGGATCTTCCCACCACTGTCACCTTAGGAAGAATCCTAAAGAATATGGCCACTAAGGTTACCAACTGAAACAAATATACCTGGGGGAACAGTCTGCGATCCGATACGCACGCAAGGGCAGAGTAGCAAGCCCAATCCCCTTGAAGGCTCCTTGACATAATCTAGGGTTTACCAACAAGTGACCCCAGGCTCCTCGACAATGGTTAATCCGAGGTTTACCATTTTTAATACGTGAATATCTGGCATCGTTACCAATGAGGAAGGATTGATTCCCACACTGGTTCGGACACGATCTCGTGCTTCTCCTTTAAGAGGAGCTTTCCCAGAGCATAAATGCAACAATTGGATTTCTTCCCTACCACAAGATACAGCTACTTGTTTGTTTTTACTGTCTTGGAGAGTTAATTACTCTCCTACTCCAAGACACTAGCCTAAGCTGTGTTGGTGTATTAGAGCCCTAGAAATAAAAATGTTACTAGATGAATTTTACTTTAAGCGTTATTTTTATTGGTTTTTGTTTAAGTCAAAAGGTGCGGAGATGAAACTCGTGGTATGAAGACTCGACTCAAAAACACTAAAAATGCACCTAAGATGATTTAAACAATCTTTTCCCTTCGATGAACTTCTAGCTAAGAAAGAGTTTGAGAATGCAAATAGTTTGTAAACACAAATCTTTCTTAACAAACAAATTAAAAGAAGAGCTTTTGTCCTTTCCAATGCACTCAAAACGAGACAACTAGTTATTTTCACAAAAATTTTCCTTTTTCTTTTCAAAGCACTCAACCACTACAAAAAACAAACTTTTTCCAAAAGAGCTTTTTTATTTTTTATACAACACTCAAAACTATGGAAATGACTAACTTTGAGATCTATAAATTATAAAAACCTATTTGAAGTCAAAGCCTACAAGATGTCTTTTTAAGGATGTTTTACTTAGCTAGATGTAAACTAAGGACCAATTTATGCAGAATCACAAATCAGTAAAAAACAACCAATTTTGTTTTCTTTTTAAAAATGAAAATCCAAACTTTTAAACACAAGCTTTTCGAAGTTTTGTAAAGAGAAAACACAAAGCGAATTCCTCAACAAGGGTAGATTTCATTAATGGTCAGACTCATAAGAAGGCTGGTAGAAACCAAGGTGATCTGAGGTCCCTACAGCTTCTAAGCTCAGAGCTACTACAAGACCAAAATGAAAAACAAACCCAACAAGCAAAACTCCTAGGAATTTCACCTAAAACCCTAACACCAATGAAATCAACCTAAGGAAAGCTTCTGACAGGTTATATGCAGGTCTGGGCAGTGGATAATAACTTCTAAACAAAAACTAAGCTGACTAACAGAAGAAATCTTAGGTTTTTCAAAATTTTGACAGGGTCCGCAGGCCCACAGTTAACACAGGTGCAGTACCGCTCTGTGCTAAAAGCAAAAGTGCAGATAAGTACGCACTGTGTCAAAAGGCTAGGGTGCGGTCCTCTCCCAAAGTTATGAAAAACGAAAAATAACCCTGGATCTACAATTTCCACCCAATTCCACACACAACAAGCCAAAAATAGAAACAAAAACACAGTTTCTCAGGTCAAAGTAAAAACAAGGAAAAAATCAAGTCCCCAGTATGGTCGCCATTTTGTCACACGGAATGAGTCTATCTTGCGGACAAGATAGACCTTCCTAGAATCTAAAGAAGACCTAATGACAAACAAACCAATCACAAACTATCTTTCTCTAAATATGCTTTTATAAACAAAGGCAAACAAGTGTTTTAGGCCTACCTTGGGTCCAATGCAAGTTTGTGGAAGCCTCGCTCCTTCGATCCAAATGAGCTCCCTTGTCGCGAATCTGCAAACACAAACAAGCAAACAAATTAAATAGAAACCTGAAAAGCCAATATCATAAAACATATTTAACATGAAAGTCAAGGAATTCATGAAACAAATGACATGAGACAATTTGTTGAGAAAAATGAATCTGATTGTATTAATTCAAATCAAAGAAGAACTTTACAACCTGTGCCTTGACGCTGTACAAGCTCCTCCCAGGGTCCAGCAAGAAGTCTCCTCTACTTTGACAAGTTTCACTCTCTTCCCAATGAAGCCAAAAAGGTATGTGATCTCTCCTCTCAAGCTCAACTAGGAAGTCTTAATTTCACCAGCATTTACCCTCAAAAATGTTCAGCTTTTAACCTCCCTAGCAACCAGCCCAATGCCTGAATTTATAATGCAATGGAGGGAAGTTACTAGGTCCTCCTTCAAAGGGATAAATACCTCCTTCAAAGGGATAGCTCCTCTCATCAAGGGATTAGATCCTTCTCTTTTGGGATGCACGAACCACCTAAGAGTAGCCAATCCACGTCAAAATTCCTTCTAGAATCATCTAGAATTAACCTAAAGTGAGTTTTTTAGAATAAACTTGCGCCTTTTTGACTTTCACAGGGGTCCGCACCCACACCTTTAGGGATAGAGCGAGCAGGTCCGCAGCTTTTGTAAACAGAAGGTGCGGGACCGCAGGAAACAGTGAGAGAAAGTGCGGAACCAGAGCTTTATTGATTTTCAATGTCTTTCTTTCATTTTGAAAGCTTGACTTGAAGAGATGAGGTCTGAGACTTGCTTAGGAGGACAGTACAAGTGATGATAGACCCATACTGACTGCAAATAATCATGGTGACGATATTTTTGTGTAACAGAAGGAAGACCATCAAAGTGATCTATGGGTTTGATGGGATTCGAATGATTAGATGGAGGAAGGGAAAGGTCATTAGGCGTGGAGATTTTGGCCATTTGTACATGGGTATGAATTTGGACTCTGGAGAGTTCTTCCTTTTACTAAAGATGATTTTTTCTTTTATGGGTAAACAATTTCGAGGGCTTATATGATCAAAGCTTAAATTTAATCTAAGGTTAAGGGTTTAATGATTATGATAATGCAAATCTTGATTGCGGCCAACTATTCATCAAAAGACAATGCACAAGTAAGCATTTTGCATGTCCTTATTGTACAAAGGGTTTAATGATTATGATAATGTAGATCTTGATTGCGCCCAACAATGCATCAAAAGAAAATGGACAAGTAAGCATTTTTCATGTCTTTATTGTACATATTAGCTCCTCCCTAACTTTTCTAGGGTCAGAATGCATGAAATTTTATTTTTTCTTTTCACTTTTTTTTAGTGGTTGATTTTTGTGTAATGGACTCTACCATGCCTAAACTCAAAGGGATCGAGTGATGCATCCAAATTTTCTGGTAGGATGCAAATACTAGACTTTCCTCAAACTTTGTTACATGAAACTAAAATTTATTGTAATCATGAACATAAAATCTTTTATGTTTCATCCTTAGATTCTGATCTCAATGCCTACAAACCATGTTACTATAATTTAAGTAGAATATACTTAGATCCATTAAACCTTACAACTCTCTAAATCTTAGGTGAATTTTAGCTAAAAAGAAAGTACCTGAATGAATTTTGCAATTTAGACTCAATGCTTATAGACGATGATTAAAAATGGAAGAACCCAAATGGTCTGATAACTTTTACCCACCCATAAATTTCCAAGACCTTTGCTATTATTCTGAACCTAAACAGAGAGAGTAGAAGAAGAAGAGGAACCTAGATGAGGTGGACCCTGACCTACTTGATACTTTTCAAAACTTGGGCATGCCCTTGACTAGAAGAAGTGATTGACCAACGTTCTTGCAGAAGTTGTTTTTGATAATGTTTTCATTGTTACCATGGATAGGTAGAATCTATAGGAAGTTGAGGTTATCTTTTGTTCATTATAAGAGGTAATTCAAGAGTATCTTGATCTAGTTAGGAAGTAGCTTGGTAGGGTTGTTTCTCGTGCTGATAACTATTATGTTGCATTGTATTTTATTTTTTAGTGATAGCTCCTTCTATTAAATCCCCAAGCACACTTTATCAACCATGGAAATATCTACTTATTTTAGGATGAATGAGATGGAGACCAGGCAGTTTGAGAGGACTCTTATTATTGTAGATGAGAGAAGTTATATGAGGTGAAAGGAGTTCTGTGATATATACTGAAGGATGCACTACACCATTTTATGACACCAATCATTTCCATGCCACTATAGTGAATCTCTATTGCATCGAGGGACCAACGATAAACTATTCCACTATAAATAATTGGTATGTTAGGGATGAGGAATGCAGACGTAGGATTTAGAATTTTATTATGAAAATAGGTTTGTGCGATGGAGACAAATGGAGGATTTCATGGACCTAAGTAGAGACTAGTTCGACAATCACCTAGAAACACTCAAGAATATTTTTGAAAGGCGGTGATGCGATTGGAGAGTTCTATTATCTTGCCTTGAAAAATAACTGTCAATAAGGGGGGACAAAGATGATCCATATATGGAAGAATTGTAGGAGTAGGATTGTTTCTAAAATTATATCTATAGGCAAGTCAAGGAACTAAAGGATTAGTGCATGTGCAACAAAATTATCATAATGCAAGGAATTTTTCATAGTGTGATTCGATGCTCATCAATGACCAGGCAGCTACAAATACTTATTGTTACATTCAGGTCCAATTTGAGTTGCATTCTAAAGTCTCTAATTTCATTTATTGATAGTCCTTCTTGTGTCCTTGTCTTTCTTAATTTTATTGTGGTAGGATTGGAATGGGTTAAAAAATCAAGCATATCATTGAGTAAAATAGACACCCACATGTCACTACATGTCATTGTGCATACTCTCTATTTTTTATACAATTAGAAGTAAGCAATATCATGTGTGCACAACTAAAAATCCTAACAAGCATGATGAATCCAGTCTTAGAATGGAAATCAAAACCAATAATCATAAAATATCAATAAATTTGTGACACGGAGTAAAAAACACAATAAAAGATTATATGCCAACATTATCTATTTAGTGCAAGATACTCCTAGTATTTCATAATTTTCAGAGATGGTGTATGTCATGAAGATGCCCTCAATCAATGTTACTGACTTGAAGATAAGATGGTCAGTGCAACTATTTACTTTAAATAGGCTAAATTTAGGTACATAAAACAAGTTTGAAAATCACTAGAAACACCACCCCCACATCATTTTATTTCCAGTTGTACAACATAATATTGAATAAAATTATGAGCACTTCCATTTAAATTGACCATACATAAAATAACAAACAAGGTTGATGCTTTTAAAAGATAAATCCATCATTAAATATAAGATATGCCAAGGATGGCTCATATTTTTAAACGCTATATCCATCACCATATTACTTATAACTCATGCATATTGTATCTTATTGTGCATATGTTAATTGTATAACTTCAATCTAGATAATTTTTTACATTTAAATTGTCAAATATGTAGAAATTACATTACACTAGCTTAAATCTGCACACAAATAAAATATCAGAAATATGGCAAGGGAATGAGTAAGCATTTTCACATCGTATTAAAATTCCGCTTGGTTGGTGAAGAACCAATTCAATGATTTTTTGGTGGAGTATTAAGCTATTACCTAAAGATAAAAAAAATTTAGTCTCTTAAATGACTGAAAAAGGATATTTAGAATGTTATATAGAAGTTACATTTCACCTAGCTATATCATTTTCACACCGGTTTAAAATTTCCACTTGGTTGGTGAAGAACCAATTCAATGTTATTTTTGGTGGAGTATTAAGTTATTAACCGAAAGAAAAAAAAAATGTTAGTCTCTTAAATGACTGAAAAAGGATATTTAGAATTTTATATAGAAGTTACATTTCACGTAGCTATATTCCAACTCCATTTTTTTGTAGAAATTTTGAATAATTTAACACATATTCAACAAAGATTATCCTGATCATGTACTATTGCGGAATACATACACAATACATAAGCTCCTCTATGTTGATCATCAATTTAGCAGCATCAATAACAATAAAACATCAAGAGCATTCACACATTAACACAGTATGTAACCCGGGGAAAGCATCTCGCTAAAAACCCCAACTATCTGTATATTAATGATTGAGACCATGTAACATTACAAAGTACAGTTCTTATCACAAGCAATCCAGTACCAAATCCACCTGTTACACACAATACAGCTAAGATCTGATCTCCAAATCTATTCCACTGCTTGCCTGCCTCCACTGCTCAATACCTGCTCAAGAATGAATGAGAATGGTTTACAAAACTCGTATTTCACCTCCAAAGAATCACTCACACTGTGTTAGACGTGAGTAGAGGCTATAATACTGGGCAAATACATGAGCAAACTCATTGGCATACTCAATCCCTTGATTGTGCAAATCCTCATGCACAACTATAGTCACAATTGATAGCAATCTGATTCTCTAACACCTGTCCCTGTTGAACTGAACATGAACTGGCATGCAACTGAGTTAACTGATGTATTCTATAGTTTTATTATGAGTTAATAATTAGTTTAACAACTCATAATTAGTCTATTTGCAGTTAGACTAACTACAACTAGTTTAACCAAGTCAAACTGAACACAACTCCATCAACTCTACAATCAACTCCACCAAACTCAACTGATTGAGTTCTAACTGAAGTCATGCATGCAACAACTCAAATGACTCATAAGAAAAATGTACTTCCTTCTGACAGCTGCATGAGCCACATTTGTAGCTCAAACTGAAGTGCTCCAAAAGAATAAGATCAAGTTTATAGTCCAAATATTATTATGAGACAATAATATTTGACTTTTCTATTTTGGACAGCCAGTCTAAATATAGACTTTGATCACTCTTGCTGTGATCACTCCTGCTGTGGTCACTCCTACTTTGATCACTCCTGCTATGGTCACTCCTACTGTTATCATCCCTGCTGTGATCACTCCTGCTGTGATAATCCCTGCTAGGATCCAAAAATAGAACTTGCGCCATAATTTGCCTGTGGGCCCACTTAGTGAAGGCAACTCTTTTCACTAAGCTCCATCATCTTGTTGCAATCCCAACATTTTTTATATAGAAGTTACATTTCATGTAGCTATAGAAGTTAAATTTATGTGTTTTAGATAGAAGTTACATTTTACATAGCTATGTCTACCCTGACATAACTATAATATTCCATCTCCATTTTTTTCACACTTTTCAACATTTTAAATATTTGTCTATTTTAGTGTGATTATGCAATTAAATAGTTGATATTGTTTAATAAATATCCTATTTGCAACATTTTGAATTATTAAGTGGGATCTTGGGTAGGTTTTTGTTTCTATCATATATAATGTTTTAAGTAGATGGTGTCTTATAATTCACCCACGAGACTTTAGGAGCAACCTTCAATTGATAAATTCGTCATCTCCTACCCTATGTTGGACGTTTGGAAGGCAATTCAAAAATTATTTCTGGTAAACAGATCTGAGTTTGCAGAGCTTGTAAGAAAACGTGGGGACATGTGGTGGTAGGCAATGTTCATGGCTAGTTCATTAAGATTGTAGCCTGCAATGTATCTCGGAAAGCGAATTCGTCCTTATTTTCCATTCGCCGAATGGAAAACCATTTATGTTTACCATTGTTATCTTCTGTGCAACGAAAGGATCGAGTGGAACATGCTAGTGTCCAACGATTTAACATTTATCACCATCAAAGATAGAAATTTGGTTGTTTGTTTGAAAGCATGGATGTTTATGCACGATAATTTTTATGGTGAAAGTGTATTGGAATTAAAATTAGTCTACATATATTGAGATTAGAAATCTCAATATGAATTTATTTTGGTTATAATTAGCTACTTTAACAAATGATAGAGGATTATTGAAATTCAACACTATTATCAATAATGAGGATGAAGAGGTTCATGACATAGTGAAGAGGTTTTCGGAATTTTCTTCAAAGATAGCAAGTGAAAAAGGTTGTAGCAAAGACAATGCTTTTGGAAGCATTATGTAAGTAAAGTGTATTGGTTATGACGGCATGAGATGTTCAATAAGGATGGAAATTGTGTGTAGAATAATAGACTCATTACCATATTATTATGTGAGTTACACTTATTGTAGCAAGTCTATGTGTTATGTTTTAAATTGGTCCACGGTCCTATATAATGTTTATTATACCTGGGCCACTTGTGAGCTTGATGAGACATGTATACCCCATATAGTTCGTGGTTATCTTAAAACCACTTTGTAAATGCAAGTTTTTGGTAAGCCATAAAGCACTTTGTAGTGAAGGTTTCTGGCAAGCCAAAAACCACTTGTGATTGTGAGAGTGAAGTGGACAATGATTCTTGTAGTGTGGTTGAGGGTCAACGAAAAAAACTTGAGCATGGTTTAGGGTAAGCCAATAAAATCTAGAGCATGGTTACAGGTAATATGATAATGACGGTGGGGGACATCCAAGTACAGGTACAAGTATGCAGATATAATGGTTGACTAAACCATGTACATGAAAGACATCTTACTAGACTCGCGACCGCAACAGTTGGGTACCCATGCATTCCGGTGGATGGTGTCCCTTTATAAGGACTTCAACATATTTTTTGATCATATTTGTAAACACCATGTTGGATCAGTGTTACACTTTGCTTATTGAGATCGAGACTAATCATTAAGGGGAGACTTATAAAATATAATTTATACTTGTCTTAGGTGTGATGTTTTCTAAGTAAAGGATTCTATTCATGCTCTTTAGGAGTTGTTTAGATCTAGTTGTTTTTTAGATTGGTATGTGGTTTACATAATCTATCTATCTTAAAACAACACTTCAAATATATATGTAACATACTAATTTTCTTTCTCAAATAAATTCTTTCAATTGCACAAATAAATACCTTAGGCTTCTTTAATAGAGCAAATGAAGTGGATCACGTGGATCGATCTCCGCTTTCATGCGGGTTTCTTGATTTGTGCGATTCGTGGATCACGTGGAATTTGAATGAGTGACACCATGATTCTAGGGATAAGTTGGCCATATTTCAATAGTATAATCGTGTATAGTGGGATACTTGTAGGAGCCAATGGTAGAGGCAGAATTCTCTTTTCGTAAGCAGTTGTTGATGATGACAGGCGATGGTGAACCTTGTTGATTCCTTAGAAAACTACTTGTCTGCTACTATTGTTGATGATTCAACACAGGGGCTCTTCAACATTGATGCGAGGCAACAATAAATTCGTCATCTCCTATCCTATGTTGGACGTTTGGAAGGCAATTCAAAATTTATATTTGGCAAATAGATCTGAGTTCGAGAGCTTGTAAGCAAACGTGGGGACATGTGGTGGTAGGCAATGTTCATGGCTACTTCATGAAGATTGTAGCCTGTAATGTATCTCAGCGAGCGAATTCGCCCTTAGTATCCATTCACCAAATGTAAAACCATTTATGTTTACCATTGTTGATGATAACCCTACTAGAAATGATGATAGGCTTAACATCCACAACCTCCACATGCTTACTATTTGGAGGGCCAACATTGACTGCCAACCTATCCTCTCACACCATGTTGTTTTAAATTACATTTCTAAATATGTAGAAAAATCAAAGTCAAATTCTGAAAGTTACCACCAAATGATTTCACGCCTTGTGCAAATTAATTCTCTCAATGCCCCTACTATCACTGTTATTTGTAAGCTCTTAATCGAAACAATTGTTGATAGGGACATCAGTGCACAAGAAACATGCCACATGCTTCAAAAGCTCCCCTTAACAAAATGTAGTCGTTCTTTTGTCTCCTTAAATGTCAAGTGAATTGTCTTCAAACGCGTTTCACATAACATCGATGGCCAACTTCCAACAATAGCCTTCATCACTTCCTACATGTAAAGACCTCATTCACTTAACTCATTGTCTCTTATTAAGGTTGCATGTCCCTTGTCGTTCTCCTCCCGCTGGAAAAAAATGTCATGGAAGCATATCTTCCCTACTATGGTAGTGCACCTCTTGCATTGGTACACCTCCATTCCATCCCATGATGCAACCTGCTAAGTATACTTTTTTTGGAGTAAAATCCTTTTGTACTTCCATTTTCACAGGCTACTTCATGACATTAGCAGAACCAGTGACGAGATTATTGCACATTGGAAATAAATCAAAAACACATATTGTGCATGGCATGTCCATCGTGCACCTAGAGAGCTCTCTCCTATTTACTCTGATGATGATTATTTTCTTGAAATCAAGCCCCATGACTCTATGGATACTGAAGAATGTAAATTCATTTCTCAACTCCACCTAGGTAACAACATCCTCCTTGATGATATTGATATGCTTGGTCACTGTAACTTTGATGCAAACCATAATTGGGCCCATTCTCCTATCCCTTCAAATTTGCAAGAGACAACCATTCACTTCATAGAATTCAATCACTCCTCCACACAACTCTATGATCTCTCCCTTCCAAATCCTCACTCCCTTGCTTCATTGTCCCCCAGCCAAACCATTACTTTCAACATCATTTTTAATCACTTTTCATGCAATTCCATGACCACACCTCTAAAAGGATCATCCAAGGTACTGTTGGGATGGGCAAGTCTTACCTAATTGGTTACATCAAGCATATATTTCTCACCAACTCTACTAGTAGAAAAATCCCTCTACTCTTGCTTTCTCCAATAGATGTTGTAGCCTTCAACATAAATGTACTAAAAATACACTCCGGCCTTCAAATTCCTATCTCTCCCATGTACCCTTTAGAAGGCTAGCCCCTCTTAAATATTCGAGAACAACTTTGACTTGTCAAATACATTATCATTGATGAAATGAGCTTCATTGGCCCTAAAATGATTGATCAAATTGATGAATGCTTGTGAGAATCTTTTCTCCCCAATCAAAACACCTCATTTTGTGGTCGATCTATAATCCTTGTAGGTGACCTCGGACAATTACCACTGGTAAAGGATACACCAATCTATGTGGGATCATCTCGCACGAATGCACTTTGGGAGAGCTTCAATACAGTTGTTACACTCTCATGACACATACAAAATCCCTTCTTCAACATGACGAGCAACTAGCATTTCAAAATTCAATGCACCTTTATGCAAAAAATCAATATGTTTCACTACACAATAAAAAATGCTTAAAGATTTGAACATGTCAGTTGCATGTTGTTATGTCGAGCAAAAAAAAAATCAACCTGACATCACTCAAGAGGATGAATAACTTGATGCAAAAGTGCTAATATGCATTGGACAACAAGTCATACTAACAACCAACTTATGGGTGGAAGCAGGACTTGTGAATGGAGCACTTGGGAAAGGTGTTGTTATTTTCTATGCAACTGATTCTAGCCCCCCCCAGTTGCCATCATTTGTTGTTGTTGACTTCATTAACTACAACGGTCTACCATGGGACGCTTCAAATCTAAAGTATGTGCCAATTCCCCCCCCGTAACAAGAGGCTCTCATACAAAATCGCCTGTTTGCATGGCATGGGGCTTGACAATTGATAAATCATAAGGCATGACTTTACAGAAGGCAACAATCAACATTGGCAACATATATCTCCAAGGGAAAACTTTCACAACCATATCTAGAGTTAGATCATTGTGTGATATTTGTATTCTCCCGCTTTTGCCTTCTCTCAGTACTCATGCATACTAGAAAATCCTTACGTGAAACGAATATGACACGAGAAAGCATACCTTGCATCTAAGTCTATCCAGCAAACTCTATCAAGACTTTCTCTTACTGGTAAATCAACTTCCTTAGCATTGCACTTCAAAATATTTCATGTACTCTCATTCAAATATATTTAAATATGTACATTTATTGATTTAATATTTCTTCTATGTATCTTTCATATTAGTTAGCTACTACTACTTTGCTTCCATGTTTTCCATTTTAGTTAATGAACTTCTAAATCTTTTCTTACACATTTTCCTGTGTCTTGATAAAAAAACAAAACAGATGGATATGCAGTATCTCTCCATACTCTATAGATTTTTCCACGAAATACATCAACAAGATACTTCGCTTTTGAATATACAATCAAAATTCCTACACTCTCGTACTATACTTCTATATCACATGCGTCCAACTCTCCAAGTGCTTGCATGACTGAAAAATTTCATCTGTTTGTCATCCATACACATGAAAGAGATGTAGTTAGACAAATTCGAGCACGTTGGAAAATACACAATCCTAACCATTTTCAAAAAATATTTTACACATGATTTTGTATACGCCATTCATCAATATGTATTTATGGTTGACTTGTACCTCATGTGCTTCATCCAGATACTCTACATTCCATTACCCTCTACTTTTTTTTTTTTTATATCTTACTGTGTATAATTTGTTGTTTCAATAGTTTTTTGACTCCCAAACAATGTCTACTCTAATGTTGTACATGTCCTATATCAAAATAAATTTCGAGGAAATTGCATATTCAAATAATGTATAATATTGATGGTTTTTGTTTCACAAAATATGAATATAGTTTAAAACTACATTTTCAAAATTATACTTAAACATATTACAACAAAATTATTCAAACTTTGATTCGTTTTTAGGTGTTTTGTTCAGACTTTGACCTATATATGCATCTATTGCTCATATGTTGGCTAATATATTATTCAAATGGTAATACTATAGAAGCTTAACCATCTTCACAATGTTTTTAAGTTAAGTGATCTTTAGAGATTGCGCCTATTTTCTAATTCCAGAGTTACTGGTACTTTTCCTATGAACATGAAATGGATACATGAAATAGATTCTAGGTAACAAAGATTGATCAATTCTTTGTTTACTTTACAAATGAGATAGATAAGTCATTAATGCAACGAAATTATACAAACTTTTTTTCTTTTCATTTTCACTCTCTAATATGTTAAGTCCAATGCTTTAAAATCAATGGCATATCATGTGCAGTTCATATCATAACATTTTCCTTTATGGATCTCATAATTCCAATGTTGTTCCAAGTAATCATTTTTACATTTCTTAGCATGCACATTGGCATATTAATTGACTCTACTATATAATTTATATAGGATTTGCATTTCGTTGTTGGGTATTCAACCATTCTATTTAGATCAAATATCAAATGTAAATGTCCAATTTAATTATAAAAAATATAACATGTATATGTTTTTTTATCTATCTTAAATAATAATTCTGATGATAAATATTAAAATATTGTTTCAAAATATACCAAACTACAACTTTATCTAATTTAACTATCATATATACTTACTTTTGCACCATTTTGAAACAATTGCTAGTATTAGTAGTGTATTGAGTTGTCATTATAATACCAAAAATATATCTAACAATCTATAAATTAATTTTATCAATAACTTATAATTTAATATCCAGCAACCCATAAACTATATAATTTAATATCCAACAACCCATATATACTATAACTTATCTAATTAAATTTTATACCAATACTAATGTCAATAAAACTCATAAAATGTTTGTGTCAATGGCATAGAGTTGGGGGGTCGCCAGTCAGTCACAACAAAATTGAAGGTACAGAAAGTCCTCTCCAATAACGCATCTCCAACCTACTAACGAGGAACTGAATGGTACTACTAGAAGTATTTAATATTATGTCGGAGGCACTAGCTTAATGCCGGGTAAAAACCTTTTAATATTAAATTTTTTATTATATTAATATAAAATTTAAGATGAGTTTTGTGTTAGTAATAAAATAAGTTTCAATTCAGTAATTCTTATTATAGTTGTATATGTTTTATTTTACCAAAAAAAAAATTTAAATATATTCAATCATGTTCATTTCTCATGTTATTAACGATGATTTAGTGCAATTATATATTTTTACTATTTATTTAATTTTAAAAATTTTATAAATCACGCTAAATTATTTTTAGAAAGTTTTCAATTAGCTGGGTAAAACTTATTAACTATAATGTATTTTGAAGAAGAACAATCAATCTTAGAGTTGTATTTAAGGAGGACTTTATAAATAATAATACAAGTTAAAGGCCACATTTAAATAAGAATTTGGGAAGATTATAATGTTTCAAACAATAATAATACGAAAGCATGGATTTTGAAGAAAGAAGAAGAGTAGAGTTTTATAAAAACTAAGATCTATCACCATATGCCAACGCTAAAGAAACTACATAAAACTCTCAAATTCAAACTAAAAACAAATATTTCACCTACATTAACAAGAAATGTCAATGAGTGTTTTATATAGAATACCAATGGCTCATGGTCATGGACATTAGTGTGAGTCTCAATCTTTAAACTTTAGGCTTCAATGTTAATGCTTTATGCTTAGGTATGTCCAATGTAGAATCACATGGCGTGTGGCTAAATACAAAGTCTATTAGTTTTTCTAACAAGTTCAAAGATTCACTATGGATAAGTCTATAGGTATCTTGAAGTCTCATTTTAGATTCTTGGTATTGTAGGTGTTGTATTACGCGATACTCTTATAAGTGTTGCATAATACGATACTCATTTTGGAGTCTCAGTGAACATAATCACTAATTTTTTTTAATTTTTCCAATTTTATTTTTTATATATATAAAATTAGTTAAATTAATGATTTGAAAAACTAAATAACTATAATAAGCAAAAATAATAATAATAAAATATATAGACCGTTCTTATTAAAAGAACAATAAGGCGAAGTTCTATATTATTAAGGGAATGGAAATTGGGAAAAAAATGAAGAAGACTTTTAGGCTGCGCCCTCATCGTAGATAGAGAGACAAGTTTTCACTTGTAAGTACTTTGATATTCCAAACTTTCATCTTCAGTTTTTCAATTTTTAATATATTTTATACCAAGAGAAAGATAGAATGCTTTTCTATAGACTTTTTCATCAATAAATAGATAATAACAGTTTACTAAATTGATAGGCCTTTGCTTGATAAATTGAGTACCTGTGAGCAGGGAGGTTTGGATTTTGTGCTCTTTTCTCTATGATTATTTTCATCTATCCTACATGAATAAGTTTTAGTTGTGGATAGCTCATCTTGTTACATCCGGTTGGCGTCCTCTACTCTGTAATAGTGTGGTTGTGAGTTCCATAGGTAATTTGGTTCCACCTTAGTTTTTAACTAAGTCATTAATTGTTTTAAGTTTTTATTATTATTATTATTTTTTTAAAACGTTGATGGTAAGAGCTGAATTTCAATTATAAATTTCAAGACACGTTATTACCCTCCCTACGCGGGTTCAACCCACGTGGGCTGCCATCTATTGACGCAGCTAATCATCGGACTATGTAAATATTGTTTCTGGGGTTAATATAATGCTTTTTCAAAGGGATTTACCCCCTCATTTTATTAAATATTTTAGAATGTAATAGACATAAATGCACGTAAAATAGTTTTAATTTTTCTAATATTAAAATATTTTTAAAATTTATAACAAAAATAAAAATAACCTACTACAAATGGAGTTGTCTTTAGTGTCATTTTTTGGAAGCTTTTAAGGTGGGTTTTTCTGGTGTAATTTTTCTAAAATCCGGCCGGAATTTATTGAAATCACAAGCTTGATGGGTAACTCTATGCAATCAAAATGCCCTAGGGATTTTCTAAGGTGTTGAATCCATATATACAATCAAAAAACTAGTTTAAATAATAGAAATCAAGATTTCACTTCAATTTTTTCACAAATTCCAACACCAAAAAGTTCAAAAAATTAAAAACAACTCCATTACAAACAAATAGACCAACACTCAATTAATTTAATCTAAAGTCACGATTTCTTTACCTCTTCTTTGGGCTTTTGATGGGGTGAAACAGTGACAAACAATCAGATGGTAAGGGCAAAAAGCAAAAACACTATTGTTTTTTATCTTATCCTTTAAATACAAATAAAATAATATTCAATAAAGAGGGTGTTTAATATTTATGGTAAATTAAAAAAAAATTATATATAACATGGTCTGCAGTGTTGTGCATCCACTACAATGCTGTGCAAAGCGATAACGAGGTAACATTGTGGCATTGAGTTTGACAGGTTTTTGCAGTTAATTGTGGGATGCTTTGAATTTATATGAATAGTAGGTTTCAGAAATATTTTATAGAATCTGATGGTCAGGAAAGGACTCAAATTCTTAGATATTCTCAAAATCTACCATCAATATCCTTAAATGTAATGCCACATCAAATCGATGAATCGATACAGGGAGATTGATGTCAGATGATTGAAGACCGTATGTTTGCATGATCTCACTTTATATTTCGTCCATGGAGTAATAATACATCAATCTTTATAATGATTAGCTTGAAAGAAAATTTTAATATTTTTAATGGTTTTGAATTTATAATAGTTGAAATAATTTCAAATTTTAAGATAAGTGAAAATTGATTGATTATGATTAGTTGATTATAATCTGGTTAAGAGTTGGTTTTTTTGGACGTAAAGAAATAAGTTAACGGTTCAAGATTTAGAGGCATTTGGCGAGAGTGAAATCTTTCCCTCTTACTAGCTAACTAGTGGTACTAGCGGTTTTTCTTTGAATAAGGGTAATGAGTCAGCGTTGCAGATAATAGCTAGAGATGATTGTCCTTACTGCTGATTTGACAACTAAATTATGATAGATTTTCCCCTATAAAAAAAATAATAATTAATTAACACTTAAATTTTAAAATAAATATAAATATAATTCGTTGATTAACACACATTTGGTAAATCAAAGATGTATAGATCCCTGATGTAGCCTGGTCTTGGGTAAGAATTAATAACACAATGCCAGGAATGTCTTTTTGAAAAAACTACATGACATATACGAGATATCTCTTTGAAGAACTACACGGATGCAATTTTAAATGGATTAGTGTAAACATTTCATGCTATTTATTTTTTTGGTGGTACTAATTTAAATGGATCATTGTATGTATTTTTATGAGATTTAAATAGAGGACGGGATTAGGTCACGAGGCGCTCTGCAACTCGACTTAGGGTTTCAGCCGATACTTGCTACGGCAGGCCCTCCTGATAGCGATCATCCTTTGTAGAACACAGAAGAGCATTAGGTTCCAATCCGTGGGTTTTGGCTGACGGAAATCATGAACCCCCCTCAGGGGGAAGGAGGGGCTTCTCCTCCAACAAACGAAAACCAGAAGAGCTGGATCGAGGACTCAGACAATGAAAAAGGGCACAATGACGGAAACGCTGCCAGCAGCCACATACTGAACAAGCACAGAAAGATAAGCCTAAAGTCAGCTCTTCCACATGCAAGCCAGTTGCCACGCATAGGCCAAAAGTAGAGTTACCCAGCCATCGCATCAATGCCAGAATACAGTATATGAGAGATCATGCCCTCATTGGCAAATTCATTGGAATATGGCCAAATGAGAAAGCGTTGAGAGCCTGGATTAATGTCAAATGGCATCCAAAAGGACACATAACCTTGCATCTAGGGCCTAAAGGGTTTTTTACTGCAGTCTTCAACTGCCTGGAAGACAGAAACAGAGTTTTAGATGGAGGAACTTACTTCTTTAACTCTGCGGGACTGTTTCTCAAAGAATGGATCGAACGTTTTAATCTAGATAAGGAAGACCTAAGTTGTGCACCGGTGTGGATCAGGCTGTATTCTCTACCATTGGAATACTGGGAAGAGGAATCTCTCAAGGCGATTGGTAATGTTCTGGGCGAGTTTGTCAAGGTAGCAGAGGAAACAAAGACGCATAGATACACCTCATATGCCCGGATCTGTGTCTACATGGACCTTAAACAAGCTCTGCCTGATACGGTAAGTCTTTTTCATGAAGATGTTGAATGGATACAGTTGATTGATTATGAGCATGTACCCTTTAGGTGCAGGAAATGTCATGATTTAGGACACCTCTATAGAGACTGCCCGCTGAATAGTAAGCCCTCATTTCAAATGGACCCAGAAAATCCAACGCCGGATGGTTTCACTAAAGTGCTGAATCGCAGAAGAGGAAATAAAAAAACAGCAGTCTCTACAAAGATTCCTCCGGCTGACCAATCAAAACCCTCGACAAGCAATAGCTTTGCAGCCTTAGCCAGTGAAGACATGCAGGATCCAGATAACACACCTTCCAATGAAAAAGAAACCAGTCAGGAAAAGATTGAAGGATCTCAATCGAAAACAGGGGAAAAGGTAGCAGAACAATCAGATAATCATCTTAAAACTGCTTCAAAAACCTGGAGCTTCCTTGGAATGGATATAGATGGTACCAATCCCAATATAGAAGATGAGAAGGAAAGCGATGGAAACTTTCAAGAACCTCAGATCATGGAGGAGGACACGGAATCTATAGATATTGGCGAGCTGGATATTCTAGGCTTAGAACAGGCCTGTAAAACGGGAAACTTCGACAAAATACCTGATCGACAAGTGGATAATCTAGTGGCAGTCCTCAATAAAGCCCAAAAAAAATACTCATTAGGGGTTCAAATTGGTAGCCAATGGGATGGGAAATTCATCACCAAAGATAGTAAAAAACGGGGAAGGAAGACCACTCTGGAGAGAACCATCAAGATAGGAGAAGTGTTGGTAGAATCAGGCCGATATGCCAAGTTAACCAAGTATTTCAATGCCAACCCCAAACCTTCTCAATGAAGTTGATCTCATGGAATATTAGGGGGCTCAATAGCCCAAGGAAAGGAAGATTACTAAAAAACATGCTAATGGAGGAAAAACCTACCATTCTCTTTCTGCAAGAAACAAAATGTAACTCGATAGTCTTGGAAAAAATAGCAGCAAAGGCCTGGCCAGGAGGGTTAGTAACAGCTGTTGATGCTCAGGGTGCGTCAGGAGGACTTGCAGTGCTCTGGGATGCACGAGTGATTCAACTGAACAACATACATGCAAATAAAAATTTCATTCAAGCTATATTTCACATAATTGGCACCAATATCTATGGCCATATGACAAATGTGTATTTCCCTCAAGAAACCCAGCACAAAGTTGAAATTCTGGATACCTTGACGCAGCTGAACACAGAGAGGATGCACCCGTTATGGATATCCGGAGGTGACTACAATATGATAGCAACAATGGAGGAAAAAAAGGGAGGCAGATGCAGAATCAATAGAGATGGATCCATATTAAAAGACTTCATTCATAACAACTGGCTGATTGATCTCCCTTCAAATAACGGCCTATTCACTTGGAACAACAAGAGGGCAGAACCAATGCAAATAGCCTCTCGTCTTGATAGATTTCTGATATCAGATAATGCAGTTCACCTAGGAGGAGAATTCATTGCCTCTATCCTTCCTGTCTCAGGCTCTGATCATTGGCCAATAGCCCTCCATTGGAATCGTCCTGGTTGCAGTATTAGGCGCCCCTTCCGGTTTGAGGCTTTTTGGTTATCTCATCCTGAATTTAATGAATTTGTCAGAGCATCTTGGTTAAAATTCAATCCTACGGATGGCACTAAAATGTCTATATTCCAACGGAAGCTGAAATATCTCAAAGGGGAAATTAAACGCTGGAATCAATCCATCTTTGGCAACATCTTCAAAGCTAAGGAAACCCTCAATCACGAAATGAAAACCATTCAGCAAAGGATGATCACAGAAGGACGCTCCGAAGAGCTAGCCAAGAAAGAGCAGTACATAGAAAATCAAATCCTTGAAAGAGCCTTACAGGAGGAAACTCTCTGGAGGCAAAAATCAAGAGTTAGATGGCTGAAGGATGGTGAAAAGAATACGAAATTCTTTCACAAAACTACAGTGCAAAGAAGAATGAACAATCAAATTTCCCATATCAAAAATGAGCAAGGAAGCAAAATTGAAACCCATGAAGGCATTGAACAGGAATTCCTCAATTACTTCAAAAAGGTGAATCAAGAACCTAACATAGATAGAACAGAGGCCATTGATAAAGTCATTAGACATATTCCCAGATTAATCACTGAGGATCATAATCTTCTCCTTCTCAAGCCCATAAGCCTTCAAGAGGTTGAGACTGCTGTGCATCAGCTAAAAGCAGGGAAAGCGCCGGGACCAGACGGATTCACCTCAAACTTTTTTCATCATTTCTGGGATTTAGTAAAATGGGAAGTCTGGCAGGTCGTGGAAGAATCACGTACTTTAAGATGGATGTATCCAGGTCTGAATGCAACATTTATTGCACTAATCCCCAAAGCAGAGGAATCCAATACTCCGGATAAATACAGACCGATTGCTTTGTGCAACATCATATACAAAATTGTCTCCAAGGTTATAGCTTCCAGATTGAAGCCTTTGCTTCCCCTTATTATCTCTCCAGAACAATCTGGATATGTAGAAGGACGGCAAATCACGGATGGAATTATTTTAACTCATGAAATAATCCACTCTCTCAAGCATTCAAAAAAATCAGGTATGTTACTCAAAATTGACTTATCTAAGGCTTTTGATAGTATAAGTTGGACCTATATGCAAAAAATCCTTAATGCCTTTGGTTTCGCCCCTTCCTGGGTCAGATGGGTCAGTAATCTTTTATCCTCCTCGTTCTTCTCTATTCTCATTAATGGCATCCCGTCGCCCACATTCCGTCCCTCTAGGGGTATCAGACAGGGTGACCCGCTCTCGCCCTTTCTGTTTGTCATCTTAGCTGAAGGACTAGGACGCAGCATCAAATCGGCTCTCCTCTCTCAAAGCCTCAAAGGTCTCGCTTTCCACCATGCTCCCTCCTTTTCTCACCAGCAATTCGTGGATGATAATATGCTTTTCGGTCATCCATCTGTTCAAGAAGCTCGTTCCTTCAAATCCATTCTTTCAAACTTCTCTGATGCTTCAGGAGCCCTCATTAACAAAGTTAAGTCTCAGATATTCTTCTTTAATACTCCTCCCCCCACCCAAAGAGCCATTGCCCGCATTCTAGGCTTCACCATTGCTTCCCTTCCTTCTAAGTATCTGGGCGCTCCCTTAATTGCCTCAGCTCTCAAGCATTCCTCTTGGAAAGACCTTTTAGAAAAACTTGAAGCCAGACTGTTCCTATGGACCCACAGAGCTCTTAATATGGCCAGCAGGTTGGTGCTCATTAAAGCTGTCCTTCATTCCATGCCTCTTTACCTTTTTTCTATTCTAGCTGCACCTAAGTGGGTTCTCAAAGCAATAAAGCAGCTTCAGCGCAATTTCTTATGGGGAAATTCAGGTCCAAATCGAAAGTGGGCTCTAGTCAAATGGGAGAATGTCTGTCTCCCAAAGAAAGCTGGAGGTATTGGGCTAAGAGACCCAGAACATAGCAATATGGTAATGGGGGCCAAAATTTGGTGGAGATGGCTCTCAAATCCCAGCACTCCTTGGGCCTCCCTATGGACAGCGAAATATGCGAGCAATACACCCATAGAGGATAGAATTAGAATGTCAGAAGTAAGTAAAGGTTCAGTCATCTGGAACTCAGCCATTCAACATCGAAATCTAATACAAAAGCATAGCTTCTGGGATGTGAAGGACGGCAACACAGCACGGTTTTGGGAAGACTCATGGCAGCAGCTTCCAAATCTCAGAGACACTCTCCCTGACCTTCCAGAACAAGATATAAATCAGTATGATAAGGTGAGTCAATTTTGGGACTCACTCTCTACACAAGAATACAGAAAGTGGAAAGAAGCTAGTCATATAATACCGCACAGCACGGAGCAAATTCAACTTTCTCTTTCCTCAGAACTTCAAAAACGAAAAATCCTATCATCGGCAGGAATGGACATTCTCAGGTGGGGATATGAGGAGAAGGGCACCTTCACCACCAGAGAAGCATACAAAATCATTATCAAAGACAGGATAATCAGAGATAATTTATGGGATAAGATCTGGAATTCATCTATCTGGCCGAAGGTGTCTACTTTTCTGTGGCTTCTGTCTCATAACAGGATTCTCACATGGGACAACCTCAGGAAAAGGAATTTCTCTGGGCCCTCCATATGTCCTAACTGCAAACAGGAAGAGGAATCAGCATTACATCTAATGCAAACCTGTCAGCTAGGAAGGAAATTGTGGGAAAAGGTTACATTCCGCTGTCAAAAGGAAGGCAGAGTACATGGGGACATTAAAGGCACTCTTCGCACTTGGAGCCAAGAGCCATATCAAAGCAAACTTTTAAACACACTATGGCAGCTTATTCCGGGGTTACTAATGTGGAATATATGGAAGGAGAGAAACAGAAGAATCTTTAAAGATCAATCACTGTCGATTGAGCAGATATGGACTGGATTGCACCAAAATATTAAAGAAACCTTGTCTATTAAAGCCTGGTCCCAAGAAGACTTCCCATCAATCCCGCAAGAACAAACTATCTGGGACAACTGGAAGATTCACTTAGATCATCCGCTCTCTTCCATTAACAATTCCTCAAGGTATCATAATCCTCCAGCAAGATGGACTCCGCCGCCAATCAATGTGTTTCAACTCAACTTTGACGGAGCTTCGAGGGGTAATCCTGGGAAAACAGGATTTGGCGGAGCCATCAGAAATCATCAGGGCACTCCCCTTCTAACATTTTTTGGCTCAAAAGGTTGGAACACCAACAATGCAGCAGAATTGGAAGGATTATGGAGAGGGCTTAATCTTGCGCAAGAAAGAGGTTTCTTTCCTCTAATTGTTGAAGGGGACTCCCAAATTATCATCGATATGGCCTCAAAACTTATGCAAGGATCCCCCATTCACAAAGTCAGTAGCAGCTGGAGAATGGCTCCAAGACTTGAGCTTCTAAACCAATGGCTTTCTCATCACCAAGCAATCTCCTTCAAACACATCAGACGGGAAGGAAACAAGCTGGCGGACTTTCTTGCTAATTTAGGAGTGGACACCGGAATGGAATTCTTCGAAGGCCCTCTCTCCAGCATAGCATCAGAGAACCAACTCTCCAACTTCCATACCATTGTAAAAAATGACATGCATTCGAAGGAAGATACACACCCGGATGCGGGTGTAATAACTGCGTGTTAATCGCAATGCATGCGACAGAGGCAGCTGTCCACCCACTTGGACGGATCCGGCGGTTTACGGTAAGTGATATCAAGGCTCTGGTCATTGCATTTATGGTTCATTCGGCTCGAGATCTGCAGGCAAGGGATTTAATCATGGCGTGCTTTAATCACGGCTCATTCGATACGAGTTTTTCAGGCATTGGTAATCTGGTTTTCCTCTGTTTGTTATGCCTTCAGCACCCCTGCGCAGCTCAGGGTGTATGGAAGCCCCTCTGGCTTCTTAACCGGTCTCACTTTGCCTGTGTCTGGTATATTGATTTGGTCTTCTCCGCCTGTGTCTGGTTTATTGATTTGGTCTTCTCCGCCTGTGTCTGGTTTACTGATTTGGTCTTCTCAGCCAGTGTCTGGTCCACTCATTGGGTTCATTCTGCCTGTGCCTGGTTTCTTAACCTGGTCTACTCCATCTGTGGCGAGTCTAGCAATTGGGTTTATCACGCAGGTGTCTGGTCCTTTAACTGGGTCCATTCAGCCTGTGCCTGGTCGCCTTACTCCCAGCTTCGGTCTCCCTGCTCACCCAAGCTGCCTGCGCACCCTGTAATGGCTCGTCGACGCGGCGTCCCCCGGCGTGGAAGTAATTCAGGCTCTCGTGGAGGTTCTCGGGGTCGTGGTGGCTCTGCCCCTCAATGCATCACTCCTTTAGCCTCTGCCTCTCCATCCTCTCCGCCCTCTGATCATTCTCGGCCCTCTCTGAATAGCTCCTTTCAAACTACCCGGTTCAAGTTCAGAAGTAGGCTCAATAAGCCTCTAATCTCAGCCACTATTACTGTTATCTTCTCGGAGGAGGAAGATGAGCTTACAAGCTCGGATGAAACCTCCAGGGCTCAGTCTCAGTCTCAGAATTCAAGTGACTTTCAGGGTGACATGGCTGGAGTTGTCCTCAATGACACTTCCGTGCAGCACGAGGAGGGCCTTCAGGAAGACCCTCAACCCCAGCCAGCTTCACCACAAGAGCAAATTCTTGCTTGTGAACCAGCGCGCCTCTCTGGAAGCGTTCTGAATCTTGTTCTTCCTCCAGAAGGTAGTATGATGGAAGCTGAAGACAATGTAATGGTGACCTGGATTGGCTCCCCCAACCAGGCAAACGTGGACGCGACAGGCTCTCCTCCGCAGGTTTAAAGACTTCTGGCTCTAGTGTCATGACAGCAATCCCTCTTCTGATTTCTGGTACTCGTGTGAAGTTCCCATGGTTCATTATGTGCATGTCTCCGGCTTCTTTTGATATCAGCATGAAATACTACAGTCTTCAGGTCAAAAGTCTGGTTTTGAATCTTTTTGTAATAGCAGTTTTAAAGGATAGCATTTTTGTAAGTGATCAACTACCTCTAAAGCTTCGATCACCTATAGAACAATTTAGTTTTTCGTCTCTCAAGCTCACTACAATTCTCGCTTCTACAACTCTCATTTTTGTAAAAGGAATGCAGCTTGCTACCTGCAATAGTCTTTTTGGCGAAAGGCAGGCTACGACCCCCTCAGAGGTTTAATCCTCTCTGTAAATATTTTTTCTTTTTATCTTTTTAATAGAATAGTCTTTATCCAGAAAAAAATAAAAATAAAAAAAAATGGATCATTGTATGCATTTCATAATTATTTTTTGGTAGTGACACTAGTGAGCTAATTATTATTTTATAATTTTAATTATATTTGTAAATGTATATCTAATTTAATATATTGAAATATTTTAGAAATATTTGAATTATAAATATTTATAATTTATAATTTTAAATAAAATTTAATAAATTTCAAATAAAATTTATTAAAAAATAAAAAATAATAAAAGTTTAAATTGAGTTATGATGTACATTAAAAGATTTTATAAGTTGTATATTTATAAGAAAAATGTCTATTTGAATGTGATAGGATTTTTAATTTACTCTCAGGTCATATCAAAATAAATTAACATTTTATAGGGAAAGATATGAATCTTCATCACTTTTACATGTATGTATTTTGAAGAAAGCAATACTATATTTAATTTAAATGATTATAATAATGGCGGTGGTTGAAATTCATTGAAATTAAATTTCATTTATTGTAATATTGATTTTTTTAAATGTTTAAAAAAAATTAGAGTTAAAATATTTTAAAAATAACATTAAAAAATATTCATATCAAGTTTTTGATTTTTAAAAATGAAAAGGGAACGTGAGAAGTCTAATGGTCTTTTCAAATTTAATACACAATGGCTATGGGATGAAGGGTTTATTAATCTAGTCAATTTGGGAGGGGCCAGATATGATTCTTCTTCACAAGAATTAGATGGAATTCATATGGGAATGAATTTCAAAATGGTTAAATGTTATTGAAAAGTGGGATTTTCATAAAAGAAATAAAGATGAGAAAAATCTAGTATAGATTTAGAAGGATATTTCCACAAAATTTCACATCAAGTTTTAATGAAAATGATAGGAAAAGGTCGAGGTATTTAGAAGATGCCAACATGAAACTAAGGGAAGAAAAAGGAGGCATGATGGAGATTGAAAAGCAAGGCCCTTTAGTTAGACAATGGGGATGGTAATTCTAGATTGTTTTATAATTATTTTAGTCATCCAAATGACATCATGGAAGAAATGCAAAAGTAGCAAGGAATAAAGATAAGTTTTTTAAGGAGTTAGATCACATGGAATTATCACATTTTAAGAGTCTCCATAAGGATTTTGCAAGAATCAAGAAGTTGAAGTTGTAAAAATAATTTCATTTTTCCCTAATTTTCTAAGGAAAGGAGAAAAGTGCATTATTGATAAAGTGTCTAAGGAAGATTTAGAAGTGGTATTGGCTTCCTTTGAGAGAAATAAGATCCCTACGATTGATGGTGTCTAGAAGAGTCCTTGGTTTATATGATATGTTGGAGGAGTTTCTAAGGGTTGTGTTAATTTTTCATGGGCCCTAGATCTGGTCTATGACTGCTCTAGTACATAAACACGCTAAGAACCCTTAACTAGCAATTTAGCACAATGGAATCAAACAAAAGAGAAATCAATAATAATACATAATAAAATTGACCCAAACCGGTCATCATATTGATCCATTAATAAGAAAACACTAGGGCTCTCGTACCAAGGATCATGACCCTTGAGCTCTCTAATACAAAAACAATATATAGTTTTTCCTTTAACTGAAAGTATGGCACTTGAGATATGATCCTTTAGATCTTCAATTTACATACTAAAAAAAGTGCATACTTGAGCTTGTCCTTCAACACATGATCCTTGGACTGTTTGCATTCCTTTGCAACCAGTCCACCTTAACTGCTATAATCTCTAAGTCTACTAGATCATCTTACGCGGTCCACATATATGACCCTCTTCTCATAGATCTAATCCTTTGTGACCATATCTCCTCGGCCCTCTTCTATAGATTCTTAGCTCCTCGGATTTGACCCTTCTAGGCTTCTGGCCTAGCCACATAACTTATGCATCCCTCCTAGACACATTAGATGATCTCTTTAAGGAATTATCTCTCTAGATCTACCTCTCAGCTCGTAGATCTGACCTTTTTTGCCTTCCTGCACTCAAATTTGAGGCCTTTCGACCTCCTATACTGAACATATGCCTTTCGACCCTCCTACACTCAGCTTATTCCTTTTGACCCTCTTGCAAACAGCCTGAGGCCTTTCAGTCCTCCTACAACTAGTTGTGGCCTTATCTATCTGCATACCTAAGGCCGCACAACCTCCCTCTTTCTAAAAATAATGTACTTCTTTCTTGAGGCTTCAGAAATCTACAATAGATAGAACTATCCTTTAGTCGTAGCCTCTAACAAAAGTCTAACTAAATCTCTGATACAAGGTTCATATATGCCCATATCTAGGCCTCTAAACTATTGCTCTAGTCTAGGCTTGCCTCAACTGAGCCTCGACCCTTCTCCTGCTAGCTTGGTTGACTTTTCATGTGAAGTCGACCCTTCCTTAAGACCTCAGATGTAGATCTACTACCATGGAATCTTTGCATCCTACCCTACCTCATCTCTCCAAGACTCTTGGCTGCCTGAAGCTCCCTAGATTCAATACCAAACTAGGTCCAGCCCACAGACTAGGGTTCAAACCATTCCTTTATTGTTGTGGCCCTCTTTGCTAGGTAGACTTTAGTCCTTGTTGAACATATCTACTTAGTATGTTGACTCATGAATTATCTCTCATGAAATTACCTCGCTTGTGATGTGTGAGTAGGCCTCTCCATTGGCCTCTATTTATGTTTCACTTTTGTGTGAGTGACTTGGGGGTTTTCCTTGTCCATTAAGAAACTCTCCTTTAACAACTCAAACAAAAATTAGAACAAACAATTAATTAACTTGGGTCCAAACCCACAACTTGAGGTCAAAACCCCGACCACTTAGGTAGCTTGCCTAACCAACTTCCTTTTGGTGGGTTTTCTACACTTGGACATACCTTCTAAACTACCGAAATTTCAATAGGTTGTAATATACTTGATTCATCATACATGCATTCTAATGCAGCATTCTAAACAATTTCGAAAGTAACTAAAATTTATAGTATTGTCAAAAAATGTAAGTCGTCCAATTCGATTCATCTCACATAAGTAGATTAAAACACATTTAAATTGAAACAATAATAAAATAACTACGAACCATTCATAATAAATCATTTTAAATTTTGTTATAACCCACAAAAAAAACAAATAATAAACAAATTCAAATGGACAAGTACTTAGAAAATATAATTCCTACTTGTCTTAAGTGTGGTGCTTTCTAAATAAAGGAATTTTTTTATGTTATTTAGGTGTTGTTTAGATCTGGATGCTTTCTGGATTGGTGTGTGGTTGAGATATTCTCTCAATCAAGTGGTTGTTTGTCGTAGATAGTCTTGTTTTTTCAGAAGGAAGAAAATGTTGGTTTGTATTAAATATGTCAGTACAAATGTCACCAATTTTCCTTATACATCATGTATTCCAAAAAATCTAGGGGTCTATAGAAACAGACATATTTTCCAAATATTTCATATTTTTCACAACATTCATTCTAGAATGTACATATCAAAACAGAAACCAAAAATATAGATAAGTAGTGCCAACAAAGGATATGTCCCATATAAACCAAAGACCAAAAAAGATGTAACAGTTCCACAACATATACACAGAAAATAATAGTCCATCGAAAACAAAAGAGTTAAGTTTAGCTCCATGGGAGAATGATGGTGTCCTTAGTAATGATGGTGTTGTGTTCCAGAAGATGAAAATACATCATATCAACAACAGTAGTAAGTCCCTTGTTTGACATAACATCTGCCATGGTGTTGCTTTCTCTGTGGATATGTTGAAAAGAAATGTTCTGAAATTCTTATTTAAGATATTCAATATAATTGAGTCAACCCATCAGATGAGGATGGGAAATGGAGGAAGATCCATTCATACCATTGATAAAAGCTTGTGAATCACTAAAAATATGTATGATCTGAACGTCTAATCATTTTGCAAACCACAATAGTCCCCATAAAGCTATGATATCGACATGCATGTTGGTACCATTTCCACCGAACCATTATAACATATATTGTTGTTCATTGTTCATACGCAACCACACATCGCAGTGACATGCTCCAACATGTGAACCTCTGTCAAAGTATCTTGCAGGGAAAGTGATGTGTGGAGGGATGTTTCTGTAACTCAAGTCCTTTACCTGTGTTTGTTTTTCCTCTTGTGACTCCATCCAATTGATAATATTTGTAACAATTATGTCAATGTTGAGTGTCATGCCATCAAAGATAATGGCATTTCTAGCCTTCCATAGTTCCCAAAAGACAAAAAATGGAATAGTTTGTTGCCTTATACATCTCCTACTCCACCAAACCAAACATAGTTCCATTGAGGTGTGGTTCAATAGAGGGAAAGAAAAAATATTTGAGATCTGATCCCATACCTGGACTGCTATCGGGCATTCCAATAGAAAATGTTGGTTTGTTTTTGTAGAAGTCATGCAAAGGGTGCATTGACCTAGTCCATTCATACCTCTCTTCTTGAGATTTTTCCCAAGTCAACGATTTGTCTTTCCAAGCCAACCAAGTATATATGACAATCTTGCTAAGTACCTGTGACTTCCAGAACTTCCTGAACCAACATTTTTGTCGTAGATTTAATGAGTTGCATAAGATGTATTGATATGTCTCTACCACCGTTATTGAACCTTGGTGAAGTAGGCCATCCCACTCAATGTGATCTCCGTGTTATGATTTGAATATGCCTGATTTATTTAGTGTAGTGGTATATCGTTCCCAAACTTTTGCTAGAGGGCCTGTTAAACCAATATCAACTGCTTTTTTCCAGATGGGAAATCTATCAGTCCACATACTTATGGCATGTGCCAAATAAAAATTGCCCCTGGTATTTAATCTAAATATGATGTCTTCGATTATGTCCATATCCGCATCAACACCAATAATCCTATCCCTTCCAATGACAATGTTAATTCCTAAGCTAAATGACCAACATATGTGCTTAAAGAACTAGTATTTGAATTTGTTAAAATTGATCCGTATGAGTGAGCCCGTGTTTTTTCCAATGAGGCCATCTCTTATCCAATCTTTTGCCTTCAAGTCTCCCAGTTATTTTGTTTGAATGATATGGCTCCATAAACTCTCGCTGAAGAGTGCACGCCATAAAGAATTAATTAGCAATGCCCACCCAAAAATTTTAATGTTCAGGATCCCCCAACCTCCATCTTGCTTTGGAATCGTGATCCTTTCCCACCTAGTCAGGCAATATTTGTGATGTTCTTCGGAGCCTTCCCATATTAAATTTGCCACGATGCCATGGATTTTGTTGATGATAGCAACAGGGAGACAAAATAGATGTGCCCAGTAAATTGCTAGTTGTTGCAATACCAACTGTGACAGTGTGACTTCCCCCCTCAAAGAGAGACAGCGGTGCACCCATCCAAAGATTTTTTTTAATGGAATTTTTCCATTATCCACAACCAATCATTATTTCTATAATTATTTGGTTTAATTTTAAAACCCAGGTATGTCAATCCATCACATATAGGTTGTGTGGTCACACCAATTATACTGGCAATGTATTCGATCTCCTCACGATTCCCCCCTGCATATAAGAGAATAGACTTTCCTTTATTTATCATAAGGCCTAAAGGCGCACCAAATCTACAGAAAATGTGGTGAAGTGCAGTCCATTGTGATCTAGGTAACATCCCAAATGTCAAAATATCGTCTACGAAGAAGTTGTGTGAAGCCCATGGTGGTTTCATTGGGGGAATAATACCATACCACGTGGGTTCATATTGGGGGATATATATTGAGGGAAAAATGACATAATATATTGGGGGATATTTAAGGTGTAAAGGGTTTTTATATTGGCAAGAATAAAAAATGGAGCTCAAAGTTAATGAAAAAATATCAAGGGGTATAAAAAATGTTAATAAAAAAATGGATACTTGAAATATCTAGTGAAAGTAGGGGTTTTTTAAATTGGGAAGGTGTTTTGGGTTTGTATTGGTAGGGGGTTAAATAATATGATTTTTAGAGGTACTTTTCAATATGTAGTCAAATTAGGGATATTGTTTAGTATGCCATGAATGCACGGGATATGTCATAGGTTCATTAAGAGAAGCCCTCATGGTGAAACCTCAATACCTCTACCCAAAATTAAGCCTCTAAAAAGGTTATTAGTTATAGAAACTTTGATCTTGTGGCTAAGGCCATCCATGACAAGTATAAATAGGAGGGGCGATAATGAACATCCCTGGCGTAAACCCCTCCCAACTCCAAAAACTTTTGAGGGATATCCGTTTATGATAATTATATATTGTATGGTGGTCACACAAGCCATGATCCATTCTATGTTGTAAATTTCCATTCTAGTCCTTGAACGAATGATGTGTAGAAAGGCCCAGTCTATGCAGTCATACGCTTTTTGCAAGTCCATTTTCATTAGAATCACTTCTAGTCTCTTCGTGTGGATGGAGTGGAGGAATTCATGTGTCGTCGCAACAACATCATGTATCAACCTGCTATGGATAAAACCATATTGTTCCTTGGATATGTGTGTAGAGAGGGTAGACTTAAGTCATTCCGCAATGATATTTGAAATCAACTTATATGTGATATTACACAAAGAGATGGGCCTATAATCCTTAAAAGTGTCTAGCTCAGATTTCTTTGGAATGAGGGCAATGAAAGTGGAGTTGATGGCTCCAGGGATGTAGCCCTGAATCCTGGAGTCTTCATTCATATGTAATAATTCCATACCCACCAGATCAAAAAAATGTAGAAAGAATTCTACAGTCCAGCCATCCGGCCCAAGACACTTATCTTTAGCAAAGGATTTGAGGACCCTATAGGTCTCGTCTAAATCAATGGGCCTGTATAAGAATTGATTTTTCGTCGAATCCAACATGGAAGGGTAGGAATCTGAACCCAAAAGTTGGTCCTCAATCTAAGATCCCTCTCATGCCCGATAGAAAGATTCAAAAATTAAGACAGTTTCCCTCTGGATGTCTGAAGTATTATGCACCAAGTTTCCATTTGTGCCATGAATGTGCTAGATGGTGTTGTTGTTCCTCCGATGATTAGCATATTTATCGAAAAATTTAGTATTTTTGTCCCCTTCTTTAAGCCATAGTGCCCTACTCTTCAAACGCCAAGTGACTTCTTGAGTATGTAAAATCTTCCTTTTTTTATCCTCCAGTTCCTTCATTTTATTGATGAGAGAGGGTGAAGGGTTACCATTGTCCATAATCTTGCCGATTCTCATAGTTTCCGCAATGATATTATGTAAATCCTGGAATGTAGATTTTTTTTTGAATCGCTCCCACATTCAGACCTTCGATTTCAAGGCCTTGAGTTTTTCATGAATTGAAAGCATGAGGGAAGTATGATGCGCCAATTGCATCGAGGTCCAGGGGGAGTGTTCTAAAGAAATGAAGTCATCATCCTCAAGACAGATCTTGTTGAATTTGAAAGGAATTCCCAATCCCAACCTCACCTCCTCTGATTTCCATTGTAATATGATGGGCATATGATCAGAAACATAAATCTTAAGGACCTTTGTATGGAGGAAACCCAGTCGTTCTAAAATATTTTCGTTGACCAAGAAACGATCTAGTATTTTTCCACTTTGATGTTCTCCAGTCTTACTGTTATGCCATGTGGGTGACATAGAGGAGGGAAAAATATCCATCAAGTTGTTTTCATAAAAAAGTTGTCATAGTCTTTCTGCAAGAGGGTCCTTTCAACTTTGTGAGCCCCAACATTCTTCCATAAACAAGGTAACATTGAAATTTCCGGCAATGATAAGTGAACCTATCTTTAATAAATCACAAGCATCCAACAAGTCCCAGAAAGTAGTTAAGTCCTAGTAAAAGTCATATAACAACACTTCGTGTATATATGTAACGTTATTTGATCAATAATAGTGTGTGCTTATGTAATTTTCTTTTTCTTTACTAGTATTGTGTGCTTATGTAATTTTCTTTATTAGTATCTTGGCGAGCATAATTTAGTCTGTTTTAATTTGAGTTTTTTTGCCTATAAGATAAATCTATGTTGTAGACGAATCGAACTGCAACCACTCATGAGGACAACCATGATTGGCTGTAAGGCTACGTTTTGTGGTAAACCCGGCGTTTATAGCCAGCCTCGAGGCCTACAAGTCGGATCGATCTCCGCTTTCACGCGGGGTTCTTGATCTGTGCAATTCGTGGATCATGTGGAATTTGAATGAGTGAAACCATTATTCTAGGGATAAACTGGTCATAATTTGATAGTATAATCGTGTGTAATGGGATACTTGGACGTTTGGAAGGCAATTCAAAAATTATTTCTGGTAAACAGATCTAAGTTCGCAGAGGTTGTAAGCAAACTTGGGGACATGTGGTGGTAGGCAATGTTCATGGCTAGTTCATTAAGATTGTAGCCTGCAATGTATCTCAACAAGCAAATTCATCCTTAGATTCCATTCGCCAAATGGAAAACCATTTATGTTTACCATTGTTGATCTTCTGTGCAACGAAACGATCGAGTGGAACACACTAGTGTCCAATGATTCAACATTTATCACAATCAAAAATAGAAATTTGGTTGTTTGTTTGAAAGCAATGTTGTTTGTGCACCATAATTTATATGGTGAAAGTGTCTTGGAAAAAAAATTTGTCTACATATATTACATATGTTGAGATTAGACATTTCAATATGAAGTTATTTTAGTTAGAATTCGCTAATGTAACAAATGAGAGTGAGAGAGGATTATGGAAATTCAACACTATTATCAATAATGAGGATGAAGAGGTTCATGACATAGCGAAGAGGTCTTTGGAATTTTCTTAAAAATAGCTTTTGGAAGTATTATCTAAGTAAAGTGTATTGGTTGTGGGAGTAGGATAGGTTAAATAAGAATGGAAATTGTATGTAGAATAATAATAAACTCATTACCATATTATTATGTGAGTTACATTTATTGTAGCAAGTCTATGTGTTATGTTTTAAATTGATTTGGTGGTCCTAGGTAATGTGTATTATATCTCGGCCACTTGTGAGCTTGATGCGACATGTATACCCCATATAGTTTGTGGTAATCTTAAAATCACATTGTAGATGTAGGTTTCTGGTAAGCCATAAAGCACTTTGTAGTGTAGGTTTGTGGCAAGCCAAAAACCACTTGCGATTCTAAGAGTGAAGTGGACAATGATTCTTGTAGCGTGGTTGATGGTCAGCGAAAAAAACCTTGAGCATGGTTTAGGGTAAGCCAATAAAAACCTGAGCATGGTTATGGGTAATCTGATAAAACCCAAGTTAATGATGAAGGTGGGGGACTTCCAGGTATAGGTACAAGTATGCATATATAATGGTTGATTGAATCATGTACATGAAAGACATCCTAGTAGACTGGCGATTGCATCAGTTGGGTACCCATGCATTCTGGTGGATGGTGTCCCTCTATAAGGACGTCAACATATTTTTTTATCATATTTGTAAACACCATGTTGGACCACCGTTACACTTTGCTTATTGAGATCGAGACAAGTAGTCATTGAGGGGATACTTAGAAAATATAACCCATACTTGTCTTAGGTGTGATGTTTTCTAAGTAAAGAAGTCTATTCATGTTTTATAGAAATTATTTAAATCTAGATGCTTCCTAAATTAGTATATGATTAACATAATCTATCTATCTTAAAACAACACTTCATAGTAATTTTCTTTCTGAGATGAATACTTTCAAATGCACAAATAAATACCAGTGATTCCCAGTGATACTAGAAATTGTTTTAAAACAATTTTAAAGACCGTCACAATTATGCAAAGCTAGTTCAGCGCAGCCCACTACAGTTTATTTTACATAAAACCTACAACCTATTCACGATTAAATCAAACTTATGATACCCTATGTAAGATAATTAAGACAGCAATCCTGTATGTAGAATAAAACTTTCAGAGAATCATTAAAACTTAATGCCCAGAAATAAGAATTACCTCCAGCCATTGTTGATGTTTTTGATGCAAGCCACAGTCCACTTGCTTCTTCTTCAGCACTCCAGCTTCAATCCAAGAAAAAAGAAAAGAATACAAAAATTCTGAAGGCATTTCCAAGCTATGCTCTCTCAGCTAGATGGTGTAAAAACTGAAGGGGATTGAGATGCAAGCTTGGGGACCAAACAAATGAATTTATAGCCAAGCTTCCATCAAGCTTCTGATAGCTATGTGTCAGATGTCCCACAGATCAAGGCAGAGAACTCCAGATGGGAGTAATGGACCACTTCAGTAGCTCCCAACAATAAATTTATTAACTGCAGTTGATTTCCTTAACTTAAGGAAACTACTGCAGTTGGTTTCCTTAAGTTAAGGAAAGACTGCAGTTTAAATTCCATAATTGTAGGCAGCAATTGTGCAAAAAATTAATGGAGCTTAACATTCTCCCACTTGGTCCATACTTCCAAACTTAATGTCTCAACTTAAAACCCATTGATAATCTGTATTAAGTAATAGATACATGAATCATGGCGATAAGTCCTCTAATGACGAGTATTATCTTCCATGTATTACTATGCATTTATTCTTATTATAATTTATGTGGCAACAATTTCTTAATGAATAAACCTTAT